>CM061551.1:131051712-131453598 GCA_030864225.1 Capsicum baccatum var. pendulum | reverse complement strand
TCAGCTTGTGGTCCTTCGGGATCATAAGCACCGTGTAGCATCCGGGGTACCAGACTCGGGGCATTACACACGTCGAGTGTCAAATTCAAAAAAATTCTTGGATTTTGCGGGGGGGAGGGGGGGACAGTGGTAATTTTGAGGGGGAAAATAAATTTAGAGAAGGGATTAGGATAGGATGAGGTGGAATTGTACTATACAAGTATGCATTTGAAATTCAAAGAAGGATTTTGGATTTTTTGATTTATGCCAGCTCAATTATTTTGGGTTTCCTCGTTTAGATTTTTTGTTAGTGCTGGGTTTGTCTGAGCTGGACGCGAATGTCGGGTAGGGAGTTGGGTGACCGTTCAGTTTTTTGGAGTTTGTTGTTTGTCGGTGTTGGTGTAGTGTATTATTGTCATTATTTTTTTGGTGTTGTAAGTATCAAATAAGAGGGGAAGGGGAAGGGGATAGGGCTGGGGCACTAGCTGATAAGGGTCAGGGGGTTTGTTGGCTGAAAAATTAAAGATGATGGTAAATTTTAGGGTTATTTAAAAAATAACCCTGATCAGTTTAAGGGTTGGTCAATTTTATTTAATTTTCGACCAAATTTTTAAATCAATTGGTCAATTGCATTGCAATTGTGACCAATTTAATTTCAATTATGACTGAATTAGATAAATTGATTGAATTTAATTGAAATTCAATATGAATTAATACCTCGTTCAATCCCTAGTTTTCTTGATTTAATAAAATCAAACACATATTTATCCAAATAAATTATTTTTGAGAATAAATTATATTCAAATCCATATTTAATCATTTAAAATTACTTCAAGATAATCCCTGATTAGAATTTTATATTTTATGAAAATAAATATTTAAGTATCAAAATTATATAATTTCGTATAAAAAAATATGATAATATATAATTGCTACTTTAAATGAAGTTAAGTACATAAATATTTTGAAAAAGTTTTTATTCGGATAAAATAAATATTTTGAGTTTATTAAAAACCGAAGAAACTCAACATTAAATTTAGTCGTGGAGGAAAAAAATTAGGTATCAACAATGATAATCTAAAATTATTAATTAATATCACAAAATTATACCTCCTTTGTGGGTACTAATACATCTTTATTTTCTATTTCAACCATAATCATTGTATAGTGAGTTCTAGTAAGTGAATTAGTATTAAGAGTATTATTAAATCAAAATTAGCTCAGTTAAGAAAAAAATCATGGTTTCTTATGCTAATGGAATTTTATGTCGATGTTGTGGCCGAATATTTCCTAATGTTGTTGTTTTACTTTATCATTTTTAACAGATTCATTGTAGAGATGTTTATACTCCAGCAGTACAACGAAATGGTAAGACCATATATGTAATGCCCCGAGTTTTCATGTCATAAACTCTTCATCTTTTCTCACAAAATCAAATCTAGCCAAAAGGAATTGTTACCCATAACTTGACTCTCTTATTTCTATCTCAGCCATATAGCTATTTTCATTTAAGTTCATGCACTTACAGATCAGTTCAGTAGCTCGCTACATTGGGATTCAATCATACAGTTTATTTTAGTTGTGCATGATAGCTTATAGCCCCAGATTCCTTAGTAAAATAATAAGCCACATTCGAGGATGAATGTTCCCAAGGGGAAGATATTGTAATACCCCATACTTTTTACTAGCTTAAATTCATTCCTAGAATGTCAAGAACTAGCTTAAAAAATAAATACCATTTTATGCATATGGAATATTCAAGATTTTGACTTTCCATTGTGTGGAAATATGAATAAGATTTCTATAACGACCCGAGACTACCCCCTAGTCGTCACACGTTGTTGGAACAACAAGTGATGCCAAACTAACCCGTAAACTGGCATACTATTTAGCAAATGAATTATAACATAATAAATAGCTATTCTGCTGTGTGGAATCATAATCATACTAAAATCTAAATTAGATACAATAGTGATTCAGTTTACAATTTAATAAAAAATGAATAGAGAACTGAAATTACAAGACTGACTCGGACTGACATCTATGAAGCCTCTACTATACGGGCTAAAGATATCTGGTACATGACTCCAATTACCACTAATCAATACACATGAAAGTAAATGAACTGCACATGAACTAAAAACTTTCTAAGTAAAATTGAAAAACATACGTAATTGAAAAACATGTATGCTAAGTATAAGTAAACTCACCGATAGGCTGGAATAAACTAAAAACTGAAATATCTTAAAGTATGAGTGATAAACACTCTATGAAAATAGGGTGAATCTCTACATTTAGTTTCTGTAAAACTTTACTTTAATGATATAAGTATAACTAATGCTTAGATATGATAAAACATGGATATCGTATGAATATTGGGTTTGACACTACGTGATGGAAACTAACATAAATTAAGGACCTGAATATACAATCACACTGAGCACGAATGCATAAACATACTAACTTATCTAATTAACTGAATGACTAATAGCTGAATTCTGGGAATATAAGACTGAATTGTACTTAGTCTGAATAACTAGACTAAAATTAGGGAGTATTATACATATGAGATAAGGACTGTCTGAGTAACATAAGATAACTGAGCATGAATTCATTAAAATGATATTATTTAAAAATACAAGACCAAGCGTATAACATGATTCTGAAATAGTCAATAAATTGAGATATAAAAATACTGATAACTGAATAACTGATAGTTGTACGCTATGGTCAACCAAACCTGAAAGTACACTGAGTTACTGATCTAATTACTGGACTGAGACTGTGACCGAGACTGTAACTAAGATAATAATTGAGACTATAACTAAGACTGTAACAAGGATTGTAACTAAGACTGTAACTAAGACTATAACTGAGGCTGTAAATGAGACTATACTGAGACTGAATACTGAATTTTAAAAATTGGGTGACTAATATTTGAGATTACAAATAACTGCATTACTAATAATAGGGCGACTGTATCTGATAGTCCTATTTTTGTTGAACTATGCTGAGTTTCATACTGAGCTAAGTGACTGTATCTGGAAGTCATGATTTCTGTAGAACTAAAATGAGTTCTATACTAAGACTAGAACTAAAACTGAGACTGTGGAAGGTAATCATCTAACTGACATACCTCTCTATGAACTGATTAGGGTCCAACCTGTAACCCCAGCTAGAAGGGTGTCAGTTTTGTGCCACGGGTAAAGACAAGCTATAAGTTAAACCTCTCTGATAGAAAGGTCTTTCATCAACCCTCCATGGTAGGAAAACTCATACGAGATGTATCAACCCTAGTCTGGTAGGAAGATATCTCAACCTACACTGGCTACGTAGTTCTGTAATGCAGGGGTTAAAAGTAAGGGTCAAAACCTATACTGATAGAAATGCCCCCATCCCTGGGTTCGCTCGGTGCTGAATTCTACTCCCAACTGAATTCATACTAAGCTTGACTGAACTGTTACTGACCGTACTATCTAACTGAACTAAACTGAGTTTACTGAGTTCTATTAACTGACAAAATACTACTGAGTTCTGGAACTAACTGAGGTTACTGAGGCCTGAACTAAATACTGAACTAAAACTAGACTGAGTTTCACTGAATTCTATAACTGACTGAGTTGGATTGAGTTTACTGAATCCTGTTAACTGACTGCACTGGACTGAGTTCACTGAATTTTGGTAACTGGCTAAATTGGACTGAGTACTACTGCTCGTGACCCTTACTGAAACTATTTTGTAATTATTACAACTAGTAAGCAGCTAGATTTAAGGTATTGAATACCCCCAGGACTCGATAGCAATAACAATAATATCATACTAAAGCTGTAAGGACATAATGAATGGTCATAAATCAAGACTTATTCTTGTTGGCAAGTCAGCAAACACATGAGGATCATGAACTTGAACATGGGAATATCTTAAACATGGGAGCATAACATGATTACATAACTAAAATTATGAATTAGGGAATTCATATGTAATTTGGTTAACATAGGACATGGGTGCTGCATCAAAACACGTAAAGATCATAACTTGAACATAAGAATGTCCTAAAGATGAGGAAACAATAGAGTTACATGGAAACATTCATAACTTGGGGATTCATCTGGAACTTGATTGAACATGATATGGGAATTTCATCAAACATGTGGAAGGCATGAATTTAAGACATTGGAATGTTGCTAAAAAATCATGAACTTAGGATCTTGTCATGGAATTCTCTTGAATTAAACATGGGCGACGGAAATTTATAGCATGAGAAATTCAATTTCTTGCATGGAATCACACATGGGCTAATTAACTTAAAACACCATGAGAACATGAAATTAAATCTGTCTTGAACATACCAAATTCCATAGCAAGCATAAAATTCATTCTTTAAATAAAAAGAGGATTTTGGGCTCCATGGATGAAAGGGCACCCATGGATGAACTCCCATAGACCTTAAAGATTTAATCATAAAGGAGAAATACAATCTTGAAAACACTCTTGAATTAGGAAACTTGATTCTTGATTCTTTTATTGAAGAAAATTTCATGGAGTTCTTGGTGTTCTTGAGGAGGCTAGGGTTTTGTTGGAGAGAAAAAGATGATTAATAATGTATCTAATATTTTTTGGGCTGATATTAAGTGTTAGGGGCATATTTGGGTGATGGGAATTGACCATAGTGTCCCTAGAACTTTTAGAAACTGAATTATCTTGTAAAATAGCTTTGTATTCACGTCAGCTTTTCGTCTCAGGGCGCAGTCGACGCGAGATCGCATCAGCGTACTGCCTCAGACAAAAAATGTCATAACTTTTTACTCGGTTATCAGATTTTTGTAAAATTGATATCATTAGAAAGATAATTCAATTATATACAATTTGTTGGGTCTTGAACTGCAAAATTATATGTATATAAAAATTTATACACATTTAAAGTAGACCCTTGAGGAATCGAATGTCAAACTTTGGACAAATCAAAGGCTCTAAGCTCAACTTTGTTCTAAGTGATTCTTATGAATACTTTTCACCTAAAAAGCAATTCAAATATGAGGATAAAGATCATGAAACTCATATTTGAATAGAAATCATTTATATCATAACTTATACACGTAGGAATGATAGTTCAAAGACTAGCCCAAAATGCAGGGTATTACATTATCTCCCCCTTGGGAACATTCATCCTCAAATGAAACTAGTTCTATTGAGAGTACTATATGAAGGTAACTTAGATCATTTTCTTAACATGCATGACTTGGAATATGATTGCATAATTGATTCTGAAACATGATATATGAACTGATTTCTTGAATACATGCAATGACATGAATTCGTCAGAGAGGTATAAACTGAGGACATACATGACATAAACTGAATTTAGATGATCATTAAAAGAATGGCATAGGTAATGTAACTGAATATATTGTAAAGCATGAGTACATGAGTCATGAGCTGCATGACCTTAGTTTGGTGTTCATGATTTCACGAAATATAATTCGTACTGCTGAGTGAACTGGATCTCCTCATACTAGGAACTAGAAATGTACACGATTCTATGGAACATGCGTGAATATGAGTTGTGTTCATGGAACTGACATGTAAAGCATATGTAGGTATCGTGATCACTAAAGTACAAAACTGTGCACTGGGATAAGAATAGGTTGAGAATCATCCTTTCTTACTATTTTTCTACTCACACTTGCACTAATACTAGAGTCTGAGAGCCTAACTTGGTTACTTGCTCAATCATCTCCCACTTTTCTTTAAGCCATCATCATAATACCGTGACCACTTTACTAAACTCTAAACTGAACTACAATTAATTTACTCTAAAGTCAGGGGTATAATAATAAACATGAATGATAAACGCATTCTAAAAGACTGCACTTGAAAGTATAAAACCCACTGCTAATACTATCTCCTAGGATACAGGTCCTAACTTTCTTTAGTTCCTGCAATCATCATCACATACTTACACTCTTTTCGACATATAATTGCCTCAGTAAACATATCATTTATTTTTGTTTATTCAAAGACTACAAATATCACATCTCCTTACTCACATCTACACCATCATACTTAATTTCAAATCAATAAACTTAATTTCTTGCATGTACTATTCAAGCCTACTGATTCACCTTTTGTACAACTATCCCCATGAATATATATAATCTTCTCAATCTAGATAATGCTATCCCAGCTCTACTACTGCTAAACTTTTGGGTTCATACTTCTAACTCTAAATCACATACTATAAAAGGGTTTCTGAGAAGGAAATCTTAAAGCACATCTGACTTTGGCTTAATGCATGATTTTTATGAACATGAATGAGAAATCTTAAACTTTATGACATAAGGGCACTGATGGAATACTTTCTGAACTAACATGCAATCCCATAACTATCTGTAGGACTGGCTGAGGAAACTCTGCCTGTAGGGGTTTAAGATTTACTATTTCTATTCCCTCAAAACTAAGGCAGAGTTTGCATGAATAGAGTAAGATAAGGATTTGCATAAATTTCTTAGATAATACTTCTACTGCACCATTTTAGACTTGAAAGAAGGAAAACATTTCCTAAATGCCTTGTAGCCTTTCGAAGAAAAGCATAAATATCTTCGTATCATTTTGCAAGACTCTAATAGACACGGATTCATAGACACCCTAGGATACTTAAAATCTGTGCTTTCATACCAAGTTTGTAACGACCCGAGACTACCCCCTAGTCATCACATGATGCTTGGAACCACAAGTGATCCCAAGCTAACCCATGAACTGGCATACTATTAAGCAACTGAATTATAACATAATAAATATGAGTTTTACTATATGGAATCATAATCATACTATTAATCTAAAATAGATACAAGACTAATTAAGTTTACAATCTGATAAAAACTAAATAGAGAACTAAAATTACATGATTGACTCTAACTGACATCTATGAAGCCTCTAATATACGGGCTAAAGATATCTAGTACATGACTCCAACTACTACTAATCAATACACATAAAAGTAAATGAACTGTACATGAACTAAAAACTGTCTGGAGTTCCCAAAGTAGGAGAACTTATCACCTGCTGGATGGAATCTGCAACTGTCTGATCGTGATGTATAGACCATAAATGGTACCTACATTATGAAACAAAGTAGCCACATAGAAGTATATGTGGACCAGTACTTCTGGAATGTACTGAGTATGCAGGGTGAATGCAATAAGTAAAACTGATTTCATAGGTAATTGAAAAACATGCATGCTAAGTGTAAGTAGACTCACCAATAGGCTGGAATAAACTGAAAACTAAAATATCTTAATGCATGAGTGACAATCACTCTCTGATAAGATGGTGAATCTCTACACTTAGTTTCTATAAAACTTTACTTTAGCGATTTAAGTATAACTAAAGTTAAGATATGATAAAATATGGATACTGTATGAATACTGGGTTTGAAACTATGTGATGGAGACTGACATAAATTAAGGATCTAAATATACAATCACACTGAGTATGAATGCATAAACATACTAACTTATTTGATTAACTGAATGACTGATAGCTGAATTATGGGCATATAAGACTTAACTCCGAATAACTGGACTAAAACTGGGGAGTATTATACTTATGAGGTAAGGATTAACTAAGAAACATAAGATAACTTAACATGAATTTGTTAAAGCTATATTATTTGAGAATGCAAAACCAAGTGTATAACATAATTCTAAAATAGTCTATAAATTGAGGTACTGAAATACTAATAACTGAATAACTGAATGCTATGGTCAAGAAAACTTAAAACTGAACTGAGTTACTGACCTGATTACTAGACTGAGACAATAACTAAGATGATAATTGAGATGATAACTGATACTGTAACTGGGATTGTAACTGAGACTATAACTAAAACTCTAACTGAGGCTGTAATTGAGACTATACTAAGACTGAATACTGAATTTTGATAGTTGGGTGACTGATATCTCAGATTACTAATTACTATATTACTGATAAATAGGCGACTGTATTTGATAGTCCTATTTTGGTGGAACTATGTTAAGTTTCGTACTGAGCTAAGTGACTGTATCTGATAGTCTTAATTTCTGTAGAACTAAACTAAGTTCTATACTAAGACTGGAACTTAAATTGAGACTATGGGAGGTAATCATCTAACTGACATGCCCCCCTTTGAACTGATTGGTGTCTAACCTATAACCCTAGATGGAAGGGTATCAGTACCATTCCATGGGTAAAGACAAGTTATGAGTTAAGTATCTTTGACAAAAAGTTGTTTCGTCAATCCTCGCTGGTCGAAAAACTTATACAAGATGTATAACACTAGTCTAGTAGAAAGATATCTCAACCTATGTTGTCTACATAGTTCTGTAATACAGGGATTGCTACTAAGGGTCAAACCCTCTACTGGCAGAAATGCACCTATCCCTGGGTTTGCTCGGTGCTGAATCCTATTCCCGACTTAATAAATACTAGATTGATTCCTAGTTCATACTAGGCATAACTGAACTGTTACTAATCATTCTACTAACAGAACTAAACTGAGTTTACTGAGTTCCGTTGACTGATGGAATACTATTGAGTTCTGGAACTGACTGAGGTTACTTAGGCCTGAACTGAATACTGATCTAAAACAGGACTGAATTTCACTGAATTCTATAACTAACTGAGTTGGACTGAGTTTACTAAATCCTGTTAACTGATTGAACTGAACTGAGTTCACTGAATTCTGATAATTGGCTGAACTGAACTGAGTACTACTGCTTGTGACCCTTATTAAGACTATTCTTTAACTATTATAACTAGTAAGCAGCTAGATTGTGGGTATTGAATACCCCTAGGACTCAACAGAAATAATAATAATGTCATACTAAAAATTTAAGGACATAATGTGTGGTCATAAATCAAGACTTATTCTTGTAAGCAAGTCATCAAACACATGGGGATCATGAACTTGAACATGGGAATATCTTAAACATAGGAGCATAGCATGATTACATAACTAAAATCATGAATTGGGGAATTCACATGTAATTCACTTGACATAGTACATGGGTCCTTCATCAAAACATGTAAAGATCATAACTTAAACATAAGAAAGTCCTAAACATGAGGAAACAATAGAGTTACTTGGCAACATTCATAACTTGGGGATTCATCTTTAACTTGATTGAACATGATATGGAAATTTCATCAAACATGTGCTAAGCATGAATTTAAAACATTGGAATGTTACTAAATATTCATGAACATAGGATCTTGTCATGGAATTCTCTTGAATTCAACATGGGTGACTCAAATTCATGGCATGAGAAATTCAATTTCTTGCATGGAATTACACATGGGCTGAATTAACTTAAAATACCATGAGAACATGAAATTAAATTTGTATTGAACATACAAAATTCCATAGCAAGCATGAAATTCATTCTTTAAATAAAAAAAGAATTTTTGCCTCCATGGGGAAAAAGGACCCATGGATGAACTCCGACATACCTTAAAGCTTTAATCTTGAAGGAGAAACACAATCTTGAAAGCATTCTTGAATCAGGAAACTTGATTCTTAATTCTTTTCTTGAAGAAAATTTTATGGATTTCTTGGTGCTCTTAAGGAGGCTAGGGTTTTGTTGGAGAGAAAAAGATGATTAATAATGTATCTAATATTTTTGGGGCTGACATTAAGTGTTACAAGCGTATTTGGGTGAGGGGAATTGACCAAAGTGTCCCTAGACCTTTTAGGAACTAAATTAGCATGTAAAAAAGCTTTGGATCCACGTTAGTTTTTTGTGTCGGAGAGTCAACGCGATGCGTCGAGATCACATCGGCTTACTGTCTCACACGAAAAATATCATAACTTTTTACCCGATTATCGAATTTAGGTGAAATTGGTATCATTGGAAAGCTAATTCAATTATATACAATTTGGTGGGTCTTGAGCTGCAAAAATTCTACATATATAAAATGTTATACATATTTAAAATAGATCCTTGTAGAATCGAATGCTAATCTTTTGTCGATTCGAAGGCTCTAAGCTCAACTTTGTTCTAAGTGATTCTTATGAATATTTTCACGTCAAAAGAAAATCAAACATGAGGATAAAGATCATAAAACTCATATTTGAATGGGAATCATTTAGATCATTTATTATACATATAGGAACGACGGTTCAAACACCAACCCATAATAGGGGGTATTACTTTCTATCGATACCGAATTCGCCAAATCCGACACTCGATTGAGAAGTTAGAGAATTTTTAAGTTGACAGTGTTCCACCTGGACTCTAAGCTCATTGTAAAAAATGCAAAAATAACAATTGTCACTTTCCAGTGAAGCTGCACGATTATGGCGCGTCGCGGTGGAGTCCCATTTCACATTTGGTAATTTTCAGCAAGCCTCCATGCTAATGACGCATCGCGGAGGTGGCCAAAATGACATTCCAAAGGGGAACCGCAATGGTGGCGCATAGCGAAGTCTGCCCAGTTCTCAATTGTCCAACTCTAGTAAGCCACTGCGATAGTTGTGTGTCACGGTGGCCACCAGTTTGGAGTATGTTGCTTTTTTCAGTTCTATTTAATATTAAAAGGGGTATTGTGGTCAATCCCCAAGGCCCCAATCCATATTAAACAAAGAATTAAGCATATTCCAAAGCACTTTATGCTTATTTCATCAATTCTCTTTCTAAATAAAACCCTAGATCATCAAACTTTCTCTCCAAGAAAATCCAATTTCTCCATTAATTCTCTAAGGAAATTCAAGATTAAGGATTTTCAATTCAAGAACTCTAAGAATTCATCTCCAAAGCATCAATAGGGATCCAAGATTCAAGTCGTAGCATCTAGTTCATCAATTGAAGTATGTAGGGTTTTTCAACAAGGATAATCCTTTCATCCTTGTACCCAAAACTTATTTTAAATTACAAATTTACTTAATTTTATGTGATTTCTCATTAAATTAAAGTTATAGTTTACACCCAATATGGCTATTTATAATATTATGAGATGTCAAGGGATTTAGAAGTTAAATTGCATGTCTATGTTCATATTTTCATGCATTTTGCAGAAATTTCCAGATTTCAAGTTGATTTATAAATGTTTACATTACCAAGCATGAATATTATGATGTTTTAACATGATTTTGATGCATGGGTCATCAAGCCCTAAAGATTGTTATTTCAAGGTTGATGTTCTATGAATACTTTATGACTAGACTCTTTTCAGATTATTGATAAAGATTTGACCTTTTGGTCTCAAGAATAGATATGAATCCACTATATAGATTCAGATTATAGATTTAGTTCTACAAATATACATTTGTTTTACATTATAAACCATTATACTATTTTAGAAGTGGATTTCTATCAGAATGAGCATACAAATTTAATGGAGTAGTATTTAGCACCGAGATGGGTAAGTTACTACAGTTTCGTACGCCAGAATTACGTGCCAAAATAGGATTTAGATTGTTTCCACTTCTACATGGATGATAGATATGTGATCACTTAGATAGGTTATACTCTCTGGAAAGAGTATGAATCCTCTCCCCAATGTGAGGATTCCTCCTTAGGGGGGAAAGAACGTTGGACTCCATGAATGCTCACATGGTTTATGTCAATTAGAAGAATCTCTCATGCAGAATAAGTTTTTAGATTTTCTAAACCCTTAAGATAAAACATTTTCTCTATAGCTTTAAATTTCTTGAGTTTAAAATATTGCTTTACATAAGCCTTCAAATGCAGACTTACAGATTTCACTTAGCCTATATGATTTGAGAATAAGAACAAAATACAGATTTTAGAACTAAGTGTAATGGCTCATAAGATTTATACTATATGTTTTACTGCTCATGAGTTATAATCTTCAGTTTTTAGATTACTCCAGCCTTTTATGAGTCATTTAACTTTAGAATGCATGATTTTATAAATTGTTATGATATTTCTTACTTATTCCATTCACCCCCATATGCTCAATACATTCCCAAAGTACTGATCCACATATACGTCTATATGCTACATTGTCTCCTAATGTAGGTATCAACTCAGTTGTAGCATGCATAACATAATCATACAGTTTGCAGCTACCATTCAGCAGGTGATGAGTCCTCTTGATTCAAGGACTCGAGTTAGTCATACAGTTTTAGCAGTATTTTATTTTTCTTTATTTAGTCATATTGATTTGGGATAGCTAGGGTCATGTTCCAGCTACCTATAGTAAACACTAGTAGAGGCTTCACAGATAGTCAGTAGAGTTTATGTATTAATTCCAGTGTTGTTTTGCAAAAGTAAAGTTGTAATCATTTTAAATGTAGTTCTGTATTTATCAGATTCAGAAAAGAGTTACCTTTCGCTTATTTCTATCAGATTTATGTATTTTATTCAGTTGCTTATGAGTTATGCCAGTGGAAGGGTTAGCTTGGGATCACTTGTGGTCATAAGCACCATGTGATGTATCAGGACCATTTTTGGGGTGTTACAATATGAATCTATTGGTGTGACTTTTTTGTGTAATCATTTGATATTCTAGCTGATAAAGTTGTTACCATGTGATCAGGAGGTCATGAGTTGGATTTGTGTTTATGCAACTCTTGGAGGCTGAATATATTTATAAATCAAATAAATTAAATCGCATTTAATTTTCTTTTCCTCTATAAAAACATATAAGACAACTTTTAACAATTAAAACATGTACGACAACTAATAAATAGATAGTAACCGGTCATTGTTTTGCCAATTATTCAAAAACATTCACTGTAATAATTCCTAACGCCCATAAAATAAATATTGCTAAATTTTATATTTATTGAATTTGTGTGAATTGAGTGAAACATTATTACAGTAATCTAAAGCTATTAATTAATTTCACAAAATTGTCCCTCCAATATGCGTATAAATACATCTCTATTTTTTATTTCATCAACAATAATTTTATAGTGAATTCTAGAAAGTGGACCACCAGTACTAAGTGTATTTTATATCAAAGTTAGCTCAGTTAAGAAAAAACACAATTATGGCTGCTTATGCTAATGGAATTGCATGGTGATGTTGTGGAAGAATATTTCCTAATGTTGTTGCTTTACTTTATCATTTTGAACAAATATAATAAAATGGTAAGACGTTATATGAATCTATTGGTATGACTTTTGGGTTTAATCATTTGGTATTCTTGGTGGTAAATTTGTTGTTGTGTGATCAGGAGCTCACGGGTTAGGTTTGTGTTCATGCGACTCCAACTTCAGTTATTAAATAATTTTTATTATTTATTGAATTCAGTATTTTCTATATAAAACTATAAAAAAAGTTGAATTGTATTATTCTCTACGAATGTCATGTAATTTTGTAACTAAAAAATTTAAATACTGCACAAACAAATATATATGTAATTTTCTTCTTTAACATTAAACACATGTGCATAGCACGTATCCTAAAGTACCAATTACTAATGCTCGTAAAAGAGAATAGTATCAAATTTATTTTTATTTCGGAATGTAAATCGTATGTAAATTGAATACGAAAATCTAAATTATTAATTGATATTATAAAATGATCCCTCCTTTGTGGGTATAAATATATCCTTATTTTGTACTCCATCCACAATCATAGTGTAGTGTATTCTAGTTAAGTGAATTAGCATTAAGTGTATTATTACATCAAAATTAGCTTAGTTAAGAAAAAAAATCATGGTTGCTTATGCGATGGAATTGCATGTCGATATTATGGCCGAATATTTCCTACTGTTGTTGTTTTACTTTATCATTTGAACAGATTCATTCCAGAGACGTTTATACTCGGCAATACAATGAAATGGTAAGACCATATCTGAATCTATTGGTGTTACTTTTTTGTGTAATCATTTGGTATTCTTGTTGGTAAATTTTTTGCCAAGTGATTAGGAGGTTATGGGTTGAGTTTGTGTTCATGCGACTTGAGAAGGCCAAATTTATTTATTAATCAAATAAATTAAACCGCATTTTATTGTCTTCTCCTCTATAACAATATATAAGACAACTTTATGCAATAAAAACGTGTATGGCAACTATTAAATAGACCGTAACCACTCATAGTTTTGCCAATGTTCCAAAACCTTCACTTTAATATTACTAATGCGCATAAAATAAATATTGCTAAATTTTACATTTATTGCATTTGTGTGAGTTGAGTGAAAAATGATTATAGTAATCTAAAGTTATTAATTAATTTCACAAAATTGTCCCTCCTCTGTGGGTATAAGTACATCTCTATTTTCTATTTTATCAACAAAAATTTTATAGTGAATTCTAGCACGTGAATCACAAGTACTAAGTGTATTTTGTATCAAAGTTAGCTAAGTTAAGAAAAACATAGTCATTGTTGCTTATGCTAATGAAATTTCATGTCGATGTTGTGGCCAAATATTTCTTAATGTTGTTACTTTACTTTATCATTTTGAACAGATTCATTGTGAGACATTTGTAATCCGACAATACAATAAAATGATTGGACGAAATATGAATCTATTGGTGTGACTTTTTTGTGTAATCATTTGGTATTCTTGCTGGTAAAGTTGTTGGTATGTGATCAAGAGGTCACAGGTTGGGTTTGTATTCATGCGATTCCAGCTACAGTTATTAAATAATTTTTATTATTTATTGAATTCTACATTTTTTATATAAAACTATATTATAATTTGAATTGTATTATTATCGTCTAATGTCACATAATTTGTAACAAAAAATTTAAACATTGTACAAAGAAGTACATGTGCAATTGTTTTCTTTAACATTAAGCACACGTGCATCGCACGTATTCTAAATTGGTAATTACTAATGTTCGTAAAATGGAATAGTATAAAATTTATTTTTTAAATAGATTATTATAATCTAAAATTATTAATTAATATTACAAATTATCCCCCCATTGTGGGAATAAATATATCATTATTTTCTATTTCATCCACAATCATTTTATAATGAGTTTTAGTAAGGGAATTTTTATCATTACATCAAAATTAGCTCAATTTAGGAATATAATCACGATTACTTATGCTAATAAAATTGTGTCACAACCCAAACTAATGGACCATGCGGGCACTTATGCTATTCTAAGCAGCTAGGAGAACCCTTATTACCCAACTAAAAATATGCGGAAGACTTCTGTTTTTAAAGAAATATAATGTAAATTAAATACTAATAAATTAATTTTTTAAAAAACTTCTTACAACTGTCCTTCACTATCCCAAGACTTGGCCAGACATGTACAAGAGTTACCTATTACAACATGGACTGACAATGAGATAAATAATACAAGAACTCTAACATCTGCCAAGAAGAAAGTACAGAAGTTAGTGCTGAATATCGTCATCCATCTAGCAACTGTAAACTAACCTGCATTCAATCTACACCCCAATAAGGAATATAGAAGAGTAGGGTTAATACAACCACACATACTGGTAGGCATCATCGTCCGACTATATTAGTTCATATAATCATAAAATAAAATTAAGGAAAATAAATCATGACATCTTGAATGGAATATAATTCAACCAAGGCTGTAATAACATTATTACTTTACCTATATAAGTCACATCATCCAATTACTCTTCCAACTCCATCAGTATTATATTCACTACTAGCATACTCCAGCCTCATTAATTTACACAATCAACCACAATCCAACACTAATACATCATTATTCCTCTTTAATCACCTTATCTTTTTCATTACTCATATTCACAGGAACAAATCCATAATCATAGACAAACCATACTAAACTCTCAGTCTAACCACCAAATACTCTCATATAATATTAAAGAACGATAATTAGCTATCCCGGTAATCTACGATTAAAACCCGTATAAATGAAGCTAGTTAACAAACATATAAGTAAGCACAAAGTTTCACTTCTTCAAATACACATCACACAATTAAATACCCAATGAATCAACAATACAACAATAACCGATCAAACAGTGCTCACAAACAAGCCACATAACCATCAACAGTATCAACCATACTGTAAACATCCATAGACTCAACACAAATATGTGAACACATTCTATGGGATTTATTTTTGCTCAAATAGTCATGTACCGTACCGGCGTGGTACCCGATTCACCATATACATATCAGTACCGGCATGGTACCCGATCCATCATGACCTTATCTGTACCGGTGTGGTACTCGATCTAACATACACATATCTGTATCGGCATTGTACCTGATCCAACATACGCACATCCGTATCGGCATGGTACATGATCAACATATACATATCCGTACTGGCGTGGTACCCAATCCATCATACACATATCTGTACCGGTATGGTATCCAATCCAACATATATGTATCCATACCGGTACAATACTCGATCCAACATATATATATATTCATACTGGCATGGTACCCGATCCAACATATACATATCCATACCGGCGTGGTACCCGATTAAACATACACATATCCATACCAGCGTGGTACCTGATCAAATATACACATATCCATACCGGCGTGGTACCCGATCTAATATTTACATATTCGTACCGGCGTAGTACCCGATCCATTATATACATATCCGTACTGGCTTGGTACCCGATCCAACATATACATATTTGAATAAGTGTGGGACCCGATCCATCATAAACAAGTAATATAAATATCAAATTTACACTTTCTCACAACATACAACACGATGTACCAAGTTTACAAGTACACTTAAAGTCATGAGACAATTCCATTAAGTAAATTTCAATAATCATTTATACACGCATCAACAATACAAACATCAACAAGCCATTCATGGCATTAATACAAGGAGTTATCATTATCAAACAAGCCTCTCATAGGCACATTTTAATAAATCATCATTATCACCAATTTAGACCCTTTTGGGCATCCAATAGATAAAGTGATTTTATCAATACCAAAATAAAAATATCATAAAATAAATCACAATTTAACACTAAAGCATTCAAGTCACTATTGGAGTATTTCTTACTCATTAATTATTAAAATGTCACTACCTCTTTCCATATAATACAATCATCACACTAATTTAAGTCATCTACCCTTTAGATATTATTATGATCATCAGTACTTAATCCTAGCATGGTTCTCCTCACCATATTATTGTCCATCATATACAATTTAATATCATTATAACTCAACTAGGTTCATCACCAGAACAACTAAGAAATATCATGATGTAATACCTCATACTTTTCCTAGCTTGAAAAGTTTCCCAAGAATGTTAGAAGATTTCTTTGAAAGATGAATCCACCTTTGTACACATGGTATTTTCAAGATTTTCACCATTTTATCATGTGGAGAATCGAATAATCTTTCCATCAATATCAAATTATCCCAAATCTGACACCCAGGTGAAGAGTTAGAGCCCTTTTAATGAGACAGAGTATCACCTGAGCCTTCAGCGCGTCGCGGAGATAGCTCAAATGACAATTGTCAATTTCCAATGTTGATCCGCAATAGTGGTGCATCACGCCAAACTTACAAGTCCCAGACAAGGTGGAAACATGATAGTTCTGAATCACGCCACCGTACAATTTCCCATTTGTCACTTTCCAGTGACTTGGCGCGATAGTGGCGCATCACACCAAGGATGAAAATCGAGAAATTTTCTAAAAAATTAAAGATGTATCCTGGGTTAAAAGGGTCAATTTCCCATCCCTATATACACCCAATAACACGTGATTTAGTCATTCTTCGCCCAAAATATACTAGTTTCTCTCAAGAACAAGCTAGGGTTTCTATTGGGGATTCAAATTCAAGAAGGTTTCACCATCAATCCTCAAGAAATCACATCCCAAGTATACATCCCAGGTATGCATAGTGTTCATTCAGGACTTCTTTCGATCATGAAGCCCAAGAATCTCTTTTCTAAAGTTAAGATTTTAGATTTTCCTTATGAACTTCATGTTGGGTTTATTTTGTTTATGTTGAGAATGATCAATTGAATTCAAATCCATGTTGGGTTGTTAAAGTTATGTGGAATTGATTTGCATAGATGTATATTCATGTGAACCTACAACTAAACCCTAGGATGATAAAATTATATGTTGAATCATGATGTGTAATTGTTGTATAATGGTGTCTACATATATTATGACTATCGTGTGTTTGATTAAATGCCGATATGAAGGAAAAGTTCCCAAATAGCATGATATTATGAAATCCCCATGTTTGTACAAGTTTATGTATATCACATGTTTGATGAAGTTCTTCAATATATGAATTATGAATTGTGTTATTAGTCATATGTTCACGTAAGTCATGCTATGCCAGTTTCTTTCCATCGAGTCCTGGGGGTACCTGTACTCGACAATTTAGCTGTGTGGCTAGAGCCATGTCATGTTTTCATGATACTCTTAGTCAAGCTATGATCCATAAAACTAAGTTAGTCATGTGACTCAGGAAATCTCAGAAATCTCAGTAATCTCAATAGTTCAGTAATCTCCATGATCTCAGTATTTCCAGTAAGTCTTAGTAACTTCAGTACTCTCAGTCAGTCCTCAGATCTCAGTAGAATTCTGTAATTCAATGGAACTCAGTAAATTTAGTTCAACTCTGCTAAATAATACCATCAGTTAATCAGTTCAGTTTAGTTAATCAGTTCAGTGTCTATTTAGTTAGGAGTAGGATTCAGCACCGAGTGAACCCAAGGATGGGGACTCACCTGTTATTCAGTGGAGGGTGTGATCCTTAGAAACAATCCTTGTGATCCCGAACTACGTAGACAACGTAGGTTGAGATGCACCCTACGCATTTAGGGAAATATATACATATTATTTGGGTTACCTACTAGGAGGGGTTGACGGAAGTGCTCCCTGTCAGCGAAGGTATACTCACAACAGTTCTTTACTAGTGGCGCACTACTGACACCCTTCCAGCTGAGGTTACAGGTTGAACCCCACCAGTTTAGTTCCAGCGTATGTCGGTTAGATATAAATTTTCACAATTACAGTTTCAGTCTCAGTATTAGCCTCAGTAAAAGAACTCAGATAGTTTTTCATATTTTAGGATTGTTAGATAAAATCAACTCAGATAGAAAATAGAACTTAGATAGTTTCATCAAATTTAGGACTGTTAGATACAATAATTCATGTTATTAGTTATATCAGTTATCAAAACTCATGTCATCAATATTCATCTTCAGGACTGTCAAATATAGTCAACCAGACCAGTTTTTCATAATCAGAACTGTCAGACATAGTTAATCATGTATCAGTAACATAGTATCAGTCCCTCAGATATCAGTAATTCCATGTTATTAGTAAAACTCATTAGTCAGAACTTAATATTCAGTCCAAACATGATCTCAATTACAGTTATATATGTATACATGTATTCTCACGTTCATGTTAGTCAGTTAGTTAGTATAGTTCATGCATAAGAACCTATTGCATTCAGCCTACCTCACTTGCATACTAGTATATTCAAAGTACCGAGGTATTTGTGCTATGGTGTCTTATACCATAGGTTTAGAAGCACGAGATCCAGAGAACCAGTAGCATCCCAGTTCAGCAATCAGATTTAGCAGTGAGTCCTCATCCTTCGAGGACATGATGATTTAATCATAAATTCAGTTTTTAGTTTATTTCAGTAGTCAAAGTTAGATGGGGACATGTCCCATCAACTCCTTATTCAGGCAATTTAGAGGTTTTCAGACTATAGCATGTTAGACAGTTATTTTATATTTGCTTTGGACTAT
Source organism: Capsicum baccatum var. pendulum (assembly GCA_030864225.1). NCBI lineage: Eukaryota > Viridiplantae > Streptophyta > Magnoliopsida > Solanales > Solanaceae > Capsicum > Capsicum baccatum. The sequence continues at coordinate 131,433,934 of CM061551.1, read as the reverse complement.
TTTTAGACATTATTTATCAGATGTTCATTCAGTTTTGAATCTTATGGCTATTCAGTTCATGTTTCCGTATTTTATGGTATATTATACAGTATACAGGTACAGATATCAATCATGGGTTAGCTTGTGGTCCTTTTGGGTCATGATCACCGTGTATCATTTCGAGTACCAGATTCGGGGTATTAAAAACTTGGTATCAGAGGCTAAGGTTCAATAGTGTCCCAGGAAGTCTGTAAAGCCGCATCTAGTAGAGTTTTGTACATGTGTGTTATGCACCATACTTATGTACAGGAGGCTATAAGATGTTTTAGCAATAGTTTTCCTTTTTTTGGTATACATGTCGTGCCAGTGAGCATAAGCTCCAGTTAAACTCTCAATCTAATCTACTTCTTCCCTTAGTTTATAGATCATGCCTCCCAAATAGGCTAACGAAGGGGGAAATAAAAGTCAGTCAGCACCTCAGCCAGTCCAGGCAGATCCCCTGGACGAATATGTCTCCTATGTAGAATTCAGGACTGTATTCACTACTCTATCCAGTTCAGTCGTAGCTTAGAATAAACGGCCAGTAACTATTCCAGCCAATCCAGTGGCTAATTTTGTTGTAGCCAGGATTCAGGACTTTACCTAAATGAATCCTCCTTTATTCATCGGTTCTAAATTTGAAGAGGATCTACAGGATTTCCTCGATTATGTTCTGAAAGTCACAGACATCATGGGAGTGACTTCTAGTGAGAGCGTAAAGTTAGCCACCTATCATCTACAAGATGTAGCGCATACATGGTATAAACAGTTGAAGGTAACAGCGGTACAGATACAGAGCCCATAGAGTGGGAAGAGTTTCCTATAGCTTTCTTAGATAGGTTCTTTTCTATAGAGCAGAAAGAAGCCAAAGTGTTAGAGTTCATCAATCTCAAACAAGGTATAATGAGCGTAAAAGAATACTCCCTTAAGTTCATTTAGCTCTTTTATATAGAGTAGGACTATGATGTTGATTAGTGACATGGACATATCTAGGCTTATGGTATATACTCAACAGATTGAATAGCAGAAGCTTAAGAAGAAAGAGAGAGAAAACAAGAGAGCCAGAATAGGTAGTTATAGTTTTACTTGGCATGGGTCACAGGATGGTAACCGTTCTCAGTTGTGTCAGAAATTTTCAGCCCCAGTTCACTCTTTAGCTAGTGCCTCAGTATTAAAGTTCAGAAATAATGGTAAGAGTGGGGCATTAGGCTCCAAGGCCCAGAGTAGTAAGAGCAGGATTCTTACTTATCTGCTATGCGAAGACTGTGATAAGAATCATAAGGGTGTGTGTAGAGCTGGCAGTGGTGTGTGTTTCAAATGTTGTGAGTTAGGTCATAAGGTTAGAGATTTCCCCCAGTCAGGTTATCAGAGTCATCTCTGCTCCTCAGCTTAGTTTGGTCGCCCAAATCAGCAGGGTGCCAATTCTAGCCCTATTAGTGGGCAACACTCAAATATCCTCAATGCACTTTAGTCTTGACAGGATCAGGAAAGTTCTCTTGATGCAGTTACTAGTAAGTTATAGATCCCTTATTTGAATGGTCATGTTTCTTTATATTCAGGAGTTTCAGTTTACTTAGTATTATGAATCATGTTCCATGAACACAGAAATTTCAGACTCAGGTCATGCAGCTCATGACTCAGGCACTCATGTCATGTTTTACAATATGTTCAGTCCATATGACTCATGTTCTGCTCCTAGTGATCAGTAAAGTTCATATTACATCATGTATACCTTTAGTTTAAATATCTTGATTAATCCATAATGTTGGTATTTCATTTATCATGCCTTAGTCGATTGTTGAGGTTGATGTAGTATTTGTTTGAGCATCGGATCCTTGATTATGCCAATCTTTCCCCAAGTAGTTATCAGTATCCAGTCTCAGTACTTCACTATTAGTCTAAACCTCAATTATCAGAACCCAACATTCAGTTCCAGTAAGAATCTCAGTTACAGTTTTAGTTATTATACCAACTTCAGTTCAGTAATCAGATTAGAAACTCAGTTCAGTCCCAGACTTGCTTGACCAATGCTACAGCTACCAGTCACTCAGTTTGTAGTATTTTAGTACTTCAGTCTATAGAATATTTTTGAACCATGTTATCCGCCTGGCCTTGCTTTCTCGAATAATTTAGTATTTCATGAATTCATGCTTAGCTATCTCACGTTACTCAGTTAGTCCCTTTATTATGTTCATAAAAACTTCTTAGCCTAGTTATTCAGAAAATCATTCAATCTTACATGCCCAGTACCTAACCATTAATAAGTCAGTAGATCAAATGAGCCAGTCAGTAGAGAATTAGTTTAAATAGCCAGTATTTCAGTCTAACAGTCAGTCAGACAAGTTCGTATGATTTGGTTTTCCATCTTTTCATCTATTCGCATTATCCGAAATCTCATGAATGAAACCACTCTAAGATGAATCAATCATGTAGATGCAATATTAGCTCAGTTCATGTATCATTCCTCAATTTCAGATCTCAGCTAATCAGTCATGACTCAGTTTCTAGGTGCCTTGTACATAGCTTAAGTCTTCAATATCTCTGCAAAGCTGGTATTCTTCGAGGGACCTAATATCCCAAGAGGGAGATACCCCATAATTCCTTAATTCTCTCATTCCTTAAACTAAGTTCTCTTTGCATAAAGAATCCAGTTTAGAGTAGAGGGTACTCATAAGTTGACCCTCAAAGTCCTAACCTCAGCTATGGGCCAGGTGGTCAGAGGTTCAGTTCACTTTATGATGTTCAGTTCGTATGTCACGTATCAGACCAGACTCAGTTAGGTTCTCATATTTCCGTTCATACACTTTTAGAAAGAAGATCTTGGGTTCATTAGCATTTCTGGTAAAGATAACATTTCTCCTTAGTCTTACTCAGTTTCATGTTCAGTGTTCATCACAAACTTGGTACTAAGTACCCTTGCATATTCAGCCATTCATTCATATATTAGTTCAGGCATGTAATTATACATTAGACATGCATTCTCATTGATAGAAATTTAGTTCATCAGAATATTCAATCATCTACTTATAAGTCAATCATCAGTCATGCATCAGATATGCATGAATTCAGCTTATTAGTCATGCATCAGATATGTATGTTCAGTATGTTACATTCAGCCATTAGTCTTGTTAGTCATGAGATCATGTTCTAGTTATTCATGTTTAGTATGTACATCAGTGTATGTTATTCCCCTCACTCTCATCTCATTCGAGGATGAATATTCTCAAGGAGGAGATATTGTAATACCCTATACTTTTCCTAGCTTGAAAAGTTTCCCAAGAATGTTTAGATTTTTTTGAAAGATTAATCCACTTTTGTACATGTGGTATTTTCAATATTTTCACTTTTTTATCATATGGGAAATTGAATAAGCTTTCCATCGATACCAAATTCACCCAAATCCAACACCCAGGTGAAGAGTTAGAGCCCTTTTAGTGAGATAGTGTATCACCTGAGCCTTCAGTGCATCGCGGAGCTAGATCAAATGACAATTGTCAATTTCCAGTTTTGATCCGCGATAGTGGCGCATCGCGCCAAACTTCTAGGTCACAGACAAGGTGGCAATGCGATAGCTCCGCATTGCGCCACCATATAATTTCCCATTTGTCACATTCCAGTGACTTGGCGCGATAGTGGCGAATCACGCCAAGGATGAAAATTGAGAAATTTGCTTAGAAATTAAAGATGCGTCCAGGTTTAAATGGGTCAATTTTCACCCCTATATATACCCAATAACACGTGATTTAGTCATTCTTCACCCAAAATATACTAGTTTCTCTCAAGTTTCTCTCAAGAACAAGCTAGGATTTCTATTGCGGATTCAAATTCAAGAAGGTTTCACCGTCAATCCTCAAGAAATCACATCCTAGGTATGCATAGTGTTTATTCATGGACTCCTTTTGTCCATGAAGCCCAAGAATCTCTTTTCTAAAGTCAAGATTTTAGATTTTCTTCATGAACTTCATGTTGGGTTTATTTTGTTTATGTTGAGATTGATCAATTGAATTCAAATCCATGTTGGGTGATTGATGTTACATGGAATTGATTTGTATAGATGTATATTATGAAATTATGAAATCCCCATGTTTGTACAAGTTTATGTATATCACATGTTTGATGAAGTGATTCAATATATGAATTATAAATTGTGTTGTTGGTCATATGTTCACGTAAGTCATGCTATGTCAGTTTCTTTTCATCGAGTCCTGAGGGTACCTATACCCGACAATTTAGATTTGTGCCTAGAGCCATGTCATGTTTTCATGATACTCTCAGTCAAGCTATGATCCATAGAACTCAGTAAGTCATGTGACTCAGGAAATCTCAGAAATTTCAGTAATCTCAATATTTTAGTAATCTCCATGATCTCAGTATTCCTAGTAAGTCTCAGTAACTTCAGTACTCTCAGTCAGTCCGCAGATCTCAGTAGCATTCCGTCAGTCAATGAAACTCACTAAATTCAATTTAGCTCTGCTAAATGATACCATCAGTTAATCAGTTTAGTTTAGTTAAATCAGTTCAGTTTAGTTAATCCGTTCAGTGTCTATTCAGTTGGGAGTAGGATTCAGCACTGAGTGAACCCAAGGACGGGGACTCACCTATTATTCAGTGGAGGGTATAATCCTTAGAAGCAATCCTTGTGATCCAGAACTACGTAGCTAACGTAGGTTGAGATGCACCATATGCATTTAGGGAAATGTATATATCTCATTTGGGTTACCTACTCGGAGGGGTTGATGGGAGAGCTCCCTGTCAGTGAGGGTATACTCACAACAGGTTTTTACCAGTGGCACGGTACTGACACCCTTCCATCTGGGGTTACAGGTTAAACCCCACCAGTTAGGTTTTGAGGTATGTCGGTTAGATGATCACTACCTACAGTTACAGTTTCAGTCTTAGTCTCAGCCTCAGTAAAAGAACTTAGATAGTTTTTTCAGATTTCAGGACTATCACATATAGTCAACTTAGATATAGAACAAAACTCAGATAGTTCCATCAGATTCAGGATTGTCATATACAGTCATTCATATTATCAGTTATACCAGTTATCGAAACTCATGTCATCAGTATTCATCTTTAGGACTGTCAAATATAGTCAACCAAACCAGTTTATCATAATCAGAACTGTCAGACATAGTTAATCATGTATCAGTAACATAGTATTAGTCCCACAGATATCAGTAATTCCATGTTATTAGTAAAACTCAGTAGTCATAACTCAGTATTCAGTCCTAGCACTATCTAAGATACAGTTACGTATGCATGCCTGTATTGTCACGTTCATGTTAGTTAGTCAGTTAGTATTATTCATGCATATGAGCCCATTGCATTCAGCCTACCTCACTTGCATACCAATACATTCAAAGTACTGACGCGTTTGCGCTATGGTGTCTTATACCATAGGTTTAGAAGCACGAGCTCCAGAGAACCAGTTGCATCTCAGTTTAGCGATCAGATTTAGCAGTGAGTCCTCATCCTTCGAGGACATGATGATTTCATTACTAATTTAGTTTTCAGTTTATTTCAGTAGTCGGAGTTAGTTGGGGACATGTCTCATCAACTTATTATTCAAACAGTTTAGAGGCTTTCCAACTATAGCATGTTAGACAGTTATTTCAGATTTTCTTTGGTATTGTTATACCATTTTCAGACATTGTTTATCAGATGTTCATTCAGTTTTGAACCTTATGGACATTCAGTTCATGTTTCCATATTTTATGGTATATTATACTGTATATAGATATAGATATCAGTCATGGGTTAGCTTATGGTCCTTCAGGGTCATGAGCGCCGCATAGCATTTTGAGTACCAGATTCGGGGCGTTACACATGACCACATCCTTTATTTACAACAATTTCATTGAAGAACATAGCACATAATATCACAAATATCACATAATTAATCATTAACATAGTTTTTGGGATTAAAGTTAAGTTCTAGTATCTTTATCCACCTTAACTCAATGCCCGCACGCCTAGACATACTTTCTCTCATCAATTCTAAATTATGAAAATATAAAATAACAAAATCTTCTACTCATTAAACCTAGCCTACTTGGACGCCAAGCTTTTGGAAGAAGCAAGCTGGAATTATAAGAGTAATAAGTAATTACTCTTCAATCAAATATCTTGGGGATTCCAACCCAATAATTCTAGCCTCATTCAAGGTTTATATCATCCCTCAAATTTAATTAATCATTAATTAGCTCTTTCAAGCTTAACCCATCTCCATTAATGGAATTTTTATACTAAAGGTCTCATCTTTACGGAATCTAAGGTTCCTAACCATCAAAATTCATAATTTAGTTTATGAAATTCATGTTAGGAATCTTTAATTTATAGTTTAGAATAAGCTCCAGGTCATATTAAAAATACTCATGAGTATTCCCCAAAAAATTCCACTATTAAAGGGCTTTCTAAGGATTCTAAAATATTAAAGGATTATAAGACAATGAAAATAATGGAAAAACTTACCTCCATGAAGGAATTTCACCTTAAGCTTTGGGAAATCACCTCTCTAGAGTTTGGAAATAAAATTTGGGGTTTTTAGACCTAAAATACGGCTGAAACTGATTTAAATACAACCATAATTTTTGCTACAGTGAAATCCAATTTCAGCTTGGACAGTGCTCAGTAAAACAGTCATAACTTTTTACTCCAAATTCGTATTAAGGAACGGTTTGTTATGTTGGAAAAAGGACTCAGATATATTTGATTTGATAGGTAATGAAAACCCTAAATCCTTATATTCTATGAGATATGATTGTTTGAATTTGGCCCTAATAAAATCCCATATCAAAACTATATCGGAAAGAAAGTTTTATACTTAACTTTGTGTTAGGGATATTGTACAACCTTAATTCATACCTAAAGAGATTTAAAAACTAAATTATTTATATTAGCACTCACTAATAATTAAAATTCATCAAGATTGAGTCTATCTAGACACATTCGAAGGCTAAAATCTTCACCGAAAAATTTGAGATGTCAAAATAAATAAACTATTGGCTATTTTGGACCCAAGTTATTATTGCGGAATGAAAATTAAGAAATTTCATGAATTTATTACGAATAATTTATTAACGACGAAATGGGTCGTTACAAATTGCATGTCAAAATTGTGGCCTCATATTTCCTAAGATTGTTGTTTTACTTTATTATTTTGGAAAGATTCATTGAAGAGACATTTATACTCCAGCAATACAACGAAATGGTAAGACCATATATAAATCTATTGGTGTAAATTTTTTGTGTAATTATTTGGTATTTTTGATGTTAGAGTTGTTGTCATGTGATCAGGAGGTCACAAGTTGGATTTGTATTCATGCGACTCCAACTACGGTTACTAATTAACAATTTTTATTATTTATTGAATTCTGCATTTCTATATAAAACTATATTAAAATTTGAATTGTATTATTCTCTACTAATGCCACATAATTTTATAACTAAATAATTAAACGCAACACAAAAAAATATATATGTAATTTTTTTATTTAATAATAAACACACGTGCATCGCACATATCCTAAATTAGTAATTACTAATGCTCGTAAAATAGAATAGTATCAAATTTATTTTTATTGCACAACGCAAATCTTATGTAAATTTATTACGAAAATAAAAAATTATTGATTAATATTATAAAATTATCCCTCTTTTGCGGGTGTAAATACATCTTTATTTTCTATTTCATCCACAATCATTTTATAGTGTATTCTAGTAAGTAAATTAGCATTAAGTGTATTATTACATCCAAAATAGCTCAGTTAAGGAAAAAAATCACGGTTGCTTATATGATGGAATTGCATGTCAATATTGTGGCCGAATATTTCCAACTGTTATTGCTTTACTTTATCATTTTGCACAAATTCATTGCAGAGATGTTTATACACCGGAAATACAATAAAATGGTAAGACCATATATGAATCTATTGGTGTGACTTTTTTGTGTAACCATTTGGAATTCTTACTAGTAAAGTTTTTGAAATATAATCTAGAGCTTATGGGTTGGGTTTGTGTTCATGCGACTCTAGGTGGCCAAATTTATTTATTAATCAAATAAATTAAACCACATTTAATTTGCATTTCCTCTATAACAATATTTAAGACAACTGTAAGCAATAAAATCGTGTATGAAAACTATTAAATAGACCGTAACAAGTCATAATTTTGCTAATGTTCCAAAACCTTCACTGTAATAATTAAAAATGCCCATACAATAAATATTGCTAAAAATTTTATATTTATTGCATTTGTGTGAATTGAGTGAAACATGATTACAATAATCTAAAACTATTAATTAATTTCACAAAATTGTCCCCCCTCTATGGGTATAAATACAACTTTATTTTCTATTTCATCCACAATAATTTTATTGTGAATTCTAGCAAGTGAATCACTAGTACTAAGTGTATTTTATGTCAAAGTTAGCTCTGTTAAGAAAAAACACAATCATAGTTGTTTATCCTAATGGAATTTCATGTCGATGTTGTGGCCGAATATTTTCTAATTTGTTGCTTTACTTAATCATTTTGAACAGATTCATTGTGAGACCTTTGTACTCCGGCAATACATAAAAATGATAAGACGATGTATGAATCTATTGGTGTGACCTTTTTATGTAATCATTTGGTATTCTTTCTAGTAAAGTTGTTGTCATGTGATGAAGAGGTCACATATTGGGTTTGTGTTCATCCTACAGTTATTAAATAATTTTATTATTTATTGAATTCTACGTTTTCTATATAAAACTATATCAAAAGTTGAATTGTATTATTCTCTACTAATGTCGCATAATTTTGTAACTAAAAATTAAACATTGTACAAATAAATATATATGTAATTTTCTTCTTTAACATTAAACACACGTGCATCGCACGTATTCTAAACTTATAATTACTAATGCTCGTAAAATGGAATAGTACCAAATTTATTTTTATTGCACAATGTAAATTGTATGTAAATAGATTACGATAATCTAAAATTATTAAATAATATTACAAAATTATCACCCCTTTCCGGGCATAAATATATCTTTGTTTTCTATTTCATCGACAATCGCTTTATAATGAGTTCTATTAAGTGAATTTGTATTATTACATCAAAATTAGCTCAATTTAGGATATAATCACGGTTACTTATGCTAATAGAATTGCATATCAATGTTGTGTCCGAATATTTCCTAATATTGTTGCTTTACTTTATTATTTAGAAAAGTTTCATTGCAGAGACCTTTATTCTCCGACAAAACAATGAAATGGTAATACCATATATGAATCCATTGGTGTAACTTTTTTGTGTAATCATTTGGTATTCGTGATGGTAAAGTTATTGTTATTTGATCAAGAGGTCACAAGTTGGACTTGTATTCATGCGACTTCAACTACGGTTACTAATTAATAGCTTTTATTATTTATTGAATTCTACATTTCTATGTAAAACTGTATTAAAAGTTGAATTGTATTATTCTCAACTAATTTAACATAATTTTATAACGAAATAATTAAACACTACACAAATAAATATATATGTAATTTTCTTATTTAACAATAAACACATGTGCATTGCACGTATCCTAAATTAGTAATTACTAATGCTCATAAAATAAAATAGTATCAAATTTAGTTTTATTGCACAATGTAAATTGTATGTAAATTGATTACGAAAATAAAAAATTATTAATTAATGTTACAAAACTTTCCCTCCTTTGTGGGTATAAATATATCTTTATTTTCTATTTCATCCACAATAGTTTTATAGTGAATTCTAGCTAGTGAATCACTAGTACTAAGTGTATTTTATGTCAAAGTTAACTCAGTTAAGAAAAAACACAATCATGGCTGCTTATGCTAATGAAATTTCATGTGGATGTTGTAGCCAAATGTTTCCTAATGTTGTTATTTTACTTTATCATTTTGAATATATTCATTGTGAGACGTTTGTACTCCGACAATATAATAAAATGATAAGACGATATATGAATCTATTGGTATGACTTTTTTGTGTAATCAATTGGTATTCTTGCTGATAAAGTTATTGTCATGTGATCAAGAGGTCACAGGTTGGGTTTGTGTTCATACGACTCTAGCTACAGTTATTAAATAATTTTTATTATTTATTGAATTCTACATTTTCTATATAAAACAATATTAAAAGTCTAATTGCATTATTCATTACTAATGTCACATAATTTTGTAACTAAAAATTTAAACATTGTATAAATAAATATATATATGTAATTTTTTTCTTTAACATTAAACACACGTGCATCGCAGGTATTCTAAACTAGCAATTACTAATGCTAGTAAACTGGAATAGTACAAAATTTATTTTTATTGCACTATGTTAATTGCATGTAAATAGATTACGATGATCTAAAATTATAAATTAATATTACAAAATTATCCTCCCCTCCTCTGCAGGCATAAATATATCTTTATTTTCTATTTCATCCACAATCATTTTATAATCAGTTCTAGTAAGTGAATTTGTATTAATACATCAAAATTAGCTCAGTTTAGAAATATAATCACAGTTACTTATGCTAATAGAATTGCATGTCAGTGTTGTGGCAGGATAATCTCCTAATATTGTTGCTTTACTTTATTATTTGGAAAAGTTTCATTGCAGAAACGTTTATACTTTGGCAATACAATGAAATGGTAAGACTATATATAAATCTATTGGTGTAACTTTTTTGTGTAATCATTTGGTATTCTTGATGATAAGTTATTGATATGTGATCAGGAGGTCACAAGTTGGATTTGTATTCATGTGACTTCAACTACGATTACTAATTAATAATTTTATTATTTATTTAATTCTGTATTTTTATATAAAACTATATTAAAAGTTGAATTGTATTATTCTCTACTAATTTCACATAATTTTATAACTACATAATTAAACACTACACAAACAAATATATATGTAATTTTCTTACTAAACGGTACACACATGTGCATCGCACATATCCTAATTTAGTAATTACTAATGCTCGTAAAATTGAATAGTATCAAATTTATTTTTATTGCACAATGTAAATAGTATGTAAATTGATTATGAAAATCTTAAATTATTAATTAATATTATAAAATTATCCCTCCTTTACGGGTATAAATACATCTTTATTTTCTATTTCATCCACAATCGTTTTATAGTGTATTCTAGTAAGTGAATTAGCATTAAGTGTATTATTACATCCAAATTAGCCCAGTTAAGAAAAAAAATCATGGTTGCTTATGTGATGGAATTGTATGTCAATATTGTTGTTGAATATTTCTTACTGTTGTTTCTTTACTTTATCATTTGAACAGATTCATTACAAAGTCTTTTATACTCCGATAATACAATGAATTGGTAAGATCATATATGAATCTATTGGTGCGACTTTTTGTGTAATCATTTGGTAATCTTGCTGGCAAAGTTTTTGCCATGTGATCAGGAGGTTATGGGTTAGATTTGTGTTCATGCGACTCCAAGAAGTCAAATTTATTTATTAATCAAATAAATTAAACCACATTTAATTCTCTTTTCCTATATAACAATATACACGACAACTTTAAGCAATAAAAATGTGTATGAAAACTATTAAATAGACTTAACCACTCATAGTTTTGCCAATGTTCCAAAGCCTTCACTGTAATAATTACTAATTCCCATAAAATAAATATTGCTAAATTTTACATTTGTTGCATTTGTGTGAATTGATTGAAACATGATCACAGTAATCTAAATGTCACGACCCGAAAATAAGGGTCATGATGGCACGTGTTGCAGTGTACCTTGACAAGTAAGTCTATCACCCAAACTGATACAAAAAGGAAAAAGAAACGATAGAAATACCCAAGGTAAGTATTTTAGAATAAAGTCGAACCATAAATGTAATCATGACAATGCGGAAAGAATCTATCCAAATTACCAATCATGCCCAAAAGCAGGTGTCAACAGTGCAAGAACTACTAATATAATCTAAAAGCCAAATACATCAAAAAAATAACCACAAAGGAATAATATCTGTCTTCGAGTACTAATAAGGACATAACTACTATAAAAAGATAGAGGTGAACTTCGGACGCATGAATGTCCAAGCGTTACCTTAGAAGCTCCAACAATCTCCCAAGTCAAGCTAGTTGAGGCGCACTCGAGCTAGGACCTTCACTGAAAGGGCGCAGTAGGCATAAGTATGGTTCACTTGTACTTAGTGGGTATCATAGACCGACTAAGAAAAGTTGTAAATAAAGCATACAAAATATACACTAAGGGCACGTCACCTGCAATAAAAAAAATTCTACAGTGATAGCCCACACCGCTTGCACTAACAGTTCTAATATATATCACTTATATTGCAAAATCACTCCAAGATAGAATACAAGTACGTATTATATCACATATAAGAAGTTTACGGGAGAACATGTATATACAATATCATCAAATACAAGTTGTATGATCCCATGAAATCTTAAGCTTAAATCAGACCTTTAAAGCTTGTTAAGGGGTCCCACACTTAGAAAATTTTAGCTAAGTGTTCATACTTAAAGTTATTTTATCCTTCGTAAGTTGGCGATCCTTTTTCACGATCCTTATGACCTTCAAATATCATTTTTAGGTTAATTCATGATCAGGAATATCAGTAGGTGTTCTCGAATAAGTTTTGGTATTTTCGGACTTTGTTTGGAACACATTCAAAAGATCAAACCAGTAGATCAGTGCAATCTCGATGCGCCACATCTTCCATTAGATCGATGAGTATTTTTCCCCATCTCCCAGTGCTAATTCTAGTGAATTGATGCGGTGCATTGTCCATCGTATTAATGCCAACAACGCGGCACATCGGTCTGCACGTCGCTAGTCCAGTTTTCAGTAATTAAAAAGTCGTATCCTCATGGGTAATTGGGTCTTTTTCCACCTTATGTTAGCCCCCAAAACATGAAACGAAGCCCCTTTAAAAGAAAAATTCATTCCCTATTCAGAATTCTCGAGAACAAAAACCCTAGGATATCAAATATCAAACTCAAGGCTTAAGATTTCACCATTATTCTTCAAGAATTTAGCAACCAAGGTATGTGAAGTGTTCATCCAAGGGTTTCCTTCCACTATTAGAGCTCAAGAAACTCTCTCTAAATACAAGCCAATTGATTTCATGGATTTTATGTTGGATCTTAAATGTATTAATAATTATGATGTTAATGATGATCTAATTCCATGATTTATCCCAAGTTTCATGCAAACTAGTTTAATTGTGAATTGAATTTTCTGAACTACATGTCAAACTCTTGAATTGAAAGTTGAATGTAGAATCCATGATATTACTACATGTTTATTGATATGTGAAATCCCCATGCTCCCCAAGTGTTTGCCAAAATGCTTATGTGATTAGACTAGTCCAAGCATAACATGTTATTATGTGATATCAATCATGCACAAGCTTATGTATAACAAGTGTTTGACCAAAGATGTCTAACTGAATGTATTATTAACAAGATAGTACCATGATGCTACTAAAGTCATGCAGTGATTTACTTTTCATGCTATCGAGTCTTGGGGATATTTAATACCCGACAATTTATCTACTTACCTAGAGCCAGTGTCAGTTACAGAATAATCTCAGTCATGTCACGATCATTAGTACTCTCAGGCAATTATAGAACTCAAGAAAAACTTCATAGATTCAGTTCAGTTAGATAGTATAATCAGTAACAATTCAGTAAAGCCTAGTATGTACTAGTAATCAGTTCAGTGTTTATTCAGTTGGGAGTAGGATTCAGCACCAAACGAACCTAGGGATGGGGGCATTCATGTAAGCAGAGGGTTTGACCCTTAGTAGAAATACCTGCATTACAGAACTACGTAGCCATCATAGGTTGAGATATCTTTCTGCCAAACTAGGGTAAATACATCTTATACAAGTTTTCCTGCCAGCGAGGGTTGACAAAAGAGCTACCTGTCAGAGAGGGTTAACTCAAAGTTATCTTTAATTGTGGCACGGTACTAATACCCTTCCACCTACGGTTACAGGTTTGACCCCAATCTACTTAGAAAGAGGCATGCCGATTAGATGATTACCTCCCACAGTCTCAGTTTCATTCTTCAGAATAGAACTCAGTTCAGTTCTACAGAAATCAGGACTGTTTGACACATTTACTCAGTTTAGTATGGAATTCAGTATAGTTCCACAAAATTAAGACTTATAGATACAGTAATTCAACTATCAGTTATAGAGTATCAGTAAATCAGTAATTCAGAATTCAGTATCCAGTGTTATCATGACCTCAGTTACAGTTTACGTATTCATGCATGTACTCTCATTCAGTAATACTTATGTTGTTCAGTCAGTATTTTTTATGCATATGAATCCATGTATCTCAATGTACCTCACTTAGCATACCAGTACATTCAAAGTACTAACACATACCTTTTTTTTGCACTATGATGTCTTATATCATAGGTCAGACACATGGGCTTTCGATCATACTTAGCAGCATGATCCATCAGCACAGACTAGCGGTGAGTCTTCACTGTTCGAGGATAGATTTATTATTCCAGTATTTCAATACTCAATTTATTTCAGTAGTCGGAGTTAGTTGGGTACTTGTACCATTAACTCCTTGTTCAGACATAGAGGCTTTTCAGACTAGAGTATTTTTGACAGATGTATATATATTCAGTTTTTAGTACTCAGTATTTATTTACATATTTGAACCTTATGGCAAGTTTCCACCTAATTTTTGCATAATACAGCATTATTATTTAGTTATTATAGCAGGTACCAGTCATGGGTTAGCTTGTGGAATCTCGTGATTATGAGCATCGTGTAGCATCCATAGTACAGACTCGGGGTGTTACAAACTTGGTATCAAAGCCTAAGGTTCAACAGAATCCTAAGAAGTCTGAAGGTCGCATCTAGTATAGTTTTGTGCATAGGTGTGTAGAGCGCCACACTTATGGACAGGAGGCTATTAGATGTTTTAGAAAAAGTTTCCCTTCTTTCAGTATTCATGTCGTACGAGAGAACATGAGCTCAAGTTAAACTCTCAGTCTAATTCATATCTTCCTTATTCTTCTATAACAAGTCTTCCAGGGAAGCTAAAGAAAGAAGTAACAAAAACTAGTTATCCCCTCTGCACGTTCAGGCAGATCCCCTAAATGAGCATAATCCTCACGCTGAGTTTAGAGCTGCTTTCACCGACTTAGCCCATTCAATAGTTGCTTAAAAAAATTAGCTGTCTGTTATCCTATCTAGTCTTATGGCTCATGTTCCACAGAGTAAGGAGAAAAGGAGTAGGAAAAAAGGGAAAAAGAATAAAAAGGCCAGAATATCTAGTCTAAAGAGTGGATGAACCAATCCCCTTTGTCTGAAATATGGTAGAAACCACTAGGGTATCTGTAGAGCTGGCAATGATGTATGTTTTGGGTATGGTAAGCTAGGTCATAGAGTTAGGTATTGTCCCCAATTAGGTTCCCAGGGTCAGCATAACCGTCCCCCAGCCTAGTTCGATCGCCTGAATCAGTAGGGTGTCGCTTCCAGTGCCACCAGTGGGCAATGCCCAAATAGACTCTATGCACTTTAGTCCTGATATGATCAGGAAAGTTCTCCTGATGTGGTCACTGGTACGTTACAAGTTTATCATTTACATGTTTATGCTTTGTTAGATCAAGAAGCTTCTTTTTCCTTTGTTACTCCTTATATAGCTGTTGACTTTCGAGTCAGTCCCAAAATCCTAGCAGAGCCTTTTTCAATCTCTACCCTAGTAGGTAAATATATCATAGCCCAGTGGGTATACATGAACTATTCGATTATGGTATTTCAGAAAGTCACTTCAGCAGACTTAGTTGAATTAGAGATGACCAATTTTGATGTCATTCTCAGCATGAATTTGGCTTCATTCCTGATATGCCTCCGTTGACTTAAAAACTGAATTGTCTAGTTTTATTTTCTGAATAAGCCCATCCTAGAGTGGAGGGGTTGTACTTCAGCAGTTAGGGGTCATCTTGTATCCTACCTTAGGGTAAGGAAAATGATATCTAAGGGATGTGGTTACCATCTCATCTGAGTCCAAGACTCTAGATCAAAAAACCCTACTATTGAGTTAGTATCAATAGCATATGAATTCCCACATGTGTTTCCCGAAGATCTTCCCGGATTTCCTCCAAAAATAGAAATCAACTTCAAAATAGAACTTTCCAGATATTCAACCTATCTCTATTCCGCCATACAGGATGGATCTAATAGAACTTAAGGAATTAAAGAATAGCTGAAAGATCTCCTAGATAAGGGATTTATCAGACCTAGTGTGGCCCTGTGGGGTACACCATTTCTATTCGTGCATAAGAAAGACAGTTCCCTCATAATATGTATTGACTATCGTCAGTTAAATAAAGTCACAGTCAACAACAAGTATCCACTTCCCAGAATCAATGACTTGTTTCACCAACTTTAGGGTGCCAGTTACTTTTCTAAGATAGACCTCAGATCAGGTTATCATCAGCTTAGAGTCGGTTAATGTGACATTCTGAAGATAGCTTCAGAACTAAGTATGGTCACTTTGAATTCTTAGTCATGTCCTTTGGTCTTACCAATGCCCCAACAACTTTAATGGACTTGATGAACCGCGTGTTCAAGTAGTACTTGGACATGTTCACCATAGTCTTTATAGATGACATTCTTGTCTATTCTCATAGCGAGAATGATCACACATATCATCTCAGAATCATATTCCAGACTCTCAAAACACATTAATTATTATGATATCTATTCATGTCCTACATGTCAGCTCTATGATCATAGCCCATACTCATGCACAATAGTAATCATGAATGCTTACAGTTCCTAGTATAAGGAGTCCAATTCACTAATTGTTATGAATCATGATCCATGAATATAGAAATTCTAAACTTCGTTCATGTAATTCATGACTTAGGTACCTATGTCATGCTATATAGTATGCCCAGTTTTCATGACCCATGCTACACTCATAAAGATTGGCTAAATTCAAATTTCATCATGTATATCCCCAGTTTAGATCTTTTGATAAATTTATGGTGTTGATATTCTATTCCTCAGATCTCAGTTAAGTGTCGAGTTTGGTATAGTATTCATGCATACATCAGGTCCTCATGTTTTAACCCTTCAGTGGACTCTCCATACAAAATGATGTAGTGATATGAAGTTTCTAAGAAGGGAGAGAGTAAATGTTTCACGTTAAGAAAAGATTATTGCATGCTAGTTTTACACGAGGCTGTAGTTGTAAAGACAGGCTTGAATATTATGTTGATGTGTAAGTGGATAAATATAATTCAAAGATTTAAGTAGTATTGAACATAGTGGAGAATTCAATCTAGATCAGACCTTAGTAGGTAGAGTTATCAAAACCCAGTATTTATTTCTAGTACAGTCTCAGTCACAATCCCAGTCCAGTAATCAAATTAGAAACTTAGTTCAATTTTAGTTTTGTTTGAACATAGTATAAAATTATTAGTTATTCAGTTATCAATATTTCAGTACCTCAGTTTACAGGCTATTTTAGAGTCATGTTATATGTTTGGTCTTTCCTTCTCAAATAATACAGTTTTCATGAATTTATGCTTAATTATCTCATGTTACCTAGTCAGTCCTTACCTCGTATGCATGAACTTTATAGTTCCAGTTCAGTTATTCAGACTACGTATAGTTTAATATTACATGGCCAAGTATTCAACTATCATCCATTCAGATAATAAGATAAGTTAGTAAGTTTATTCACTTGTGCTCAACACCCATGTGAATATTTTCAGTAGTATCAGGTGATGTGTTGTACTAAGGTGGAGAGTATAGTTGAGAGAGTATTCAAGGGATAAGTCTAAGCTTTAAAATTTTTAGTTGCAGTGCATAAGTCTTAGTCAGTTTATCTTAGATGATGTTTCATAGGCCCTGACTCATATTATAGAATTTTAGCCAGGATATGATTTTCTTATTTAGCTATACCAAAACTCCTTACTCCCTGAAGCCACTAGAACTCTATAAAGAGAGTGTCAAAGAAAGGCTCCAGTCGAATATAAGTTTTTAGCATAAGTTAGTCTGCCAAACTAATAATTCAGTTTAGCAGTTAGTTGGACAATGTTCGTATGGTTGGTTTTCCTATCCTTCCATAAAGTTGCACTATCTGAAGTCCTATAAATGTAACTATTCCAAGTTTGAGCAACCATGTAGTTGTGAGTTCAACTTAGTTAAGGTGTGATGCCTCAGTTTCAAAACCCCGATATGTAGTCACGATTCAATTTGTAGGTGCCTTATGTATCATTTCAGTTTTTCCTCAGCATATCGCCTAAGTCAACATTATTCAGGGGACATAATGTCCTAAGGGGGAGATTCACTACAATCTCCGAGCTTTCATGACCTAAACCTTCCATCTTCTTTTCACATAACGAATCCAGTTTGGAGTAGTGGGTACTTATAGACGGACCCTTAAGTTACAATCTCAGCCATAAGCCATGTATTTAGAGGCTCAATTCCGTTTATGATGTTCAGCTCCTGTATCATGTTTTAGGCTCAGTTATGTTCTTATGTTTTCGTTCATGCGTATTTAAAAAATGTTCTCGAGTTAGAGATCAGTGACTTTGTATTCTTGAAAATCTCTCCTATGAAAAGAGTAAAGAGGTTTGGTAAGAAGGGAAGCTAAGTCCCCGATATGTTAGTCCTTACTGAATTCTCAAGCATTTTGGAAAGGTAGCTTATGAGCTTGAGTTGCCTTCAGACTTAGCTTCAGTCCATCTAGTGTTCCATGTATCCCTGCTAAAGAAATGATAGGTGACCCAACAGTTGCAGTCCCTGTAGGGAGTATCAACGTTCAGAATAGCCTTTCTTATGAGGAGATTCCAGTCAAAATCCGTGATTTCCAGATTCATAAACTGAGGAACAAAGAGGTCCCTATAGTTGAAGTTCTTTGGCGGAACCAGTCCGTTAAGGGAGCTACTTGGGAAGTAGAAGCAGATAAGTGGACCAAGTATCCCCACCTCTTCTGCACAAATTCAGACTCAGCCCAAGGTAATAGTTTTCCCTTGAACTTACTCTATTTCAAGCTCATATTTTCTTTATAAACTTGGTATCAGTTACCATTGCATATCCATTCATACATTTAGAAGTCCATTTAGTCAGATCTTCATGCATTAGATATGTATGTTCAGTATATGAAACTTACCTTATCAACAATACCACCCATGTACTTTTACATCCGATATGCATGTTCAGTATATCAGTAATGTCAGTCATGAAATCTTGTTACAGTTATGCATGTCTCATATTTAAATTTTTGAGTTTAGTCAGTCTTATTCGAAGAAAAATTCATTCCCTATTCAGAATTTTCGCAAGAACAAAAACCCTAGTATATGAAATATTAAACTCAAGGCTTAAGATTTCGCCATCATTCTTCAAGGATTTTACAACCAAGGTATGTGAAGTGTTCATCCAAGGGTTTCCTTCTCCCTTTGGAGTTCAAGAAACGTTTTCTAAATACAAGTTAATTGATTTCATGGATATCATGTTGGATCTTGAATGTATTAATGATTATGATATTAATGATGATCTAATTCCATGATTTGTCCCAAGTTTCATACAAACTAGTTTAATTGTGAATTGAATTTTGTGAACTACATGTCAAACTCTTGAATTGCAAGTTGAATGTTGAATCCATGATATTACTACATGTTTATTGATATGTGAAATACCCATGCTCCCTAAGTGTTTGTCAAAATGCTTATGTGATTAGACTAGTCCAAACATAACATGTTATAGTCTAATATCAATCATGCATAAACTCATGTATAATAAGTGTTTGACCAACGACATCTAAGTAAATATATTATTAGCAAGCTAGTACCATTATGCTACTAAAGTTATGCAGTGATTTACTTTTCATGCTATCAAGTCCTGGGGCTATTTAATACCCAACAATTTAGCTGCTAACCTAGGCCAGTGTCATTTACAGAATAATCTCAGTCATGTCACGATCAGTAGTACACTCGGTCAGTTATAGAACTCAAGAAAAAATCAATAGATTTAGTATCAGTCCAATCTAATTTAGTATCCAATTTAGACCTTAGTTAAAAGAATTCAGTAGTATTCCGTTAGTCAATGGAACTTAGTGTACTTTATTTAGTTCAGTTAGACAGTATAATCAGTAATAGTTTAGTCAACCCTAGTATGGACTAGGAGTTAGTTCAGTGTCTATTCAGTTGGGAGTACGATTTAGCACTGAGCGAACCCAGGGATGGGGGCACTGCTGTTAGCAGAGGGTTTGACCCTTAGTAGAAATCCATGTGTTACAAAAATATGTAGCTAGTATAGGTTGAGATATCTTCATTCTATACTAGAGTTGATACATCTCATATGAGTTTTTCTACAAGCGAGAGTTAACAAAAGAGCTTTTTATCAGAGAAGGTTAACTCATAGTTGTCTTTACTCGTGGCACGGTACAAACACCCTTCCACTTGTGGTTACAGGTTAGACCCTAATCTAACCAGAAAGGGGTATGTCATTCAGATGATTACCTCCCACCGTCTCAGTTTCAGTCTTCAAAATAGAACTCAGTTTAGTTCTACAAAAATTAGGACTATCAAACATAGCCATTCAGTTCAGTATGAAACTCAGTACAGTTTCACAAAATCAAGACTGTCATATACAATCATTCAATTATCAATTATACAGTATTAGTAAAATCAGATATCAGTAAATCAGTAATTTAGAACTCAGTATCAGTGTTATCACGACCTCAATTATAGTTTACGTATTCATGCATATACCCTCATTTAGTTATATTCATATTATCTAGTCAGCGTTGTTCATGCATATGAACGCATATATCTCATCCTACCTCACTTAGCATACCAGTATATTTAAAGTACTAGCACATACCTTTATTTTGCACTATGATGTCTTATATCATAGGTTTAGATACATGGGCTCTCGATCATACTTAGCAGCCCGATCTATCAGCAGCAGACTAACGGTGAGTCCTTATTGTTTTAGGATAGATTTATTATTCTAGTATTTCAGTACTCAGTTTATTTCAGTAGTCAGAGTTAGTTGGGGACTTGTCCCATCATCTCCTTGTTTGGATAGTAGAGACTTTTCAGACTAGAGTATTTTAGACAAATTTATCAGTATTCAGTTTTCAATACTCAATATTTATTTACAGCTCTGAACCTTATGGCAAGTTTCTGCCCAATTTCTTCATAATACAGTATTATTATTTAGTTATTGTAGTAGGTACCAGTCATGGGTTAGATTGTGGTCCCTCGAAATTATAAGCATTGTGTAGCGTCCATGGTACAGACTCGAGGCGTTACACAAGTAAACAAAGATATGACAAATACATAGATGAAAAGTCAACATGTCAATACACCACAACATAACACAATAAAGTAAGTGCAAATATATATATGATGATGATACATGATGTCATCACAAAACCTCCAGGATTGTCGTTCAATCCCCGTATACACCTATAGAGGCAAGCCTCCCAACGCAGGACCCTTGGGGGGTTTGTCAACCCGTATACAATCAACATATCGCATATCTTCTTACCGGTACAACTCTAAAAAAGGTGTTGCCAGTGTTTCTCAGATGTTGCCATGGTGATACCAATGTTTCATAAATGAGTATGATATGACGATGTGATTCTCACAATCGATCACAATGAGTAATTCCATAATCAACACATGATATATTTCCACAATCAATTCCATGATATATTTTCACAACCAACCACAATGATAAATTTTCACAACCATATGAGCCGATCCACTCATTATCTTTGTTTTATTCATGAATTTCCATGTCTCATATGCTAATAAAGAATGAATATATTCATAATATGCCAATGGTACGGCATTAAGCATCTTAAATAATACAATTATTCACATGCATTCAAGGCTATCAATATCGTATAGGACCCCGCACGATCACACATATCACATGATATCTCAATTTCGATAATTACATCAAATATAGGCCCCACACACGGGCACAAAACATAAATAGCCATTTTTCATGATTAGTTTCCACCCTTACCATTTATTTTGTATCATCATTTACTACTCATCCAGTCTGAAAGAGTTAAGTCATAACCTATCTCAAAAAGTCAAAACCGATTTGCTACACTTCAAACCCATGACCTTAATTTTCATGAATAATCCCAAACTCCACTAAAAACATCAAATATGAAATCTTTTCATAAAAAAAAAACCAACAACATCCATATTGACTACTTATGATTCGGGGTCAAAATGGACCCCCGAAATAATTTTTCAAAAAAGAAGCGCAAAATCAAAACTTTACTTCAAAACATGTTTCCCATATTTTTAGGAACCAATAGTGAAAACTCAAGTAAAAATCGAGCAAAAAATGAGGTTCAAATTGAAGAAAAACTATTTTAAGGTTTACCGAGTAAAATCATTGAAATCCGCCTTAAAATCAATAATCAAAGTTGTTTTGAAGGTTAAATTAATGAAAAACTAGTAATTATAAGATAAAAATATTACTAAAGTGAAAAGAAGTAAAACTGAGATTTAAAATCAAGCCCTACGATTTTTGGGGTTTTTAAAAAATTTATCGAGAAATTACTAAGAAAATGGTAACTTTTTACCTTAAATCCATAATAAAATCAAGAAACAAGTGTTAATCTAACTTTCCAAGATCCCACAAGCTTCACTTTTAAGCTCCCACACTATTTTATGATTTAACTCTCAAGAGGCAAGTTGGAAATAGAAAAAATAGGCCAAAAGAGGTTAAAAAACTGGTATATTGCAGATTAGGGCAAAGTTTTCCCCTAAGTCGAAATGGACTTCGATAGGGTGTCCAACGCGTTGGCAAAGTCATATTTTTGAAAAAACGTTGTTTTCATAGAGTTGACCCCCGAAATCTAAAATTATAATTTTCCAAACCGAAAGTCAAAATTAGATTTAAAAGCCATAAAATCATACCAAATATGTTACCACCCTAAAATCCATTTTTCAAATCTGCTGGTGAAGTCGAATTTTTCATTCAAGGTCGTTTCGATCAAATGTGGTTCCCACACCCATATTTTTATTTTTTCAACTTTCCGACCAATAGGTCGAAATGAGCTTGGGTGCATTGAGACCTGAACAAAAGGTCTTCCTAGCCTAAAATAAGTATTTTTGAAACTGCTAGCACAGTCCGTCCAGCCATCCATCGCACGAATCAAAAGATAACCCCATTAGTCTAAAATAAGGCTCTTAAAGCCATCAAAAACCACAATATCACATAAATGATACTAAAATACATCAAAAACTATGTCAATCACTCCCACACCCCAAAAATATCATAATGCAAGGAGGGTCAAAACAGTCAAATCACTCAAAATCATAAATTTCACATATTTTATCAAATTTTTAGATCGTTACACTAGAGCTATTAATTAATTTCAGAAAATTGTCCCTCTTTTGTGGGTATAAATACATCTCTATTTTCTATTTCATCCACAATAATTTAATAGTGAATTTTACAAAGTGAATCACTAGTACAAAGTGTATTTTATACCAAAGTTAGCCCAGTTAAGAAAAAACACAATCATGGCTTCTTATGCTAATGGAATTTTATGTCGATGTTGTGGCAGAATATTTCCTAATATTGTTTCTTTATTTCAATTTTGAATAGATTCATGGTAGAGACTTTTGTACTCTGGAAATATAATAAAATTTTACGATAATATATGAATCTATTGGTGTGACTTTTTTATGTAATCATTTCGTAATCTTGCTGGTAAAGTTATTGCCATGTGACAAAAAAGTCACAGTCTGGGTTACACCTACAATTATTGAATAATTTTTGTTATTTATTGAATTTTACATTAGTGCTTATGCGCCGCAAGTGGGCTTGGAGGGGGAGGAGAAGATGCAGTTTTGGGAGGCTTTGGATGAGCTGGTGAGAGGCGTGCCTACCTCGGAGAAGATTGTTGTAGCAGGAGATTTCAACGGGCACATCGGGGCGTTATCGGGAGGCTTTGGTGATGTGCATGGTGGTTTTGGTTTTGGGGAAAGAAATGAAGAGAGGTCTACTCTATTGGATTTTGCTAGGTCCTTTGGGCTGGTGGTGGTGAACTCGGGCTTCCCGAAGAAGGAAGATCACCTAATCACCTTTCGAAGCATGATAGCCAAGACCCAGATTGACTTTTTGTTGCTTAGAAAAGGGGGACAGGGTGTTTTGTAAGGACTGTAAGGTCATCCCGAGTGAGAATCTTTCGACCCAGTATAGGCTCTTGGTTATGGATTTGGGTATAAAGAAGAATAGAAAGAGGAGGGGTGAGGAGTGTAGACCTAGAATTAAGTGGGGTGGCTTGACGCCAGTGAATGCGTGGGAGATAGGGGAGAAGTTAGCGGGAATGGGGGTGTGAGAGTGTAGGGGGACGTGGATAGTATATGGGATAGGGTGGATAGGTGCATCAGGGAGAATGCAAGTGAGGTGTTGGGTGTTTCTAGGGGCCGGGCCGAGCATCACCAGGGGGATTAGTGGTGGAATGAAGAGGTTAAGAAGAAAGTGGGGACCAATAAAGGGGCGTATGCTAAGTTGGTTGAGAGTAAGGACGAAGAAGAGAAACGGGTAAATAGGAAGGAGTACAAGTTAGATAGGAAGGAGGCTAAGTTAGCAGTTACGGCTGCTAAGACGACAACTTTTGAGAGCTTGTATGCAGGGTTACAGGAGAAAGGAGGGGAAAAAAAGTTTTTTAGACTCGCTAAGGCTAGGGAGAGGAAGGGTCGTGACCTCGACCAGGCGAAATGCATTAAGGGGGAGGACGGTACAGTGTTGGTGGAGAACGGCCACATTAAGAAGAGATGGCAGTCGTATTTTCATAGGCTCTTGAATGGATAACGGGATAGAGCTATTATGTTAGGGGAGCTGGAGCACTCAGAGGAGTGTCGGGATTTTAGTTATTGTAGACATTTTAATGTAGAAGAGGTTAGAGAGTCTGTTCGCAGGATGCGAAGGGATAGGGCGACGGGGCCGGATGAGATTCCGGTAGATATTTGGAAGTTCTCTGGAGAGGCTGGTGTAAGGTGGTTGACTGGATTGTTTAACGAAATCTTCAAGATGGCAAAAATGCCAGAGGCTTGAAGGTGGAGTACTATGATCCCTCTTTATAAGAACAAGGGTGACATTCAGAGTTCCAATAACTATAAGGGGATTAAGTTATTGAGTCACTCTATGAAGATTTGGGAGAGAGTGGTCGAGGTAAGGCTGAGACGGATAGTGTCTATTTCGGAAAACCAGTTTGGATTTATGCCTGGCCGCTCGACGACGGAGGCAATTCACCTGGTACGGAGGCTGGTGGAACAGTATAGGGAAAGGAAGAAGGACCTGCACATGGTGTTTATCAACCTGGAGAAGGCATACGACAAAGTCCCCAAGGAGGTGCTTTGGAGATGCTTGGAGGTGAGTGGAGTACCGATGGCATATATCAGAGCGATTAAGGACATATATGATGGAGCGAAAACTCAGGTGAGGACGGCAGAAGAAGACTCAAAGCATTTCACTGTCTTGATAGGATTGCATCAGGGATCTACTCTTAGTCCCTTTTTGTTTGCTTTGGTGATGGATGTGTTGACGCGGCGTATTCAAGGGGAGGTGCCTTGGTGTATGCTTTTTGCAGATGATGTAATTTTGATTGATTATACGCGAGGGGGTGTGAATGATAAATTAGAGGTGTGGAGACAAACTCTTGAGTCTAAAGGATTCAGGTTGAGCAGAAGTAAGACAGAGTATTTGGAATGAAAGTTTAATGACGTGAGGCTGGACGATGAGGTGGTAGTGAAGTTGGAATCACAGGAGGTATGTAAGAGGGATAGTTTCAAGTATCTTGGGTCCGTGATTCAGGGTAACGGTAAGATTGACGAGGATGTCTCGCACCGTATTGGGGCGGGATGGATGAAGTGAAAGCTCGTGTCGGGGGTGTTGTGTGATAAGAAGGTGCCGCCCAAGCTTAAAGGCAAATTTTACAGGGTGGTAGGTCGTCCGGCCATGTTGTATGGAGCGGAGTGTTGGCCAGTTAAGAACTCCCACATTCAAAAAATAAAGGTGGCAGAAATGCGGATGTTACGTTGGATGTGTGGGCTGATTAGGGGGGATAGAGTTCGGAACAAGACTATCAGGGAGAAGGTTAGTGTGACTCCAGTGGAGTATAAGATTCGGCAAGTCCGATTGAGATGGTTCGGACACGTGATGAGAAGGGGCATGGATGCCCCGATTCGTAGGTGTGAGAGGCTAGCTTTGGATGGTTTTAGGCGGGGTAGGGTTAGGCCGAAGAAGTACTAGGGTGAGGTGATTAGGCGGGACATGGAGCAGTTACAGCTCACTGAGGACATGACCCTAGATAGGAAGATCTGGAGGACGCGAATTAGGGCATAAGGCTAGGGCCAGTTTGGGTCACTAGTGTAGGGAATTACTTGGTGGGGGAATTATTCTTGTTATGATACCTTGTTCCATGTTTTATTACGAATGTGTTTGCTTTTCTCTATTTTTTATTACTTAGGGGTGCCGTATTTATGTTATGACACCTTGTTCTATGCTTTACTATGTATTTGTGTAGTATCTCGTGTCTCGAGCCGAGGGTCTATCGGAAACAACCTTTCTACTTCTTTAGAGGTAGAGGTATGGACTGCGTACATCTTACCACCCCTCCCCCCAGATCCCATTATGTGGGAATACACTGGGTTTGTTGTTGTTGTTGTCTTGAATTTTGCATTTTCTATATAAAACTATATTAAAATTTGAATTATATTATTCCCTGCTAATGTCACATAATTTTGTAACTAAATATTAAACATTGTACAAACAAATATATATGTAATTTTCTTCTTTAACATTAAACACGCGTGCATCACACTCAGACGTAATCTAAACTAGTAATTACTAATGCTCGTAAAACTAAATAGTACAAAATTTATTTTTATTGCACTATGTAAATTGTATGTAAATTGATTACGATAATCTAAAATTATTAATTAATATTAAAAAATTATTCCTCACCCTCCCTGCACGCATAAATATATCTTTGTTTCTATTTCATCCACAATCATTTTATAATGAGTTCTAGTAAGTTAATTTGTCTTATTACATCAAAATTAGCTCAGTTTAGAAATATAATCATAGTTACTTATGCTAATAGAATTGCATGTCGATGTTGTGGAGGCATATTTCCTAATATTGTTGCTTTTACTTTTTTATTTTGAAAAGTTTCATTGAAGAGATGTTTATAATCCGGAAATGCAACGAAATGGTAAGACCATATATGAATCTATTAGTGTAACTTTTTCGTGTAATCATTTGGTATTCTTCATGTTAAAGCTGTTGTAATATGATTAGGAGGTCACAAGTTGGATTTGTATTTAGGGGTGGATTCTCTGTAGCGAGTGTGGGTATCCGAAAACCCACACCTGCTATCATAAGACACAATCACATAAGAAAAATTATTAAAAGGTATAAATATTAAAAGGTGAGAACCTATAACTAAATTTATGGATAGCTTAGTGGTAGGAAGGGAAACCTTAAGGTTCCATATCTCTAAGAGGAATGCAGGTTCGAGCCCTTGTGGGTGTTTCTTTTCTTTTTCCACATTTTAGCCCATGTTTTCAATAAAGGTGAAGCCTGCGACTTTTCCTATTTGGAAACCCACAAGTTTAAAATCCTAGATCCGCCTCTGTTTCTATTCATGCGACTCCAACTATGGTTACTAATTAATAATTTTTATTATTTATTGTATTTTGAATTTCTATATAAAATTATATTATAATTTGAATAGTATTATTCTCTAGTAATGTCACATAATTTTATAACTAAATAATTAAACATTACACAAACAAATATATATGTAATTTTCTTATTTAACAATAAACACACTTGCATCGCACGTATCCTAAACTAATAATTTCTAATGCTCATAAAATAGAATAGTATCAAATTTATTTTTATTGCACAATATAAATCGTATGTAAATTGATTATGAAAATCTAAAATAATTAATTAATATTTTAAAATTATCCCTCCTTTATGGGTATAAATACATATTTATTTTCTATTTCATCCACAATCATTTTATAGTGTATTCTAGTGAGTGAATTAGCATCAAGTGTATTATTACATCCAAATTAGCTTAGTTAAGAAAAAAATCATGGTTGCTTATGTGATGGAATTTCATGTCGATATTGTGGACGAATATTTCCTACTGTTGTTGCTTTACTTTATCATTTGAACAGATCTATTGCAGAGATGTTTATTCTCCGGCAATACAATGAAATACTAAGACCATATATGTATCTATTAGTGTGACTTTTAGTGTAATCATTTGGTATTCTTGCTGGTAAAATTTTTGCCATATGATCAGGAGGTTATGGGTTTGATTTGTGTTCATGCGACTCTAGGAGGCCGAATTTATTTATTAATCAAATAAATTAATCCACATTTAAGTCTCTTTTCCTATATAATAATATATAGGACAACTTAAGCAATAAAAACATGTACGACAGCTATTAGAAAGACTGTAACCACTCATAGTTTTGCCAATGTTCTAACATCTTTACTATAATAATTAATATTGCCCATAAAATAAATATTGCTAATATAACGACCTAAAAATTTGATGAAATATGTGAAATGTGTGATTTTGTGTGATTTGACTGTTTTAACCCTCCTCATAGCTGCATTATGGTATTTCTGGGGAGTGGGAGTGATTGACATGATTTTCGATGCATTTTGTATCATTTGCGCAATATTGTGGTTTTTGATGGCTTCGAGAGCCTTATTTTGGACTTATGTTGATATCTTATGATCCGTGCGATGTATGAATAAACAGACTGCACCAACAACTTTAGAATATCAATTTTAGGCAAGGTAGATATTTGGTTCGGTTCTCAATGTACCCGAGCTCATTTTTACCTATTGATCGAAAAGTTGAAAAATTAGAAATATGTGTAACGACCCGAGACTAACCCCTAGTCGTCACACGGTTCTTATGATCCAGATGGACCACAAGCTAATCCATACTGATATCTGTTGTGAGCACTAGATAATAATACTGAAATAAATGCGGAATTAGGCTGAAATGCCATAAGGTTTAAAATCTAAAATACTGATAAAATATAACATCTGAAATAACAATCTATAAAACTGAATACTATCTTAAAAATCTAGTCTTAAAGCCTCTAATCTGAACTGTCTGAAAGTGGAGTTGATGGACAAACCCCTAACTAACTCTAGCAACTGAAATACTAAAACTACTGAAATACTGAAATAAAAGTATGCCCTCGATAGATGAGGACTCACTACTAAGTCTGCGACTGCTGACTTGATTTGTCAAAGCGCGGTCAGGAACCTGAGCATCCAAATCTGTGATATGAGACATTATAATGCAAAGAAATAGTATGCGGTCAGTTTGTGGAATGTACTATATGCTTGATAAGGTAAGGCTAAATGCAAAGGTTCATATGCATGAAAAATAACTGACTGAATAATATAGAGTAACTAAATGTAAGAGTACATGAGTAACTGATACTACTGAAATAACTGAGTATGCAATATTATGTATATATGTATACTATAACTGAGCTTTTCTGAAGCTAAGTACTGAGTTCTGATAACTGAGTAACTGATATCTGAAGTTACTGATAACTGAATTATTGATACTGAGTGACTGTGTCTGGTAGTCTTGATTTTATAGAACTGAACTGAATTCTAAACTGAGACTATGGGATTTAATTATCTAAATGACATGCCCTAAATCTGAGAGCATAAGGGTCCATCCTGTGACCCCAGTTGGAAGGGTGCTAATACCGTGTCACGAGTACTAACACTAGAAAACCAGGCTGCCAAGCCTAACTGATGGGTGACACCTGGGCGGAGCCAAGCCTAATCTAACAGGTGACCCTTGGGAGGTAGTCAAGCCTAGTCTGATAGGTGACTCATCATCCTATGCTGGCTACGCAGTTCTAAAGTACAGGGACTACTACTAACGACTCTACCTCTCTTACGGGGAAACTGTCATCCCTGCACTCGTTTGGTGCTAAATCCTACTCCCAACTGAAAGACACTGAACTGAGTATATGGAACAGGACAGGACAGGTACTGAGTTTACTGAGTTTTCCTGAGTTCTGTAACTGATTGAGTTCTATAAATGAATGAAAGAACTATTGATCATGACATGGCTGAGATTCTATAACTGACACAGGCTCTAGATACATAGCTAAATTATCGGGTATTAAATACCCCCAAGACACGATAGCATAAAAGAAGGACATAACATGATCATAAAGGCATAACCGTACTTGCTTGCTAACAATGCACTTATTTAGACATTTTGTCAAACAATTGATATACCTGAACTTGTGCATGAATGGTACCACATAATAATATGTTATGCTTTCACTAGTCAATTCACATAAGCATTTCACCAATCACTTGCAGGGCATAAGCTTGTACATATACTAATATGTCATGATTTCATCACTTTATTCACATGGACATTCTATCAAACATTTGGGGAGCAGAAATTCATGCACGTAATCATGGATAACATATAAACATGGCAACTACAATACCCAAACTTACAATTTTATGGGTTTAGCATGCAATTCATATAATTCCTCATAAAATACTAGTCTAATTTCATGAATCTTATAATAATTATGGATTAAACCCAATTAGCATCATATACACATTAATCACTTTGTAAATTCAAGGGTTTATAAAAATAATCACATATTCATCACACATGCTATTCAGTTTTATGAACTTACACTTAAATCATGGATTTAAAACCCAACTAATATTATGAACTTTAATTCAATCTAATTCAAACATGGATTCATAAATCTGAGATATTGTATGTTTAAAAGGGATTCTTGGATTCTATGGGTGAAAGAAACCCATAGATGAACACCTAACATACCTTAGGAGATTCTTTCTTGAAGGTTCTTGGAGGATTTCTTGAGGATTAATCTTGATTTCTTGAACTAGGGTTTTTTTTCTTTGAGAAATAATGTTTTAAATCTTGAGAAAAGTGAGTGAATAATGATATAATAGGGTATTTAGGGCATAATTTCGTGTTTAAGGTTGATATGTGTCATGGAAAAAGACCCTATTACCCTTGGAACATTTTTAATTTTCGTCACTAAAAACCCAATTTTGGGCCTTGGCACAACATGCCGCTATCGCACCAAGCCACTGGAAAATAATAACTAGGAATGTGGTTGGTGGCGAAACATGGTGGAATCACACTGCAATACTAGATGGGACCTGGAAGCTCGACGCGACACGGTACAATCTCATTGGCTCACTAAAAATTAACAAATGTGAAAATGAGTTTTGGTGTAATGCTTCGGTATCACGATACCTCAATGGAAACTGAAAATTTCCATTTTGGCTTACTCCACGATGTGCTACAGGCCTAAATTACGGTGTTTAATGACTAAAACTTAAAATAGCCATAATATCTTACCCAGTTATTGGATTTAGGCAAATTTTATATCGTTGGAAAGCTAACTAAATTCCTACGTATTGGTAGGCTCTAAACTAAAAAATAATGTGCATTTCAAAATATTTTTGTATTGGATAACTCATGAATTAGGAGTTAATTTAAGTTAGGGAAATACAGGGTATTACAATAATTCCCCTTTGGGAACATTCGCCCTCGAATAAGATTGATTAAGATGAGAGATATTTATATATTGAGTTTACACATTGAACATGCGTGACTGAAGCATAACTACATGATTGAAACTAATGACAAACTAAGCTCTAACATAGAACATATATATCTGATGTATGATTACATGACTGAACTGATTCATGAATGCATGACTGAATATGCAACGATAATGGACACCATTTTTATAACTGTTACTAAACAAGAACAAGAAACCTAGGTATTCAAATTTAAAATCAAGAACTCAAGAAATCACCATTTACTTTTAGAAATTCATCAACTAAGGTATGTGAAGTGTTCAACCAAGGGTCCCTTCCACCCTTGGAGTCCAAGAAACTATTTTTAAACTTCAAGTTTATGGATTTCATTAATTCCATGTTGGGTTTGATTATGTCCATGTTTATAATGATTAATTGGGATTCTAATCCATGTTTTATGATATGATGCATGTGAGGTTAGTTGATATGTATGTAATATCATGAGGATCCATGTAAAACCCATAAAATTTTCAATGGGGATTTGAATTATGATGTCTACTTGTTGTTTAGTGTTATGTGCATATGTATTCTCACCAAGTGCTTGATGAATTATTTATGTGAACTAATAAGGGAGAGAAATTATGTCATGCTAGCTTATGTGCAAGTTATACCATGCAAGTGTTTACTAAAATGTCTCTATAAATACATTATGAACAAGTGTGAATTTTTATGCTATACAAGATCATGTGATGTTTTACTTTTCATGTTATAGAGTTCTGGGGGTATTTAATACCCGATAATTTAGTTGTTTGCTTAGAGACAGTATCAGTTATAGAATAATCTCAGTTATATCACAATCAGTAGTACTCTCAATCAGTTACAAGACTCATAAAAACTCAGTATACTCGATGTCAGTCCAGTCCAGTTCAGTATTTAGTTAGACCTCAGTAAATTCAATCAGTTAACGGAATTCATTACTATTCCATCAGTCAACAGAACTCAGTGAACTCAGTTTAGTTTAGTTAAATAGTACGACAAGTAACAGTTCATTCAAGCCTAGTATGAAATAGGCAATCATTTTAGTGTCTATTCAGTTGGGAATAGGATTCATCATCGAGTGAACCCAAGGATGGGGGCTCACCTTCCAGTAGAAGGTGTTGTCCTTAGAAGCAATCCTTGTGCTCTAGAAATACATAGCCAGCATAGGTTGAGATATCTCCCTACAAGAATAGGGTTGATATATCTTATTTGAGTTTTCCTACTAGCGAGGGTTGATGTAAGAGCTTCCTATTAGAGAAGGTTAACTCACAGCTTGTCCTTACCTACGGTACCGTATTGACACCTTTCCAACTAGGGTTACAGGTTGGACCCCAAATCAGTTAGAGAAGGGGTATGTCAGTTGCATGATTACCTTCCATAGTCTCAGCTTTAGTCTTAGTCTAATATTAGAACATAGTTCAGTTCTACAGATTCAGGACTATCAGGTATAATTACTCAGCTCAACATGGAACTCAGTATATTTCCACAAACAGAGAAGTGTCATATACAGTCGTTCAGTTATTAGCAATACAACCTCAGTAAACTAAGACATTAATAGATCGGTATTTAGATTTAGTATTCAGTATTATCACAATCTCAGTTATAGTATATGTATTCCTTCATGTATTCTTATTCAGTCATACTTATGTTATTCAGTTATTATTGTTCATGCATATGAACCCATGCATTTTAGCATACCTCACTGAGCATACTAGTATATTCAAAGTACTGACGCATGCTTTTTTTTGTGCTATGATGTCTTATATCATAGGTTCATACGTACAGGCACCAGAGCACCCTTAGCAGTTCAGATTTTTAGTAGTCGGCATAGTGGGGAGTTCTCAAAGTTTGATGATATGGTTGTTTTCAGTATTTTAGTATTATTTTTAGTAGTCAAAGTTAGTTGGGGACTTGTCCCATCAACTCCAAAGTTTAGATAGTTTAGAGGCTTTCCAGACTAGAGTATTTTCAGATAGTTGTTCAGTTTTCAGTATTGATGTTCAGTTTTGGTATTGTGATACCATATCCAGAATTATTTACAGTATTGAACCTTATGGCCAATTTTCCACCTACTTTTAGCATATATATACCATGTTATTATTCAGTTATTGCAGCAGGTACCTGTCATGGGTTAGCTTATGGTCCTTCATGATTATGACCACCGTGTAGTATCTGAGGTACAGACTCGGGGCATTACAAACTTGGTATTAAACCCTAAGGTTCAACATGTCCTTGGAAGTGTGAAATTCATATCTAGTAGAATCTTGTGCTCGGGTTTGTTGTGTGCCACACTTATGGACTGGAGGCTACGAGATATTTTAGAAAAAGTTTCCTTTCTTTCAGTATTCATTTCGTGCATGTTAGCATGAGCTCCAGTTAAATTTTTAGTCTAATCCTTTCCCTTCTATTTACAGACTATGCTTCCAAAGAGGACTAAGGGAAGAGGGACGAGGAACCAGTTAGGACCTCAGCCCGTTCAGGAAAATCCCCTGGACTAACATGTTTCTTATGCAAAATTCAGGGCAGCATTCACTACTCTAGCCAATTAGTAGCAACTCAGAATGAACGGCCTACTATTGTTCTGGCCAACCCAGTGGCTAATACTGTTGTAGCCAGGATTCAATACTTTACCCGAATAAATCCTCCCTTATTCTCAGGTTCTAAGTCTGAAGAGGATCCAGAGGAGTTCCTTAATCAGGTTTAAAAAGTCACAAATATTATGTGACTTTCAGTGAGAGTTCTGATTTAGCCACCTATCAGCAACAAGATGTAGACCATATGTGGTTTAAGTAGTGAAAGGTAGACAGGGTGCAGATGCAGAGCCTCTAGAATGGGAAAAGTTTGTTATGGCCTTCTTAGATAGATTCTTTCCCTTAGAGCTGAAAGAAGCCAAAGTGTTAGAGTTCATAAATCTCAGGCAAGGCAGTATGAGTTTGAAACAGTATTTCCTCAAGTTTACTCAGTTAGACAGGTATGATCCCCATGTAGTAAGACAATAGATCCAAAATGAGCAAGTTTGTGTTTGGGGTATTGGTAGAGTGATTAAGGAGTGCAAGACTACAATGTTGATTAGGGAGATAGACATATATAGTCTTATGGTCCATGCTCAATATATTGAGGAATAGAAACTTAAGAAGAAGGAGAGAGAAAATAGGAGAGCCAGAATGGGTAGCTTTAGTTTTGCCCAACCAAGGTCAGAGGGT
Organism: Capsicum baccatum var. pendulum; assembly: GCA_030864225.1. Classification (NCBI taxonomy): domain Eukaryota; kingdom Viridiplantae; phylum Streptophyta; class Magnoliopsida; order Solanales; family Solanaceae; genus Capsicum; species Capsicum baccatum. The sequence continues at coordinate 131,399,008 of CM061551.1, read as the reverse complement.
GGTAACCGTTCTCATTTTAGTCAGAGGTTTTCAGCCCCAGTTCTATCTTCAGCTAGTACACCAGTACTAAGGTTCAGGAATGACAGTCATGATGGGGCACCAAGTTCTAAAACACAGAGTAGTACAAGCGATGTTCGTACTAATCCACTTTGCAAGGAATGTGGTAAGTATCATAAGGGTATATGTAGGCCGACAATGATATGTATTTTTGATATTACGAGTTAGGTCACAGAGTTTGGTACTATCCTAAGGATAGTCTACGAAGTCAGAACAGTCGTCCTTCAGCTCAGTCTGATCGCCCGAATCAGCAGGGTGCCACTTCCAGTGCCTCCAGTGGGCAGTGCCCAAATAGTCTTTATGCACTTCAGTCCAGGCAAGATTGGGAAATTTCCCCTGATGCGGTCACTAGTATATTATAGACCTCCCATTTACATGTTTATGTCTCATCAGATCTAGGAGCTTCTCCGTCTTTTGTAACTCTTTGAATAGCAGTTAACTTTAAAGTCAGACCAAATATTAACAAAACCTTTCTCATCCTCTACCTCAATGGGTCAGTCTATCCTAGCCCGGTGGGTATACAGGAACAGTTCGATTATGATATCTCGGGAAGTCAGGCTTCCAAATTTTAGTAGTAATATTAGTATAGGTAGAAAAATAATGGGTGGGAATGATGCCCAACCCATCTTTACCTCAGTTTAAAGTTTTGTACTTCAGTCATCATGATACTTACGCGTGTTTTACATCTCAGCTCCATGAACATAGCTTATATTCATGCACTTTCCTTAGAATCGTGTGCATTTCTAGTTCTTAGTATGAGGAGTCTCAATTCACTCAGTAGTACAAAATATTTTCCATGAACACAAAAACTCTAAACTCAGTTCATGCAGCTCTTGACTTCTACACTCATGCCTTATATTGCGTTCAGTCCCAGTTATCATCTGAATCAAAGTCTTAGTTACAGTCTTAGCTATAGTAATCAGATCAGAACCTCAGTTCAGTTTTTGGTTTGCTCTACCGTAGCGTACAGTTATCAGTTACTTAGTTATTAGTATTTCAGTACCTCTGTTTACAGAATATTTCAAAACCATATTATACACTTGGTCTTGCATTATCAAATAATACAGCTTTCACAAATTCATGTTGCAATACCCCAAACTTTCTTTAAGTCAAGTCTAGTCTCCAGAAGAGTTAGTGATGACTTCCTAAATAATTAATGTTTAAATCAGATAGAATTTCCCCAATTTTGAATTTTTATCTTGTGGGAAATTGAATTAGCTTTACAACGATACCAATTTGTTCCAAATCCGATATCGGGGTAAAAAAGTTATGGATGCTTTACAGATATCTGTCGAAACTACCCAGAAGAAATGTCAGGCCGATGGACCATCGAGTTAGCAATGGACCATAGCCCAAGCCATTGCGACTAAGTCAGTAAACCCTTCTTCTGGCCAAGTCCGATGTTCAGGACCAATGGACCATTGACCTAGTGATGGACCATCGCAGATAAGGTAGGAAGTTCAGGTTCTGGCTAAGTACGATGGGATGGACCGACGAACCATCGAGCCAGTGATAGACCATCGCCTGAACCGTCACCACTTCAAATTAGCAATTTAAGCCATTTTTAAAAGGGTATTGGGTATTTTTCCCCCTGTTTTGACCCCTAGTTATACCAGACCAGAGCTCATAACTTTATTATTCATCCACAATACCAAATTAGGGTTTCTCTCAAACATCAATCCCAGAGAACAAGATCCAAATCCTTCTTTAAGAAACTAAGAAATTCAAGTTCTTCAAGTCCAAGAACTTCAATAAACTCACAATCAAGGTATGTCAAGTGTTGATTCATGGGTTCCTTTCACCTATGAAGCTCAAGAATCTCTTTTCAAAATCTAAGATTTATGTATTTATGAATGTTCATGATTTAGTTGAATTGAAATTCATGTCCATGATGTTGTGGGGTTTTGATTCATGTTTTAAATTACATATTCCAATGATTGATCCAAGTATGTGATGATTTGCATAATATTCATGATAAACCCTTCAAATTACAAATTTATTTATGCAACCATGATAATTAGATGCATTGAAAATGGTATAACCAAAGTATGCTCCCCATCTATTTGATTAAATGCCTATGTGAAGGAAGTAAGTTCACATATTATTATTCAGTTATTACATCAGGTACTAGTCATGGGTTAGCTTATGGTCCTTCCGAATTATTAGTACCATTTAGCATTCGGAGTACAAACTCGGGCGTTACAACCTTAAACTGAGAAGACTAATGAACTTGAGATCATTTAATGAACATATGAATGAGAATATGAGAACATGACTAAGTTTAAAACATGATTCATGGACTGACTATCATGAATGGAACTGGGCCCTTGAATACATGCCATGACTTGGGAGTGGTCATTCGGCTGAGATTAGAATGAGAGGGTCAACTTATGTGTACCCATTACTCCAAACCCGATTCGTTATATGAAGAGAAACTTAAAGGTTTAGGACATGAAAGATAAGGGATTATAGTGCATCTTACCTTTAGGATACTATGTCCCACGAAGAATACTGACTTGGCTGAGATACTAAGGAAAAGTTGGGATGATGCACGAGGCACCTACGAAATGAATTGTATCTAAATATCTGGGATCGAAAACTGAGACATCATACATGAACTGGGCTGAATTTGTAACTAATAAGATGCTCTATCTTGGAACATTCATATTCACAAAACTTCAGATAGTACGACTAGGTGGAAAGATAGAAAACCATACAAACTTGTCCGCCCGACCGCTAAACTGCATTATTGTCTATACAGACTATCTCATGCTGCAAAATTATACTCAACTAGAGCATTTCTTGACACTTTTCCTATAAAGTTCTACTAACTTTAGGGAGCAAGGAAATATTGGCATGGCCTGAATGAGACATATAAATCACAACATGGCTAAAATTCTGTAATATGGGAAGTAATAACTCTACCTGCTGAGGTTTGATCTGGGCTAAATTCTCCCACTATGTCAAGCCTACTCAAATATCCAAAATGCATTCATCCACTTAGATATCATCATAACATTAAAGCCTATCTTCATAACTACAGCCTCGTGTAAAACTAGCATGTAACAATCTTTTCTTAACATGAAGCCTCTACTCTCTCCCTTCTAAGCAATTGCACATCACTATATCATTTGATAAAGAGAGTTCACTGAAGGTAAAAACATGTGGATTTGAAGCATGAATGGACACTATACCAAACTTGACACTTAACTGAGGCCTAAATAATAGAACATCAACATCCTAGACTTATCAAGAGATCTAAATTGAGGATATACATCAAGAAATCTGAATTTAGTTGATCATTAGGAGTGTACCATGGTCATGCAAATTGAGCACACTGTAAGGAATGAGTACATAAGTCATGAGCTTCATGACCTGATTTTGGAGTTTCTATATTCATGGAACATGATTGATAATACTGAGGAAACTGGAACTCCTTATACTAGAAACTATAAACGTACATGATTTTTGATAATGTGCACGAATAGAAACTATGATCATAGAACTGACATGGATTGGGTGAGTAGATATCATGATAGAGGAAGTGCAAAAAATTTTACTAAGGTAAGGACGGGTTGGTCATCAACCTCTCCCACTGCTTTTCTACACATACTGATATTACTACTAAAATCTGAGAGTCTGACTTGGTTACTTGTTCTACCATCTCCCCCTTAGCTTAAAGTCGTTACTCTAAGTCTATGAACCACTTAATAAACTCTAAGTTGAACTGAAATCACCTTACTCTAGAGTTTGAGATATGATAATTGTAATACCCCTAAGTGTATAACATTTAATCCATATATAATTTCCCTAATTTCAACTTTTTATCATGTGGAAAATTTAATTAGCTTTCCAACGATATAAGATCCACCCAAATTCACTAACTGGGCAAGAAGTTATGGCTAATTTAAGTCCTAGTAGTAAAACAACATCATTTTAGAGCTTGGCACATCGCGAAGAGGGTCTATTTGGTAATTGTCAAATTCTAGTGGAACTCCGTAATAGTGGCACGTCATAGATGACCTAAATTTCCCAATAGTCAATTTCCAGTGGCCTAGCGTGATTGTGATGCATCGCGCTAAAGTTTCAAGTCCCAACCAGCGAAACAACATGATGTCTCTACATCGCGGTGACTCCCTGATTCCCATTTGTCAATTTCTAGTGAGCCACCGCGATTGTGACGTGTCGCTGTGGCCCATAAAATTGGGTTCTTAGTTTAATTTTTCTAGCTTTGTACAGAAGTTAAAAAGGGCTCTTTGGACTTTTTCCAAGCCTCTTAAACCGTACAAACACCAAATTAAAGTCATTTACATGCATTCTATAAAGTTTTTTCTCAAGTTTTCTCTCAACAAAAACCCTAAGTATCCAAAACTCTTCCAAAAATCTAATGAATCCACCAGAGATTTTCTAAATTGAGTCAAGATTCAAGGTTCCCAAGTCAAGGGCTTCAAGAACCCTCATTCAAGAGAACAAATAGAGTCTCAAAAGTGAGAGTTCATCTAAAAATTCTAATTCAAGGTATCTGGGATTTGAACAAGGACACTCTTTTCATCCTTGTGCCCAGAAGTTGTTTTAAATTACAAGAATATATGGTTTCACATGTTTTCTTATGAAAATTGAGGTATGGGTTTGTACCCTTTGTTGTTTTTCTTAAGATTGTGATAATTTCCAAGTTTTAGAAATTAAGATACATAAGTATGTTGAGATTTTAATGCATAATGCTGAAATTCCAGATTTCTATATGACTTATGAATCCTTATGATCTCTAGCATGCATTTTAATGAGTATTAACTTGAGATTGAACTATGGGACACTAAGCCCTACTTGAGGATTGCAATTTTATGAACTTATATGCTATAAGAACCTATGATTTGAGTACTTTGAGATTATTGAGAAATATTTTACCTTTTTGGTCCTAATAGAGTTGGAATCCACACTGATGTTCTATTAAAATAAATAGCAATACATTTTGGTCTTCAAAATAGACTCTTGAGTTATTTGAGGTGGACTTCCTAAGAGTTTTGAGCTTAGTATGGGAAAAGTATTTAGCATCAAGTTGGGTATGATTCCAAGGTCTCATACCCCAGAACTACGTACCACCATAGGACTGAGATTTATGGGCCCGAGGCCGAGATAATGATCACTGAGTTTAGGTTATACTCCCTGGCAAGAGTATGACACCTCTCCCCAACGTGAGGTTTCTTTCTTAGGAGGACAAGACGTTGCACTCCATGTAGCTCATATGGTTTATGTCGGTTAGAAGAAACTCCCGAGTGTCCAAAGTTATATAATTTTGAGTTCTAAGTGTCCCAAGTGTAAAAGAGTTCTAGAGTTCCCAAGTGTTGAAAGTTCCTAAAAGTTCTAAGTCCTTTAGTTTAAAAGAAGTTTTACTCTCCATGAGATAAAAGTAGGAGTATGAAAGCATTGTTTAAAGTTACTTTAGCCGTCAAGTATTGAGAATAAGAGGAGAGTAGAGATTTTAAAGTTAAGTATAATGATTCACGAGATTTATATTTCATGTTTCACTATTCAGGATTCATGAGAATTTTATTTCAGATTTATTCAAGCCATGTGATTCATTCATATATGCATGCATGATTTTATAAAGAGTAATTATAATGTTTATTTAAATGCATGCACCTCCACATATTCAGTACATTCTCAAGTGCTGATCCACATATACGTCTATGTGCTACGTTGCCTTATAATGCAGGTTCAGGTGCTCGGTCCTAACCTTGCCAGTGATTTTCGAATACCTTTGACTATATCTCTACAGTGGTGAGTCCTCATGGTTAAAGGACCTATCTTCAGATATTTCAGTATTTTAGTAGATATATTATTGCTTCCAATTTAGTTTGAGTCAGCTGGGGACCTGTCCCAATGGCTCTCTAGTCATGGAGTAGTAAAGGCTTTGTCAGACTAGTTATCAGATTGTTAGTATGTTGAAATTTCCAGTATTATGGTGATTTGGACAGAGTATTTTCCTTGTATTTCCTATCATTTGATATGACAGTACTAGTGATTTGTTTATTTTATTTTGAAATAAGTTATTATATGTAGTAGCAGGCTCAAAGGGTTAGCTTGGGGCTACTTGTAGCCTTAAGCACCGTGTGACACTTCGGGATGAGATTTTGGAGTGTTACAACAATGTTCATAAATACTGAATTCATCTTGAAGGACTACACCGGATAATATAAGGTCCACTGCTAGTACTTTATTCTGACACATGATTCTTAGCTTTTTATTTCCCGAACAATCATTATATAGTAACCTCAACACTGACTAACCTAGAATCCTTAACTTCTCTTTCTACTAGGTCAATCTAGAGATTCAAACTTAAATCAACTAAAACTAAGGTACTACCCCTTCATCAAGGACTGGTTTATCAAGAAAATAAAATGGAATGACTCTTTTACTGAAATTAATTGAAGGGAATTTCTGAAATACTATAACCGAGCAATTTATGTATACTCGTCAGGCTGGAATAGATTTACCTACTAAGGGAAGTACTAAGAAAGGTTCTATTAAGATTTTTAGTCTAACTTAAAGTTGACTTCCATGAAAGGAGTTACAAAAAACTAAGAAGCTCCTAGATCTAATAAGGGATGAATATGTAATGGAAGATCTGTAACATACTAATAACCACATCAGGAGAATTTTCTTGATCTTGTTGGGACTAAAGGGAATAAAGCCTATTTGGGCATTGCCCACGGAGACACTAGAAGTACCACCCTGCTGATTCAGGCAACTGGACTGAGCTGATGGATGATTATACTGACCCTATAGGTGTAAATCCCTTCCTCTCTGAGCCATTACTCTAGCTGGGGATGGAGCTGGGACTGAAGATTTTGGATGAAATTGGGAATAATTACCGACATCTAATTGAGGGTGATTAAAATTGAAATTACCTATTCTATCTCTCGTGTTCTCTCTCTCCTTCTTCTTAAGCCTCTGTTCCTCAATCAATTGAGCATGGACCATAAGCCTAGAGATGTCCATCTCCTTAATCAATATCGTAGTTCTGCACTCCTTAACAACATGAACTTTCTTATTCTGGACCTACTGTCTGCTACTACATAGAGAGCATACCTGGCTAATTGAGTAAACTAGAGGGAACACTCTTTCACACTCATTCTGGACCTACTGTCTACTACTATATGGGGAGCATACCTGGATAACTGAGTAAACTTAAGGTAAAACTCTTTCACACTCAAACTTCTTTGCCTGAGATTGATGAACTCTAACACCTTAGTGTCTCTTAGCCCTAAGGGAAAGAATCTATCTAGAAAAGCAGTGGCAAACTTTTCCCATTCTATAGGCTCTGTATCTGTTCCCCTGTCTATATTCCACTACTTAAACCATGTATGAGCTATATCTTGTAGCTAATAAGCAACTAACTCAGCACTCTCAATGGAAATTACTCCCATGATATTTATGACTTTCTGAACCTGATCGAGGAACTCTTGTGGATTCTCTTCTGACTTAGATTCTAAGAATAGGGGAGGATTTATTTGGGTGAAGTCCTGAATCCTAGATGAAACAGTATTGGTCACAGGGTTAGACTAAACAGTAGCTGGTCATTTATTCTGATATGTTATATAGTTGGCTAGAGTAGTGAACGCAACTCTAAACTCTGTATGGGAGACTTACTAATCCAGGGGATCTGCCTAAATGGGCTGAGGTGCTAACTTATTTCCAATTCTTCTTCTGTTAGTATTTTTGGGAGGCATGTTCTATAACCAGAAGGAAGAAAAGGATTAAACTAAGAATTTAGCTTGAGATCATGCTCACTCACATAACATAAATACTAAAAGAAAGGAAAATTTTCCTAAAACATCTCATAGCCTCTTGCCCGTAAGTGTTGCGCACTACACACCGATGCACAAGACTCTTCTAGATGCGACTTTCAGACTCCCTAGGACTTTGTTGAACCTTAGGCTCTGATACAAAGTTTGTAATGACCCAAGACTAACCCCTAGTCATCACACGATGCTTACGACCCTGAAGGACCACAAGCTAACCTATGACTGATATGTACCATGAGTAATGGATAATAATACTAAAATAAATGTGGAATTAGGCTCAAATTCCATAAGCTTCAAAATCTAAAATACTAATAAAATATAACATCTAAAATAACAATCCATAAAACTGAATACTATCTAAAAAATCTAGTCTGAAAGCCTCTAATTTGAACTATCTGAAAGTGGAATTGATGGGAGAAGCCCCCAACTAACTCCAATAACAGAAATACTGAAACTACAAAAGTACTAAAAAAAAGTATGCCCTCGATAGATGAGGACTCACTACTAAATCTGCGACTGCTAATAGGATCTGTCTAAGCACGGTCAGGAACCTGAGCATCCAAACTTATAAAATGAGACATTATAGCGCAAAGAAAGCGTATGTAGTCAGTACGTGGAATATACTGGTATGCTAAATGAGTTAAGGCTGAATGCAAGGGTTCATATGCATGAACAATAACTGATTGAATGATATAGAGTAACTGAATGTAAGAGTACTTGAGTAACTGATACTACTGAAATCACTGAGTATGCAATATTGTGCATATATGTGTACTATAACTGAGATTTTCTGAAGTTAAGTACTGAGTTCTGATCATTGAGTAACTGATATCTGAAGCTACTGATAACTAAATTACTGATATAGTGACCGTGTCTGATAGTTCCTAATTTTATAGATATGAACTAAATTCTAAACTGAGACTGCGGGAAGTAATCATCTAACCGACATGCCCTAAATCTGAGCTGATAGGGGTCCAACCTGTGACCCCAGTTGGAAGGGTGCTAATACTATTCCATAGGTACTAACACTGGAAGACTAGGATGCCAAGCCTAATTGACGGGTGAAACATGGGCGGAGCCAAGGCTAATATAACGGGTGACCCCTGAGAGGTAGTCAAGCCTAGTTTGATGGGTGAATCCTCATCCTATGCTGATACTCAGTTCTAGAGTATAGGGACTGCTACTAATGACTCTGCCTCTCTTATGGTCAAACCTTCATCCCTGCACTCGCTAGGTACTAAATTCTACTCCCAACTAAAAGACACTAAACAGAGTATACAGAATAAGACTGGACAGATACTGAGTTTTCCTGAGTTTTATAATTGAATGAGTTCTGTAACTGACTGAGACACTACTGATCATGACATAATCTATAACAGACACTGGTTCTAGGTACATAGCTAAATTATCGGGTATTAAATGCCCTCAGGACTCGATAGCATAAAAGAAGGACATAACATGATCATAAAGGAATAACCATACTTGCTTGATAACAATGCACTTATTTAGACATTTTGTCAAACACTTGATATACATGAAATTGTGCATGATGGGATCACATGATAACATGTCATTCTTTTACTAGTTAATTCACATGAGCATTTCATCAAACACATGAAGGGCATAAGCCTGTACATACACTAACATGTTATGATTTCATCACTTTATTCACATGGACATTTTATCAAACACTTGGGGAGCACAACTTCATGCACATAATCATGGATAACATATAAACATGGCAACTACAATGCCCAAACTTATAATTTCATGGGTTTAGCATGCAATTCATATAATTCCTCATAAATACTAATCTAATTTCGTGAATCTTATAATAATCATGGATTAAACCCAATTAGCATCATAGAAACATTAATCACCTTGTAAAATCAAGGGTTTATCAAGATAATCACATATTCATCACACATGCTATTCAATTTCATGAACTTGCACTTAAATCATGGATTTAAAATCCAACTAATATCATGAACATGAATTAAATCTAATTCAAATATGGGATTCATAAATATGAGATCTTATATGTTTAAAAGAGATTCTTTGACTCTGTGAATGAAAGTAACTCATAGATGAACACCTAACATAACTTAGAAGATTCTTTCTTGAATGTCTTGGAGGATTTCTTGAGGATTGACCTTGATTTCTTGAATTAGAGTTTTTGCCTCCTTGAGAGAGAATGTATTAAATCTTGAGAAAAGTTAGTGAATAATAATATAATAGGGTATTTAGGGAATAATTTCATGTTTAAGGCCAATCTGGGTCATGGAAAAAGACCCTATTACCCCCAGAACATTTTTAATTTTTGTCACTAAAAACTCAATTTTGGGCCCTGGCACGACGTGCCGCTATCATACCAAGCCACTGAAAAATGACAACTAGGAATGTGGATGGTGGCACGACGCGGTGGAATTATGTTGCAAAACTAGATGGGACCTGGAAGCTTGGCGCGACGCGGTACAATCGCGTTGGCTCACTGAAAATTGACAAATTTAAAAATGAGTTTTGGCGCGATGCACCGGTATCGTGGTACCTCACTGGAAACTGACATTTGTCATTTTGGCTTACTCCATGGTGCGCTACAGGACTAAATTACGGTGTTTAACGACTGAAACTTAAAATAGCCATAACTTCGTTCTAAAGCTAACTGAATTTTCTACGCATTGGCAGGCTCTAAAGTAAAAAATAATGAGCATTTCAAAAATATTTTATATTGGATAACTCATGAACTAAGAGTTAATTTAAGCTAGGGAAATAGGGTTATTACATATGAGTATGGGACCCAGATTTCGTCAAAACAACCACAGATGGAAAATCCAAATTTGCCAGCAGATCCAGAATGTTGATTTTAGGGTGTTAGCATATTTGGCATGATTTTATGGCTTTTAAATCTCATTTCGACCCTCGAATTGAAAATTGTAATTTTGGATTTTGGGGGTCCACTTTGTGAAAATGATATTTTTATGAAAATCTAATATCTCTATCACGTCTAGAACGTCGAATTTAGTATGGTTGCCTAATTCGTTTGCATGTATCGGACTCCAAACAAATATCGGATACCCCATCGAAGTCCAAAGCGGTCTTTTAAAAAAAAATGCTTTTCTTAAGCTGGTGCAGATTTTCTACAATATGAAAGCTATTTGGGGTCATTTTGCTCATTTTTTTTATCTTGTCTCTTGAGAGTTAAATCCCAAAATAGTATGGGAGATTAAAATTGAAGCTTGTGGATCTTGGGAAGCTAGATTAACACATATTTCTTGATTTTATTACGAATTTAAGGTAATAATTCACCATTTTCTTAGCAATTTCTTGATAAATTTTTCAAAATTCCCAAAAATCTTAGGGCTTGATTTAAACTTCAATTTCACTTGAATAATATTTTTATCTTATAATTACTAGTTGTTCATCAAGTTACCCTTCAAAAAAACCTCTGATTCTTGATTTTAACCCGAATTTCAAAGATTTTACCCGGTAAAGCTCAAAAATAGTTTTTCTTTGATTTTCACCTTATTTTTTACTCAATTTAACTTGGATTTTCAGATTTAGGTTCCTGAAAATATCGGGAACATGTTTTTGAAGTAAATTTCTTATTTTGACCTTCTTTTTCATAAACCTGTCCTGGGGATCTGTTTTGATCCCGAATTAAAAGTAGTCAATATGGGTATCGAGGGTTTTGTTTTGATGTGTAGATTTCATATTTGATTTTTTTAGTAGAGTTCGAGATTGTTCATGAAAAATAAGGTCATAGGTTCAAAGTGTAGCAGATCCGTTTTGCCATTTGAGGTAGGTTATGGCTTAACTCTTTCAGACTGGGTTGGGTAGTAAATGATGATATAAAATACATGTTAAGTGTGGTAAATAATCATGAAAAATTTTCATCTATGTGTTTTGCCCATGTGGGGGACTATATGTGATATAATTGTCGAAATTGAGATATTATGTGATATGTGTGACCGCGTAGGATTGTATGTGATGTTGATAGCCTTGAATACATGTGAATAATTGTATTGTATTGTTAAAATGCTTAATGTGGTAGCATTGATGTATTGTAATTATATTCATACATTATTGGCATATGAGACGTGCAAATTCATGGATGAAACAAAAATAATAAGTGGATATTGGCTCATGTGGTAGTGGAAATGTATCATTGTGGTTGGTCGTGGAAATATATCATATGGTTAGTTGTAGAAATATATCATGTGGTTGTTTTTGGAAACACTCATTGTGATTGGTTGTGAGCATTAATCTTCATATGAAACTCATTCATGAAATATTGGTACCACCGCAAAAACATTTGAGAAACATTGGCAACACCTGATAACACTTTTTCGAGGGATGTATCGGAAAGAAAATATGATATATGTGGATTGTATACGAGTTGACAAACCCCCCATGGGTCCTGCATTGGGAGTCTTGCCTCCGTAGGTATATGTGTGGATTGTGCGACGATCCTGGAGGTTGTGTGACGACCGTGTGTATCATCATCATCATCATCATCATCATTATATTCATTGCACTTACTTTATTGTGTTTATATTGTATTGTATTGCCATATTAAATTTCCTTTTATTTAACTATCTTATCTTCTTTTACTTGTATTTGATGATCTTATATATGCATGTTCCCTCTTGTTCTACATATATGTGATATAATGAATAATTGTGTTCTATCTTGTTGTGATGTTGCAATATATGTGATATATTAGAACTATTAGTGCAAGTGATGTGGGCTACCATTGTGCGGCATTTTGTGGTTGTAGGTGATATGCCCTTAGTGTATATTTTGTATGCTTTATTTACTACTTTACTTGATCGGCCTATGTGTAACACCCCGTACTTTTTCTAGATAAAATTCATCTCTAGAATGTTAAAGAATATCTTCCAAGATAGATAACATAATTTTTCATATAGAATTTTCCTTATTTATACCTCCCATTGTGTAGAAAATTGAATTAGCTTTCCAATGGTATAAGATTTTCCCAAATCCGACAACCGAGTGAGAAGTTATGGCTATTTTAAGTTTCAGTTGTAAAACACCATCATTACGGCCACTAGCGCTTTGCGGAGACAATTTAAATGACATTAAACCCATTTCCCAATTGTCCTATTATAGTGGCCCTCCGCGATGTTGTTGTGTCGCACCGAAGGCCAAAATTGCATTTCAAAGGGGCACCGTGCTGGTGGTGCATCGCGGCGTCTGCCCAATTCCCAGTTGTCATTTTCTAGTGAGCCACCGCGAGAGTGGCACATCACGGTGGCCACCCATTTCATAAAAATGTGTGTTTTTCGGTCCGTTTAATTATTTAAAAAGGGTATTTTGGTAACTTACCTATCCCCAATCCGCCTTAAACAAAGAAGTCACCATACTCAAGGTACTTTATGCCCAGATTCATCACTTTCCTCTAATAAGAAAACACTAGATCATCAAAGCTCCTTCTCCAAGAAATCCAAATTCCTCCATTAATTCTCCAAGATAATTCAAGATTAAGGATTCCTAATACAAGAACTCCAAGAATTCATCTTTAAAAGCACAAGAGGAATCAAAGATTCAAACTTCTCATTAAAGATCATCAATTACGATATGTGGGGTTATGAACAAGGATACTCCTTTCTTCCTTGTGCCTAAAACTTTTTTTTAATTACAAAAGTTATGTGATTTTATGTGATTTTTCATGAAATTGAAGTTAGGGTTTATACCCAAAATTGTTATTCATAAGATTATGAGATTTCCATTGATTTAGAAGTTGAATTATATGATTTTGTTCATATTTTCATGCATATTGAAGAAATTTCCAGACTTTATGATGAATTATAAATGTTTACATTATCAAGCCTATTTTAAGATGTTTTAACATGAGTTTGATGCTTGGGTCATTAAACCCTAATGAGTATTGTTATCTTAAGATTTATTGTGCTATGAGAAATTTATGACTAGATTCCTTTCAGTTCATCGATAAATATTTGATATTTTGGTCTCATAATAGATATGAAATCCACTTTACAGAATTCAGATTATATGTTTAGCTTTATAGATAAGCAGTTGGTTTTCATCATAAACCATTAGACTATTTTAAAAGTGGATTTTTATCAGAATGAGTATACAAATTTAATGGGAGTAGTATTAGCACCAAGATGGATAAGTAACTACGGATTCATACCCTAAAACTATGTGCCAATGTAGGATTTAGATTGTTCCCACTTCTACGTGGATGATAGATATATGATCACTCAGATAGGTTATACTTCCTGGCAAGAGTATGACTCTTCTCCCCAACATTAGGATTACTCCTTAGGAGGATAAGAACATTGGACTCCATGAATGCTCACATGGTTTATGTCGGTTAAAAGAACCTCCATTCAGATAAAAGATAAAGTATTTCCTTAAATCCTTCAGATAAAGCATTTTCCATTCAGAATAAAATTTTATATTTCTAAACCCTTTAAGATAAAGTATTTCTTTACAGACTTACAAATTTCACTTAGCCTATATGATATGTGAATAAGACAGAATATAGATTTTAGAACTAAGGGTAATTGCTCACAAGATTTATAATATATTCTTTATTGTTCATAATTTATGATCTTCAGTTTTTAGACTACTCAAGCCTATGTGAGTCATTTACCTTTAGCATGCATGATTTTATAAATTGTGATGATATTGTTTACTTATTGTATTCACCCCTATATACTCAGTACATCCTCAAAGTACTAATCTACATGTACGTCTATGTTTTACGTTGTCTCATAATCCAGTTTCAGGTGCTCAATCTCAACAGCGTGAGTGATTTTTGAGCATCTCATCTACATCCCTGCAGTTGGTGAGTCCTCACAGTTTGGGGACTTAGCTATTCATATTTTTAGTTATTAGTAGATGCTTTAATATTTATTTCAGATAGTTTAAGTCAGTTGGGGTCTGTCCCAGTGACTCTCTAGATTCAGTCAGTAGAGGTTTGTCGAACTACTAGATTCAATTTTAGATTTCAGTTATAGTATTCAGATTTGTAGTATTTGCTTATTCAGACAATTTTCTGCCTTTATTATGATTTTTTATTTATAGTTTCCCTATTTTGAGATTCAAAATTAGAAAAGGAAGTCAGGGTTAGCTCAGGACTACTTGTAGTTAGAAGCATCGTGTGGCATCCATGGAATCAAATTTAGGGGCATTACAAACTTGGTGTCAGTAGAGAGTCCTGGGTAGTCAGACAAGCCATATTACGTAGATTCTTAATCATCGGTGTGAAGCGTGCCACATCTATGAGCAAGAGTCTATGGATCATTTTAGGAAATCATCTCTTCTTTCATAATCTATTGTGTATTCAGTGTCTCTATCTGCCTCTAACTCATGCTTTCACAACAAAAAATGCTTTCTCGTTGAGCTTACGCATGCAGAAATAATAACTGACCACCTCAGCCCGCATATTCTTTGAATGAGAATGTGTCATATACAAAGTTTGGGGCTACTTTTCAACTGCTAGCCTAAGATATGACAGCTAATGTTTAGGGCTACCGTAAGGATGCAGTCCTACTTTAGCAAAATGGGGACTTAGCCACAGCCAGAATTCAAGATTTTATGATAATAAACTCCCAGAATTCTTTGAGTTGAAGGTAGGTGAAGACCCACTATTTTATCTAGATGAGGTGAAAATGATTACCCAAATTATGCATATTTCAAAAAAGGAGAGTGTAAAATTGGCATCCTATAGGCTGAAGGATGTTGCATATGATTGGGTAGTGATATGGAAGAAAAGTAAGGAGAGAATATAGCTCCTATGACTTGGCAGATATTTCAGGATACGTTCTTAGATAAGTTCTTCCAATGTGAGATAAGGGAAGCTAATATAGAAGTGTTCATGAACCTCAGGCAGGGTTCAATGATAGTGAAGAAGTATTGCCTCAAGTTCAATCAGTTGTCTAAGTATGCCCCTGATCAGATGGCTGACCCTAGATCAAGCACAAGTATGTTTGTGACTGGTGTGTCTGGGTTGGTGGTTAAGGAGTGTAGGGATTCGATGCTCATTGGAGACATAGATCTTGCTAGATTGATGATACATGCTCAGCAGATTGAGAAAGAGAAGTTGAAAGAAAAAAAAAGTGAATAAGAGGCCTAGGACAGGGCAATTTGATTATAGTCAGTATAGGTCTGGAGGAGGAAATCATTCGCAGTTTTGGAATCGATCATCTATACCCACACCTTCTTCATATAGTGCTCCTACACCCATAAACATGTAGGAATAGTAGGGTAAGTCTTCTAAGTCCAAATCTTAAAATTATATGAGTGGTTAGCCCAATCATCCTCAATATGTGAAATGTGGTAAGAATCATGCAGGAGAATGTTTGTAGGTACAGAAAGGTTTTTATGGTTGTGGCCAGGTGGGTCATGGAATCAAAGAGTGTCAGTGTTCTAGACAGGAAAATAGGGATGTTCGTCCCCAGACTCAAACTACTAGTACACCAACTCCTCTTTGTCTCCCAGCCCTTCCTCAGGGTGCTTTATATAGTACCAGTGGTTGTCAGTACCAAAATCAATTTTATGACATAGCAACCCATCAGGAGCAGGAGGATTCACCTAAAGTTATTATGGGTATAGTTCGTGTCTTTCATCTTGATTTTTATATGTTATTAGACCCTGGGTCAAGTTTTTCTTATGTGATCCCACTAGTTGTAGTAAATTCTGAGATAAGTTCTAAAAATATCCCTGAGCCTTTCTTAGTTTCTACTCTAGTATGTGTGTCACTTGTTGCTAAACAGATTTGTAGAAAGTGTTCTATCACTGTCCTCTATAAATTGATCTTAACAGACTTAGAGTTAGATATAGTTGACTTTGATCCTATTCTTGCTATGGATTGTCTCCATTCTAGCTACGCAACCATAGATTTTCACACTCCAGTAGTGAAGTTTCAGTTTCTAGATGAGCCAGTCTTTGAGTGGTCAGGTAATTCAGTGTCTTCCAAGAGTCATTTGATATCTTGTCTTAAAGACAGAAAGTTGATTTCCAAAGGGTGTATGTATCTTCTTGTTCAAGCTAAAGACACTACATCTGAGGCTCCAACAATTCAATCAATCAGTGTAGTTAATGAGTTTCCTGATGTCTTTCTAAAAAATTTCCCAGGGGTGCCTCCTGATAGAGAAATAGAATTTGGGATTGACCATCTTCTTAATACTTAGCCTATATCTATTTCTCCTTATCACATGGCTCCATCCAAACTTAAAGAGTTAAAGGAGCAGGTCAAAGATCTTTTAGATAAAGATTTTGTAAGTCCTAGTGTTTCTCCATAGGGCGCTCCTGTCCTATTCATTCGAAAGAAAGATGGTTCTTTGTAATGTGCATTGACTATCATCATCTAAATAAGGTTACAGTCAAGAACAAATATCCTCTTCCTAAAATTGATGACTTATTTGATCAACTTCAAGGTGGAAGTTATTTCTCAAAGATAGACCTTAGATCTGGCTATCATCAGCTTCAAATAAGAGAATCTGATATTCCAAATACAGCTTTCAGAACATGTTATGGTCATTTTGAGTTTTTAGTCATGTCTTTTGGGTTAACCAATGCCCCAGCAGCTTTCATGGACCTCATGGACCGAGTGTTCAAAAAGTATCTAGACATATTTTACATCGTATTCATAAATGATATCCTTGTGTACTCCCGTGGTAAGGATTATTATATAGATCGTCTTGGGATTATCTTGCAAACTCTTAGAGATCATAAATTGTTTTCTAAATTCAGAAAGTGTGAATTTTGGCTAAGATCAGTAGCTTTTATCAGTCATATTATTTCTGCCGATGGCATTAGAGTGGATCCCTAAAAGACAGAAACCGTAAGAAATTGGCCTAGACATATCTCTCAGTCCGACATTAGAAGTTTCTTGGGTCTAGCTGGTTATTAATGTCATTTTTTGAAGGTTTCTCATCTATTTTGTATTCTATGCCTAGATTGACCCAAAACAAAGTTAAGTTCTAGTGGTTAGATTCCAACAAGAAGAGTTTTCAGGAGTTGAAGACTCAACTTACTTCAGCCCCAGTTTTAGCATTACCCGATGGTACGGATGGTTTTATTGTTTAATGTGATGCCTCCAGAGTTATTTTGGGTTGTGTGTTGATACAGATCCTATTCCTCTAGACAGCTTAAGCCTCATGAAAATAATTACCAACCCATGAACTTGAATTAGTTGTTGTTTTGTTTGCTTTAAAAATCTAGAGACATTATCTGTATGATGTGCATATTGATGTGTTTATGGATCACAGGATCTTACAATATGTATTTAATCAAAGGGAGTTGAATATCTGTCAGAGAAGGTGGTTAGGATTGTTGAAAGATTATGACATTAGTGTGTTATATTATCCAAGCAAGGCCAATGTAGTAGCAGATGCCCTTAGCAGATTAATTATGGGAAGTGTTACTTATTTGGAGTATAATATGAAAGAGTTAGCTCAAAAAGTACATCGTTTGGCTAGATTAGTTGTTAGGTTGGCTGATTCGGATGAAGGGAATGTTTAGGTTCTGAGTAGTTCTGAATCCTCCCTAGTGTCAGAAGTAAAGAAGAAGCAAGACATAAATTCTAGTTTGGTCAAACTGAAGGAGTCAGTTAAAGACCAAAAGATAAAGGTTTTCTGCCAAGGGGGAGGTCATGTGTTGAGGTACAAAAGTAGATTGTATGTTCCATGTATTGATGATTTGAGGCAGGGGATCATGGCTAAAGCACATGGTGTGTATTATTTTATTTATCTAGGTGCTACCAAGATGTACCACGACTTGCGGGAAATCTATTGGTAGAGTGGTATAAAGAAAGATATATTAGAGTTCATAGCTACGTGTGCAACTTGTCAACAGGTTAAGGTAGAGCAGCAAAGACCTGGTGGTACATTGCAAGAGTTTGGTATCCCCACTTGGAAGTGGGAAGACGTGAATATGGATTTTGTGACAGGATTACCCCTTTTGCTTCATCAACATGATCTGATTTGGGTTGTTATAGACAGATTAACAAAGTCAGCACATTTTTTTCTAGTCATATGTCTTACACGACTGAGGATTATGCTAAGTTGTACATCAGAGAGTTAGTTAGACTACATAGAGTTCCCTTTCCTATCATCTCAGTTAGGGGTGCTAAGTTTACGTCCTAGTTTTGGAGAGATTTTTAGAAGTGTCTTGGTGCCCTAGTTCATCTTAGTTTAGCTTTCCATCCTCAGACAAATGGTCAAGAAGAGAGGACCATCCAAACTCTAGAAGATATGTTGAGAGCATGTGCTCTTGATTTTAAAGGAAGTTGGGATGAGAATTTTTCGTTGATTGAGTTCGCTTATAATAGTAGTTACCATTATAGCATTCCGATGGCCCCATTTGAGGCTCTTTATGGGAGGAGATGCAGATCACCCATAGGTTGGTTTGAAGTGGGTGAGGTCACTTAGCTTGGGCCTGATATAGTGTTTGAAGCTATGAAAAAAGTTAAGTTGATTAGATAAAGATTGAAAACATCCCAGAGTCATCAGAAATCCAATGTAGGTGTGATAAGAAGGGACCTTGAGTTTGAGGTTGGTATTTAGTGTATCTGAAGATTTCACCCATGAAAGTGGAGAAGAGATTTGGTAAAACGGAGAAGCTTCATCCCCAGTATATGGGCCCTTTCAAAATTGTGTCATATTGTGAAACTAGCTTATGAGCTTGATTTGCCCGCACACTTGTCAGTCGTTCATCCTGTATTCCACGTGTCTATGCTTAGGAAGTGCATCAGTGACTCCACTTTTGTAATTCCTCTAGAAAGCTTAGATATTAAGAACAACCTTTCATCCAAAGAGATTCCAGTTGAGAATTTAGATCATTAGATCCGTAGACTAAGGAACAAAGAAGTTCCCTTGCTCAAAGTTATTTGATGGAATCAGTCTATTGAGGTCGCTACTTGCGAAGCAAAAGCAGATATGTGAGCCAAGTACCCTCACTTCTTCTCCACAAACTCCGATTTAGCCGAAGGTAATACTCTTTCTTAATTCAGTTCTTTTACAATCACAAATTCAGCTATATAGTTATCCCCATATAAGTTCATACGCTCACAAAAATACTCAGAAGCTCAGAATGATTTAGATTTAGATTCATAAATTTAATTCAAGTATGCATACTATCATGTATCCTCTTATTTCCTTATTATTCGTAGTCTAATCAGCAATATTCGAGGATGAATGTTTCCAAGGGGGAGATATTGTAACACCCCGTACTTTTCCTAACCGGAATTCATCCCTAGAAGGTTAAAAAATATCTTCCGAGATATATATTATAATTTTTTGTATAGAATTTTCCATATTAGACCTCCCATTGTATAGAAAATTGAATTAGCTTTCCAATGGTATAAGATTTTCCCAAATTCGATAACCGAGTGAGACGTTATGGCTATTTTAAGTTCCAATCATAAAACACCATCATTTCAGCCACTAGTACATCATGGAGACAGTTTAAATGACGTTAGTCAAATTTTAGTGGGGCTTCGCAATAGTCCCACGTCGCGGAGAAACCCATTTTCCTAATTGTCCCATTCCAGCGGCCCTTCCGATGTTGGCATGTCGTGCCGAAGGCCAAAATGGCATTTTAAAGGGGAACCGCTATGGTGGCGCATCTCCCAGTTGTTAATTTCTAGTGAGCCACCGTAATAATGACACGTCGTGGTGGCTCTTAGAGTCTTGATCATCGGTTTGAAGCATGCCGCTTATATGAGCAAAAGGCTATAGAGTGTTTTCGGAAATCATCTCTTCTTTAATGATCTATCATTCTTTCAATGTCTCTATCTACTTCTAACTCGTGCTTTCATATAACAAAAAATTCCTCCAAGTTGAGCTAACGTATGCAAAAATGATAACCAGCCACCTCATCCCATAGATCCTTTGAATGAGAATGTGTCATATCTATAGTTTTAGGCTGTCTTTCAGGCGCTAGCCCAAGATATGTTAGCTAATGTTTAGGGAAACTGTCAGGCTATAGTCCCACTTCAGCAAGATAGGGATTTAGCTATAGCCAGAATTTGAGATTTTATTAGAATAAACCTACCAGAATTCTTTTGGTTGAAGGCAGGTGAGGACCCATATTTTTATCTAGATGAGGTGAAAAGATCACCCAAATTATGCATGTTTTTGAAGAGGAGAGTACAAAATTGCCATCCTATAGGCTGAATGATGTTGCATATGATTAGATAGTGATGTGGAAGAAAAGTGGAGGAGAGCTGCTCTTATGACTTGGCAGATGTTTCAGGATGCATTCTTAGATAAGTTTTTCACATTTGAGATGAGAGAAGCTAAGATAGAAGAGTTCATGAACCTGAGGCAGGGATCAATGACAGTAAAGGAGTATTTTCTCAAGTTTAATTAGTTTTCTAAGTATGCCCCTGATCAGATGGTTGGCCCTAGGTCAAGCATGAGTAAGTTTGTGATTGGTGTGTCTGGTTTGGTAGTTAAGGAGTGTAATATTTCTATGTTCATTGGAGATATGTATCTTTCTTGAATGATGATACATGCTCAGTAGATTGAGAAAGAGGAGTTAAAGGAAAGAGAGAGAGTGAATAAGAGGGCTAGGACAGGGCAATTTAATTATGGTCAGAATAGGTCTGGAAGAGGAAAACATTCACAGTTTCAAAATTTTTCATCTATGCTCGTACCTTCTTTATCCAGTGTTCCCGCACATATGAACAGGAAGAAACAGTGGGGTAATTCTTCTATATCCAAATCTCAAAATAGTGTGAGCGGGAAGCCCAATCATCCTCAATCTGCTAAGTGTGGTAAGAATTATGTAGGTAAATATTTGTGGGGATATAAAGGTTATTATGGTTGTGGCCAGGTGGGTCACAAAATAAAAGAGTACCCATGTGCTAAACAGGAAAATAGAGATGTTCATCCCCAGACTCAGGCTGCTAGTACACCAGCTCCTCTAGGTCACCCAGCCCCTCCTCAGGGCGCTTTATCCAATACCGATGGTGGTCAACGCCAAAATTAGTTTTATGCCTTACCATTCCATTAGGAGTAGAAGGATTCACCAGATGTTGTTATTGGTATGGTTCTGTGTTTGATCTTGATATTTGTGTGTTGTTAGACACTGGGTTAAGTTTTTATAATGTGACCCCATTAGTTGCAATAAATTTTAAGATAAGTTCTGAAAAAATCCCTGAGCCTTTGTTGGTTTCTAGTCTAGTATGTGTTTCACTTGTTGCTAAACAAATTTATAGAAAGTGTCCTATCACTGCCCTCCTTAAAGCCATGTTAGCATAATTAATAGAGTTAGATATGGTTGACTTTGATCTTATTCTTGCAATGGATTGGCTCCATTCTTGCTATGCAACCATAGATTGTCGCACCCGAGTGGTGAAGTTTCAGTTTCCATATGAGCCAATCTTAGAGTGGTCAGGAAATTCAGTGTCTCCCAAGAGTCATTTCATATATTTTCTTAAAGCCAAAAAGTTGATTTCCAAAGGGTGTATGTATCATCTTGTTCAATTTAAAGACACTACATCTAAGGCTCTAACAATGCAGTCAGTCAGTATAGCTAATGAGTTTCCTGATGTCTTTTTAGAAAATTTCCCAGGGGTGCCTCCCGACAGAGAGATAGAATTTGGGATTGACCTTCTTCCCGATACTCAGCCCATATCCATTCCTCCTTATTGCATGGC
Source organism: Capsicum baccatum var. pendulum (assembly GCA_030864225.1). NCBI lineage: Eukaryota > Viridiplantae > Streptophyta > Magnoliopsida > Solanales > Solanaceae > Capsicum > Capsicum baccatum. The sequence continues at coordinate 131,376,490 of CM061551.1, read as the reverse complement.
TCCAGACAAACTTAAAGGGTTAAAGGAGCAGCTCAAAAATCTTTTAGATAACGTTTTTGTAAGGCCTAGTATTTCTCCATGGGGCTCTCCCATCCTATTCATGCGAAAGAAAGATGGTTTTTTGCGAAAGTGCATTGACTATTGTCAAATAAATAAGGTCACAGTCAAGAAGAAATATCTTCTTCCTAGAATTGAAGACTTGTTTGATCAACTCCAAGGTACCTGTTATTTCTCAAAGATAGACATTAGATCCATCTATCATCAGTAAAAAGTAAGAGAATTCGATATTCCAAAGATAGCTTTCAGAACCTGTTATGGTCATTTTGAGTTTTTAGTCATGTCTTTCAGGCTAACCAATGCCCCAATAGCTTTCATGGACCTCATGAACCGAGTGTTCAAATAGTATCTTGACATGTTTGTCATAGTATTCCTAGAAGATATCCTTGTGTGATCCCGTAGTGAGTATGATCATGTAGATCATCTTACAATTGTCTTGCAAACTCTTAGAGATCATAAATTGTTCGCTATATTTAGTAAGTGTGAATTTTGTCTAATATCAGTAGCCTTTCTCGGTCATATTATTTCTGGCGATGGCATTAGAGTGGATCCCCAAAAGACAGAAGCCGTTAGAAATTAGCCTAGCCTATCTCTCCATCCAACATTAGAAGTTTCTTTGGTCTAGCTGGTTATTACCACTATTTTGTTGAAGGTTTCTCATATATTGCATCTCCTATGTCTAGACTGACCCAAAAGATATTTAAGTTCCGTTGGTTGAATTCCAGTGAGAAGAGTTTTCAGGAGTTGAAGACTCGACTTACTTCAGCCCTAATTTTAGAATTACCCGATGGTATGGATGGTTTTATTGTTTATTATGATTACTCTAGAGTTGGTTTGGATTGTGTGTTGATGCAGAGCCTATATCTCTAGACAACTTAAGCCTCATGAAAAGAGTTACTCAACTCATGATCTTGAATTACCTAATGTTCTTTTAGCTTTGAAAATCTCGAGACACTATCTATATGGTGTGCATATTGATGTGTTCACAGATCACAAGAGCATGCAATATGTATTTACCTAGGGGAAGTTTAATCTCCAGCAGAGAAGGTGATTAGAATTGTTGAAAGATTATGACATGAGTGTGTTGTATAATCCGGGCAAGGCCAATGTAATGTCAAATGCCCTTAGTAGATTATCTATGGGTAGTGTTGCTCATGTGGAGAATGATAAGAAAGAGTAAGTTCGAGAAGTGCATCATTTGGCTAGATTGGGTGTTAGGTTGGTGGATTTAGCTGAAGGGAAAGCACGACATAGATTCTAGTTTGGTTAAATTGAAGGAGTCAGTTAAAGACCAAAAGATAGAGGTTTTATCCCAAGGAGGAGATGGTGTATTGAGGTACAAAAGTAGATTGTGTGTTCCATGTGTTGATTATTTAGGGCAGCAGATTATGGCGGAAATGCATGGTATGCGTTATTCTATTCATCCAGGTGCTACCAAGATGTACCGCGACTTGTGAGAAATCTATTGGTAGAGTGGTATAAAGAAAGATATAGCAGAGTTCATAGCTAACTGTGCAACTTATCAATAGGTTAAGGTAGAGCACCAAAGAACTAGTGGTACATTGTAAGAGTTTGTTGTCCCCACTTGGAAGTGGGAAGAGGTGAATATGGATTTTGTGACGGGATTACCCCTTTTATGTTGTTAGCATGATTCGATTTGGGTTGTTATACACAGATTAACGAAGTCAAAACATTTCTTTCCAGTTCATATATCTTACACTATTGAGGATTATGCTAAGTTGTACATCAGAGAGTTAGTCAGACTGCATAGAGTTTCTTTGTCTATCATCTCAGACAGGGGTACTCAGTTTACATTCCAGTTTTGGAGAGATTTTCAGAAGGGTCTTGGTACCCAAGTTCATCTTAGTTTAGCTTTCTACCCTCAGACAGAAGGTCAAACAGAGAGGACCATCCGAACTATAGAAGATATGTTGAGAGCATGTGATCTTGATTTTAAAGGTAGATGGGATGAGCATTTGTCATTGATTGAGTTTTCTTATAATAAAAGTTACCATTCTAGCATTCAGATGGCCCAGTTTGAGTCTCTTTATGGGAGGAGATATAGATTGCCCATAGGTTGGTTTAAAGTGGGTGAGGCCACTTTGCTTGGGCCCAATGTAGTGAAAAAGTTAAGTTGATTAGATAAAGATTGAAAATAGCCCAGAGTCATTAGAAATCCTATACGGATGTGATAAAAGGGTACCTTGAGTTTGAGGTTGGTGATTTAGTGTATCTAAAGATTTCACCCATGAAAAAGGTGAAGAGATTTGGCAAAAAGGGGAAGTGACAGCGGCCAAGTGCACATGCAGGTGTACGTGGTCTTATCAAGTAGTAAAGTGACTTTAAGAAAGCCTAAATATTGATCTCTCAGGGAATTGCATTCGTCGTTTATCTAATTCTAGTTTAACAAAATGAGAAGAGTAACAAATAGATTTTTAGAATTGATAACTAAAAAAAACTAAATGTAATACCCCGAGAATTTCAACTAATAGTAGAACCCTGCTTCAAGATCTTTAGAAATAAATTTTGAGATTTGGTAGTTACATGATCTAGTTTGATGAGTATTAATTCCTCAAAAGTGTCCTAGCTATTAGACGAATCAAAACATTCCTTGCCGATTGAATTCTTTAGAAGGATATTGGTATAGTCAACTTCAAACAAGCATATCTCTCGTTATACTATTAATTTTTGAGCTCATAACCCACCAACAGATATATAATTGAATTAGATTTCTAATAATACCAATTTTTCCTAAATCCGATACCGGAGCAAAATGTTATGCCCATTTTACTCCAGCAGGTCAGCCGGGAAAATTGAGTAACGACATTCGTGATAACTTATCACAAGTGTGATGACTTATCACAAATGTCGTCAACCTTAGGTAGAATCTAGACCCCAGTGATGAAATTTTTGATAAGTTATCACTAGTGTGATGATTTATCACGAATGCCGTCAGCCTTAGGCAGAATCCATCAATTCCAGCCCCCCAGTGACGACATTTGTGACGACTTATCACAAGTCTGACTGCCTATCACAAATGTCGCCAGCCTTAGATTTTTAGCAACTGAGAAGCCGTTTAGTAAGGGTATTTTGGTCTTTTTCCTTCACTTCCCATGACTTATAACCCTCAAGGAGCGTATTATCTTCCACTCTCTTTAGTTAAATATCTCAAAATTCTCTGCACACCTTCAACCACAAGGTTAGGGTTTCAACATCAAAACCCAATTATCTAGAGATTCAACCGTGAAAATTCGATAATTCTTGCATATGTTAATTCCCCATTAAGAGGGCTAAGAGGGACACCTAATAGCTCATGAATAACCTTTCGGAATTTTTGAAGTTATCCAAAAGCTCCAAGTTTAAGGTATGTGGTTTTGAACAAGAACACCCTTTTGTTCCTGTGCCCAAAAGTTACATATTTTCGTAAAGTATTTCGTAAATTCATGGAGAATTCCTATCATGTTATTATATTGTGAGTTTTTTTATGAAACAATGCCTTACCCAAGCTTTAAGTTGTAATATTATTATGCATATTAATGGTTTAAATTGTCAATTTATGGTTTAAGTTGCATAATTCAATGTCTATATCATGTTTTGAGAATTTCAAGTCCTATTATTGCGAATTGAACCTTATGGTTAAAGCATGAGTTTTAGAATGAGATGCTAGTGATTTTTAAAGAATATCAAGACGTGAGTTTTGATTGTAAGTTAAGATAGAAATTCACGTTCTTGAGTTTGAAGTAAAGGGGATGCATTTTGGCTCCGATTATATATATATATATATTGCTAAATTGTATTAAGGTAGATTTTTAATGTTCTAAACTAAGTAAGGGAGTAGTATTTAGCACCGAATTGGGCTTGATTCTGAGGCCTCATACCCTAGAACTATGTGCCCCCGTAGGTTTTTGATATACCCCAAGTGGGTTAAGATAGAGATCCCTAAAGTTAAGGGTTTATCCGAGGGCAAGGATAGTGGTTAAGACGTTGGACTCCATGTAGCTCACATGGTTTATGTCGGTTAAGAGAAACTCCTGAAGTTCCTAAAGTTCTCCAAGTTCTAAAGTCTTCCAAGTTTCAAAGAGTTTTAGTTTTAAAGTTACAAAGTTTTAAAAGTATAAGCGTTTTGAAAGCTATGGTCCTAACAATTTCAGGTGTCATGATAATTTGAGGTTGTAAGAAAAAGAATGATGATTCATGAGTCTTGTGGCATATATTTATTTCAAGCTATATGAGTATATTTTACAGCATGCAGGTTTTCTATAAAAGCTTATGATATTGATTATTTTTAATTGCACACTCCCCCATATGCTCAGTACATTCCCAAAATACTGACCCATATATTTTTGCCTGTGTGCCATATATTATCGTAATGTAGGTTCTGGTGCTCAGTCTCAGCCTCACTAATGATCCTTTCAAGCATTTCTATCTACATATCAGTCGAGGTGAGTCCTCATGTTTTGGTGACCATTTATTCTCAGACTTTCTATTTTATTTAGTAGCTGTTTAATTCCTGCCAGTTGAGTATGATTCAGTTTGGGACCTATCCCAATGGCTCTCTAGTTTGGAGTAGGAGAGGTTTGTCAGACTAGTCATCAGATTATCAGCACCTCGAGATTTTCTTTGAGTTGTAGTTTGGTTAGACCAAGTATTTCATTCATATTTCTCATTTTATGATGTTACAGTGTTGAGTTCATGCATTTTATCTCTAAGTAAGATAATATATGAAGTAGAAGGTTCAAAGGGTTAGCTTGGGGCTACTTGTAGCCTTAAGCACCGTGTGACATTTCGGGAACTGGTTCTAGGGTGTTACAAACTTGGTATCAGAGCCTAAGGTTAAAGAGTCCTAGAGAGTTTGACAATCCGTATTAGTAGAGTCTTGATTATCAATGTGTAGCGCACCACATCTATAACCAAGAGGCTATGAAACATTTTAGGAACAAGTCGTTTCTTCCTCTTAAGTCCATCGTGCTCAAAGTTGTCTCTCTCAGCTATTAATTCACGCTCTCTTATTTGAGAATATGTCTCCCCATCGATCTCAAAGAAATAACAATGATCATTAACCTCAGCCCACTGATCCTCTGAATGAAAATGTGTCCCACGCCAAATTCAGGGCAGCCTTCCAGGCACTTGTCCAAGATATCACTATCCAGGCCAATCAGGTCGTAGTTCTTCAGCAGTAGGGAGGTGACTTAGTTGCTTCTAGAATTCATCACTTTATGCAGATGAGTCCGCCAGAATTTTATGGCTCAAAGGTAGGGGAAGACTCCCAGTTATATCTTAATGATATAAGGAAGATCACACGGGTAATGTGTGTGTCTGAAGAAGAGTGTATAGATTTAGCATCTTATAGGTTGAAGGACATTGCATATGACTAGGTGGTTTTTTGGAGGAAAGGTAGAGGGGAGGTTGATGCTCCCATTACCTGGCAGATGTTCCAAGTTGCATTCTTGGATAGGTTCTTTCCTTTGGAGTTAAGGGAGGCGAAGATTAAAGAGTTTATGAACTTGAGGCAGGGCTTCATGACTGTTAAGGAGTACTGCTTAAAGTTCAATCAGCTAGTAAAATATGCACCTGACTTGATCTCCGACGCCCAAACTGGTATGAGAAGTTTGTGACAGGTGTGTCGGGCTTAGTAATGAAAGAATGTTGCACTACTATATTGAACAAGAAGATGGATTTATCTAGGATGATGATCTATGCATAGAAAATAAAGGAGGATAAGATAAGGAAAAGAGATGGAGCGAGAGTTAACAAGAGAACCAGGTCTAAACAACACGAGTACGGTCAGGATAAATCCTAGGGAGAGAACCGCCCTCAGTTCCAGAGTCATTCTTCTATGCCAGAACCCTTATCCGCTAGTGCCCCAGTGCTTAGAGGTAGGCTAGAGTAGGGAAATAGGTCTTTTATGTCTAGGCCTCAGCAAAGTATAAGCAGCAAGCCCAACTTTTCTCCTTGTGCCAAGTGTGGTAGGACCCATCCGGGTGAGTTTTTGGCTGAACAACGTGGTTTTTTTGGGTGTGTCAAGATAGACCACAGGCTCAAAGAGTGCCCACATGCCAGGCATGAAAGCAGAGATACCCGACCCCATACCCAAGCCACTAGTGCACTAGCTCCCGCAGCCCATCCAGCTCCTCCTCAGGGCGCTTCTTCTAGTACTTCTAGTGGTCAGCGCCAAAATAGGTTCTATTCCCTAGCTTTCCATCATAAGCAAAAGGACTCTCTCAACGTTGTTACTGGTATGCTTCATGGATTTCACTTTGATGTTTATGTGGTATTGGACCCCGGGTCAAGTTTTTCTTATATGACCCCACTAGTTGCTATGAATTTTGAGAAGAGTCTTGAAAGTATTTCCGAGCCGATTCAAGTTTCTACTCTAGTAGGGGAGTCTGTTGTTGCTAAGCAAGTATGCAAAAATTGTCCTATTATAGTCCTTCATAGATGGTTGATTTTGATGTTATCCTAGGTATGGACTGGCTTCTCTCCTGCTATGCGTCTATAGATAATTGTACTCGTGTAGTTAAATTTTAGTTTCCTGATGAACCAGTTTTTGAGTGGTCAGGGAGTTCAGTACCACCCAAGAGTTATTTTATTTCTTATCTCAAAACCAAGAAGCTTGTATCTAAGGATTTCTTTTATCACTTGGTTCGAGTTAAGGAAACTAAGTTTGAAACCCCAAGTATCCATTCAGTCAACATTGTCAATGAGTTTCCTAATGTCTTTTTGGAATATCTCTCAGGGGTACCTCCCGATAGAGAGATAGAATTTGGGATCGATCTTCTTCTCGATAATCAGCCTATTTTCATTCCTCTCTACCTTATGGCACCTGCAGAGCTTAAGAAGTTGAAATAACAACTCAGAGATCTCTTAGACAAAGGTTTTAAAAGGCCCAGTGTATCTCCTTGAGGTACACCTGTCCTTTTTATATGAAAGAAAGATGGTTCTTTGCGTATGTACATTGACTATCGTCAGCTTAATAAGGTCACAGTTCAGAACAAGTACCCTCTTCCGAGAATAGATGATTTGTTTGATCGATTGGAAGGTGAGAGTTATTTCTCCAAGATAGACCTTAGATCCAGCTATCACCAACTTAAAGTAAGGGAGTGTAATATCCTGAAGAGAGCATTCCAAACCTGCTATAGTCATTTTGAGTTTCTTGTCATGTCTTTTGGGCTAACTAACACCCCAACAGCTTTCATAGACCTTATGAATCAAGTGTTCAAGCCATATCTTGATATGTTCATCATTATGTTTATCGACGACATCATTATGTATTCCCAAAGTGAGGGTGATTACGCAGGCCATCTTAGAATCATCTTGCAAACTCTTAGAGATCATAAGTTGTTTGCCAAATTCAGTAAGTGTGAGTTTTGGCCAAGGTCTATATCATTTATGGGTCATATTATTTCAGACGAAGGTATTAGAGTTGATCCTTAAAAGCTAGAGGCTATAAGAAATTGTCCTAGTCCTATCTCTCCATCTGATATTAGAAGTTTCTTAGGTCTAGTTGTCTATTACCACCATTTTATTGAAGGGTTCTCTTCCATTGCATCTCTCATAACTCGGTTGACCCAAAAGAAAGTTAAGTTCCTCTGGTCAGATTCCTGTGAGAAGAGTTTTCAAGAGTTGAAGACTCGACTCACTTCCGCCTCTGTGTTGACTTTTCCTGATGGTGTAGATGGTTTTATGGTATACTATGATGCTTTAAGAGTTTATTTGGGTTGTGTGTTGATGCAGAGGGGTAAAGTTATAGCCTATGCTTCTAGACAGTTGTAACCTCATGAGAAGAATTACCCAAGCCATGACTTAGAGTTGGCTGCTATAGTGTTTGCTCTAAAAATCTAGAGACATTATTTGTATGGTGTGCATGTTAATGTTTTTACTGATCACAAAAGCCTGTAGTATGTGTTGACTCAGAAGGAATTGAATCTTAGATAGCAGAGGTGGTTAAAATTGTTAAAAGACAATGATGTGAGCGCTTTGTATCATCCGAGAAAGACCAATGTTGTGGAAGATGCCCTTAGCAGGATGTCTATGTGTAGTGTTTCACATGTGGAGGAAGGTAAAAAAGAGTTGGCTCGTGATGTGCATCGTCTGGCTAGACAGGGTGTTAAGTTGCTTGATTCCGCTAAGGGAAATATGTTGGTACAGAGTACTTCTGAAACCTCTTTGGTTTCGGAAGTGAAGGAGAAGCAAGACTTAGATGCTAGCGTGGTCAGACTGAAGGAGTCAGTCAAGGACAAAAAGGTGGAGGTTTTCTCTCAAGGGGGAGATGGTGTATTGAGGTTCTAGGGTAGATTATGTTTTCTTGATGTTGGTGATCTAAGGCAGAGAATTATGGCTGAAGTGCATAGTGCGCGGTATTTTATTCATCCCGTCACTACTAAGATGTACCGTGACTTGCAGGAAATCTATTGGTGGTGTGGTATAAAGAAGGATATAGCTAATTTTGTGGTGAAGTATGCAACATGTCAATAGGTTAAGGTTAAGCACCAAAGACCTGGTGGTGTGATCCAAGAGTTTGGTATCCCAACTTGGAAGTGGGAAGAGATAAATATGGATTTTATGATTGGCTTACCTCTTTCCCGACTCCATCATGATTCCATCTGGGTTGTTGCCGATAGGCTGACTAAGTCAGCGCATTTCTTGCCAGTGCACACATCTTATACAACTGAAGACTATGCTAGATTGTATATTCAGGAGTTGGTCAGGTTGCATGAAGTTACCTTGTCTATCATTTCAGATAGGGGTACTGAGTTCACATATCAGTTCTGGAGAGCATTTCAGAAGGGTCTTGGTACCTAAGTTCATATGAGTTCCACTTTTCATCCGCGGACAAATGGTCAGGCTGAGAGGACTATCCAAATTTTGGAGGACATGTTAAAAGCGTGTGCCCTTGATTTCAAAGGTAGTTGGGATGAGCATTTGCCACTGATAGAGTTTGCTTACAACAATAGCTACCATTCTAGTATCAAGATGGCACCATTTGAGGCTTTATATGGTAGGAGATGTAGGTCACCCATAGGTTGGTTCGAAGTGTGTGAAGCTACTTTTGTTGGACCTAATGCAGTATTTGAGGCGATGGAGAAGGTGAAGTTGATTAGAGAAAGGTTAAAGATAGCTCAGAGTCGTCAAAAGTCATATGCAGGTGTAAGATGAAAAGACCTTGAGTTTGAAGTTAATGATTTGGTGTATCTGAAAATTTCTCCCATGAAAGGGGTGAAAAGGTTTGGGAAAAATGGGAAACTTAGTCCCCGTTACGTTGGCCCTTACAGAATTCTTAGCCATGTTGGGAAAGTAGCCTATGAAGTTGAGTTGCCTGCAGAGTTGTCAGTTGTTCATCCTATTTTCCATATTTCCATGCTTAAGAAGCATATTGGTGATCTATCGTTGTTGATTCTTTAGATAGCTTAGACGTTCAGAATAACCTTTCATTTGATGAGGTTCCAGTTGAGATCCTAGATTACCAAGTTCGTAGACTTAGGAACAAAGAAGTTCCATTAGTCAAAGTTTTATGGTGGAACCAATCAGTTGAGGGTGCTACTTGGGAAGCTGAAGTAGATATGCAATCCAAGTACCCACATCTCTTCTTCACAAGTTCAGAGCAAGCCAAAGGTATTACTTTTTCTTAATTCAGCCCCTCTCTAACCAAAGATTGAGCTATATAGCAATTTTGTTGCAAATTTGTGCACTCTCAGAAATACTGGAAAGTTAAGAATGACATAGATTCAATTTAGAGAACTATTCCAATTGTGCATCCTCAATTTCTTTACATTCCTAGTGTAACTAGTGACATTCAAAGACGAATATTTCCAAGGGGAGATATTGTAATAACATGAGAATTTCAACTAATAGTAGAACCCTTCTTCAAGCTCTTTATAAATAAAGTTAGTGATTTGATAGTTACATGATCTAGTTTGATGAGTATTAATGCCTCAAAAGTGTTATAGCTATTAGACGAATCAAAACATTCATTGCCGATTGAATTCTTGAGAAGGATATTGGTATAGTCAACTTCAATCGAGCATATAACTCATTATACTATGAATTTCTGAGCTTATGACCCACCAACAGCTAGATAATTGAATTATCTTTTCAACAATACAATTTTTTCCTAAATCTGATACTGGAGCAAAAAGTTATACCCATTTTACTCTAGCATGTCAGCCTAGAAAACTTAGTGACGACATTCGTGATAACTTATCACAAGTGTGACGACTTATCACGAATTTCGTCAGCCTTAGGAAGAATCCAGCCCCCAGTGATGACATTTCTGATAAGTTATCACAAGTGTGATGACTTATCATGAATGTCGTCAGCCTTAGGCAAAAATCCATCAATTCCAGCCCCCCAGTGATGACATTTGTGACGACTTATCACAAGTCTGACGGCCTATCACAAATGTCGTCAACCTTAGATTTGTTCTTATGCCCAAAAGTTACATATTTTTGTAAAGTATTTCGTAAATTCATGGAGAATTCCTATGATGCTATTATATTGTGAGTTTTTTTAATGACACTATGTCTTACCCAAGCTTTGAGTTGTAATATTAGTATGCATATTAATGGTTTAAATTGTCAATTTATGGTTTAAGTTGCATAATTCAACGTCTATATCATGTTTTTAGAATTTTATGTCCTATTGTTGTGAATTAAACCTTATGGTTAAAGCATGAGTTTGAGAATGACATGTTAGTGATTGTTAAAGAATATCAAGAAGTGAGTTTTGATTGTAAGTTAAGATAGAAATCCACATTCTTGAGTTTGAAGTAAAGGGGATGTATTTTGGCTCCCATTATATATATATATATATATATATATATATATATATATATGAATTGTTTTGAGGTGGATTTTTTAAAGTTCTGAGCTGTGTAAGGGAGTAGTATTTAGCACCGAGTTGGGCTTGATTCTGAGGTCTCATGCTCAAAAACTACGTGCCCCCGTAGGTTCTTGATATACCCCTAGTGGGTTAAGATAGTGATCACTAAAGTTAAGGCTCTATGTGATGGAAAGGATAGAACAGCTCTCCCCAGTGTGGGTAAGACGTTGGACTCCATGTAGCTCACATGGTTTATGTCGGTTAACAAAAACTCCCTAAGTTCCTAAAGTTCTATAAGTTCTAAAGCCTTCCAAGTTTCAAAGAGTTTTAGTCTTAAAGTTACAAAGTTTTGAAAGTATAAGTGTTTTGAAAGCTATGGTCCTAATAATTTCAGGTGTCATGATAATTTGAGGTTTTAAGAAAAAGCATGATGATATATGAGTCTTGTGTCCTATATTTATTTCAAGCTATGTGAGTATGTTTTACACCATGCAGGTTTTCTATAAAAGCTTATGATATTGATTATTTTTAATTGCACACTCCCCATATGCTCAGTAATGACCCTTTATATTTTGTCTGTGTGCCATATATTCTCATAATGTAGGTTTAGGTGCTCTGTCTCAGCCACACAAGTGATCCTTTTGAGGACTCCTATCTACATATCAGTCGTGGTGAGTCCTCATGTTTTGGGCACCGGTTATTCTCAGACTTCCAGTTTTATTTAGTAGTTGTTTAATTCTTGTAAGTTGAGTATGAGTCAGTTGGGGACCTGTCCCAATGGCTCTATAGTTTGGAGTAGTAGAGGTTTTTCAGACTAGTCATCAGATTATCAGCACTTCGAGATTTGCATTGAGTTGTAGTTTGTTCAGACCAAGTATTTCATTCATATTTCTCATTTTATGATGTCGCAGTGTTGAGTTCAATCATTCCATCTCTAAGTAAGATAATATATAAAGTAGAAGGCTCAAAGGGTTAGTTTGGGGCTACTTGTATCCTTAAGCACCATGTGACGTTCCGGGACCCAGTTGCGGGGCGTTACACTAAACTAATGCAAAAAAAGTAATGACTTAGGACAATCAATGGATAGAAGCCCAGGGTTAAGGCTTAAGATATCCTACTACATTATTGAACTTCATTCGTTAAATTACTTATCTTGGTTGTTGATTCATAGGATTAATTGCATGATCATGGTTTCCCAACCTCTAATCATTTACCTAAGTTGAACCTTACAACTACATCGTTAAGCGGGAATGTAATAGTTTACTTTAGTTCTTTACAAAAATCATTCTACCTGTGAATCAAGTAAGGTATCTAAGAACATTTCTGTCCTAGGTACTAATTCAAATCTCTTATTTTATTAAGAAACAAGAACCATACTTTGCTTATTCCCATGTTCTATCTCCCTATTCCCTCTCCCGAGATCACAAGTTTGACAATTGATATATTCTAAGGGTGATCAAATTTCAAAATAGTTAAAACAAGAATAAACAAACAACCATAATGATAAGCAATTTAAACAAAATTTATTCAAAATGAAAGTAGTCATGATCTTGGCCTTAACCCCTGGAAAGGGAGTTTTAACCTTTAATGGGAATATTCATCATCCAATCCCTTGGATTGATGATACTAACCATGAAAGAAACTAAAATAAAAGAATGATAAAAACCCTAAAAAAAAGTTGTGTAGTCTCTAATATCCTCCAAGGATGTGCAAAAGTAAGTGAAAAAATGTGAATAATGTCCTATTTATAGTGGAAGAAATAGCCCATGCCTTGTTGAACAAGGAAACAGTTTTTGGTCGTCTGCGAACCTAGGGACGCACCGCGTCGATTATCACATTAGATACATTGATGCAACACATCAACTGAACATTGGTTCACTTTTTTGAGTGCCTTATGAATCCATTGACGTGTCGCATGTGCCAATGCTCCTTCTCACATGCCTACACTCTCCCAATAATTTTCAGGTGTCCAAATTGGTGTCAATCTATGTTTTGTGCTTCCATGATCCATTCCAAGCCTTTTTTAGTTGTTTCCACTTTATTTGAATCTTGAAAATCCTTCATATATCATCATATTCCATTAAATAAGCATATCATCATATTCCATTAAATAAGCATCCTATAGCATTAAACACAATAATTTAGATCTCAAAAAAACACACATCCTCAACGATGATTGTGTTTTAACTTATTGTTTTAACTCTTTTCTTGATTCAATTAACCCTTGAACATTATAACTAAGTTTTTTATATATAAATACATTATAACAACCTTAGTAACTCTTAAAACACATTATAACCCAATACAATAGACTATAAAAACACCTAGCTCAAGCCAGTTATACTAATTTTCTTGGTTGAACTCTAATTGCTCAAATTGAATCAAAACTCATGTGAAACCACCATTAAACATTGTAAACACATACTTGGACACATAAATTCTCATTTATATCATACTCACTCCATTAATCACATGAATCAACCTCAAAACAAGGCTAAATAGTCGAGAATAGTAGCACTAGATACATAAATACACCCAACATCAGGAAGCTTAGTCCCCGGTATGTTGGCCCTTTCAGAATTGTGAGTCATGTTTGGGAAGTAGCTTATGAACTTGATTTTCCCTCAGAATTGTCATCCGTTCATCCTGTATTCCACATCTCTATGCTTAGGAAGTGCATCGGTGACTCCACTATTGTAATTCCTTTAAAAAGCTCAGATATTCAGAACAACCTTGCATAAAAAGATATTCTAGTTGAGATTTTAGATCATCAAATGCATAAACTAAGGAACAAAGAATCTCCCTTGTTCAAAGTTCTTTGATGGAATCATACTATTGAGGGCGCTACTTGGTAAGCAGAAGCAGATATGCGAGCCAAGTACCCTCACCTCTTCTTCGCAAACTCAGATTTAGCTGAAGGTAATACTCTTTCTTAATTTAGTTCTTTTCTAATCACAGATTCATCTATATAGTTATCCTCATATAAGTTCATGCACTCACAGAATTACTCAGAAGCTCAGAATGATTTATATTTAGATTCATAAATTTATTTCAGTTGTGCATGCTATCATATATCCTCATATTTTCTCAGTATTCCTAGTCTAATCAGCAATGTTTAAGGACAAATGTTTTCAAGAGGGAGATATTGTAGCACCCCGTACTTTTTCTAGCTAGAATTCATTTCTAGAAGGTTAAAGAATATCCTCCAAGATAGATAATATAATTTTTTGTATAGAAATTTCTAGATTTAGACCTCCCATTGTGTATAAAGTTGAATCAGCTTTCCAACGGTATAAGATTTGCCTAAATACGATAACCGAGTGAGAAGATATGGATATTTTAAGTTTCAGTTGTAAAACACCATCATTTCGGCCACAAATGCATCGCGGAGACAGTTTAAATGACATTCATCAAATTCTAGTAAGGCTCCGCAATAGCCCCATATCGCGGAGAAACCCATTTTCCCAATTGCCTCATTCCAGTGGCCCTCCCCGATGTTGGCACATCATGCTGAAGGCCAAAATAACATTTCAAAGGGGCACCATGATGGTGGCACATTACGGCGTCTATCCAGTTCCCAGTTGTCAATTTCTAATAAGCCACCGCGATAGTGGCTCATCGCGGTGGCCACTCAGTTCGGAAAAATGTGTGTTTTTCAGTCTGTTTAATTATATTAAAGGGGTATTTTGGTAACTTACCCATCCCCAATCTATCTTAAACAATGAATTTATCATACTCAAGGAACTTTATGCCCAAATTCATCACTTTTCTCTCAAAAAAAAGCCCTAGATCATCAAAGTTCCTTCTCCAAGAAACCCAAATTCCTCCATTAATTCTCCAAGATAATTCAAGATTAAGGATTTCTAATACAAGAACTCTGAGAATTCATCGTTAAAAGCATAATAGGAATCCAAGATTCAAGCTTTTCATCAAAGATCGTCGATTAAGGTATATGGGGTTATGAACAAGGATACTCCTTTTATCCTTGTGCCCAAAACTTATTTTTAATTACAAAAGTTATTTAATTTTATGTGATTTACCATGAAATTGAAGTTAGGGGTTATACCCAATATTGCTATTCATAAGATTATGAGAATTCCTTTGATTTAGAAGATGACTTACATGATTTTGTTCATATTTTCATGCATAATTCAGAAATTTCCAGACTTTATGATGAATTTTAAATGTTTACATTATCAAGCATGAATTTTAAGATGTTTTAACATGAGTTTGATGCTTGGGTCACTAATCCCTAATGAGTATTGTTATTTCAAGATTGATTGTGCTATGAGCACTTTATGACTAGATTCTTTTCAGATCATCGATAAAGATTTGACCTTTTGGTATCAGAATAGATATGAAATCCACTTTACAGAATTCAAATTACAGATTTAGCTTTATATATATGCAGTTGGTTTTCATCATAAACCATTAGACTATTTTAAGAGTGGACTTTTATCAAAATGAGCATACAGATTTAATGGGAGTAGTATTTAGCATCGAGAATGGTACGTTACTATGGTTTTATACCCCAGAACTACGTGCCAACGTAGGTTTTAGATTTTTCCCACATATACGTGAAAGATAGATATGTGATCACTCAGATAGGTTATACTCTCTGGAAAGAGTATGACTCCTTTCTCCAACATGAGGAATCTTCCTTAGGAGGATAAGAACGTTGGACTCCATGAATGCTCACATGGTTTATGTCGGTTAGAAGAACCTCCCTTCAGATAAAATATAAAGTATTTCCTTAAAGCCTTCAGATAAAGCATTTTCCATTTAGAATAAGATTTCAGATTTCTAAACCTTTTAAGATAAAGTATTTGTATACAGACTTACAGATTTCACTTAGCCTATATGATTTGAGAACATGAACAGAATACAAATTTCAGAACTAAGGATAATGGCTCACAAGATTTATGGTATATGCTTTATTGTTCATGATTTATGATCTTCAGTTTTTAGACTACTCAAGCCTATGTGAGTCATTTACCTTTAGCATGCATGATTTTATAAATTGTGATGATATTGTTTACTTATTGAATGACCCCCATATACTCAATACATCCTCAAAGCACTAATCCATACGTACGTCTATGTGCTACGTTGTCTCATAATACAGGTTTAGGTGCTCAGTCTCAGCAGCGTGAGTGATTTTCAAGCATCTCATCTACATCCCTGCAGTTGGTGAGTTCTCATAGTTTGGGGACTTAGCTATTCATATTTTCAGTTATTAGTAGATGCATTATTATTCATTTCAGATAATTTGAGTCCGTTGGGCCTGTCCCAATGAATCTCTAGATTTAGTCAGTAGAGATTTGTCGAACTACTAGATTCAATTTTAGATTTTAGTTACAGTATTCAGATTTTCAGTATTTGCTTATTCAGACAGTTTTCTACATTTATTATGATTTTTCATTTATAGTTTCCCTATTTTTTTATCCAGATTTAGTTCGGAATATTGTGTGGCATCCTGGAAATTAGATTTTGAGGCATTACACTATGATACCTACTAAGTACAAGTGGACCGTACTCATGCCTATTGAGCCCTTTCTGTGCAGGTCCTAGCTCGGGTGCGCCTCAGCTTGTCTGACTTGGGGATTGTTGGAGATTCCAAGGTAGCAGTTGGACATTCATGTATCCAGAGTTCACCTCTATATTTCTATAGTAGTTATGTCTTTATTAGTATTTGTAGAAAGATATTATTTCTTTGTAGTTATTTTTCTGACGTATTTGACTATTGGATTGTATTAGTAGTTCTTACACTATTAACATCTAGTTTTGGACATGATCGGTATTTTGGATAGTCTTTCCGCATTATTATGATTACTTGTATGGTTTGGCTTCTTTCTAGAAGCCTTACCTTAGGATATTTTTGTCTTTTCCACTTTTTATATTATCTTGAGTAATAGGCTTACTTATCAAGGTACGTCGTGACAAGTTCCATCATGACCCTCATTTTGGGGTCGTGACAGCTAAATTTTACATTTATTCCATTTGTGTGAATTGAGTGAAATGTGATTACAGTAATCGAAAGCTATTAATTAATTTCACAAAATTGTCCCTCTTCTGTGGGTATAATTACATCTCTATTTTCTATTTCATCCATAATAATTTTATAATGAATTCTAGCAAGTGAAACACTAGTACTAAGTGTATTTTATATCAAAGTTAGCTCAATTAAGAAAAAACACAAGCATGACTGCTTATGCTAATGCAACTTCATGCAGATATTGTGGTCGAATATTTTCTAATATTGTTGTTTTACTTTATTATTTTGAACAGATTCATTGTAGAGACATTTGTACTCCGGAAATACAATAAAATGTTAAGACAATATATGAATCTATTGGTGTGAATTTTTTTGTATAATCATTTGGTATTATTGTTGATAAAGTTGCTACCATGTGATCAAGAGGTCACAGATTGGGTTTGTGTTCATGCGACTCCAGCTACAGTTATTAAATTATTTCTTATTATTTATTGAATTTTGCATTTTCTACATAAAACTATATTAAAAGTTGAATTGTATTATTCTCTACTAATGTCACATAATTTTGTAACTAAAAATTTAAATATTGTACAAACAAATATATAAGTAATGTTCTTCTTTAACATTAAACACATGTGCATCACACGTAATTTAAACTAGTAATTACGAATGCTCGTAAAATAGAATAGTACCAAATTTATTTTTATTGCACTATGTAAATTGTATGTAAATAGATTATGATAATCTAAAATTATTAATTTATATGAAAAAAATAATTTATATGACAAAATTATCTCCCCTTTGCTGGCATAAATATGTCTTTATTTTCTATTTCATCCACAATCACTTTATAATAAGTTCTAGTAAGTAAATTTGTATTATTATATCAAAATTTGCTCAGTTCAGGAATATAATCACAGTTACATATGCTAATAGAATTGCATGCCAATGTTGATATTTCCTGATATTGTTGCTTTACTTTAATAATTTTAAAAGATTCATTGCAGAGACGTTGATACTCCGGCAATACAACAAAATGGTAAGACCATATATGAATCTATTGGTGTAACTTTTTTGTGTAATCATTTGATATTGTTGATTGGAAAGTTATTGTCATGTGATCAGGAAGTCGCATGTTGAATTTGTGTTAATGCAAATCCAACCACCATTATTAAATAATTTTTATTATTTATCGAATTCTACATTTCTATATAAAATTATATTAAAAGCTGAATTGTATTATTCTCTACTAATGTCACATAATCTTATACCTAAATAATTAAACACTACACAAACAAATATATATGTAATTTTCATAGTTAACAATAAACATATGTGCATCGCACGTATCCTAAACTAGTAATTAGTAATGCTCGTAAAATAGAATAGTACCAAATTTATTTTAATTGCACTATGTAAATTTCATTTAAATTGATTACTAAAATCTAAACTTATGAATTAATATTTTAAAATTATCCCTCCTTTATGGGTCTGAATACATCTTTATTTTCTATTTCATCCACAATCATTTTATAGTGAGTTCGAGTAAGTGAATTAGTATTAAGTGTATTATTACATAAAAATTAGCTCATTTAAGAAAAAATTCATGGTTGCTTATGCTGATGGAATTGGATGTTGATGTTGTGGCTGAATATTTCCTAATGTTGTGGCCTAACTTTATCATTTTGAACACATTATTAAAAAGACGTTTATACTCCGGCAATACAATGAAATGGTAAGACCATATATGAATCTATTGTTATGACTTTTTGGTGTAATAATTTGGTATTCTTGCTGGTAAAGTTTTTTTCCATATGATCAGGAGGTCACGAATTGGGTTTGTGTTCATGCGACTCCAGGAGGCCGATTTTATTTATTAATCAAATGGATTAAACCACATTTAATTCTCTTTCCTTTAGAACAATATATAAGACAACTTTAAGCTATAAAACGTGTAAGACAACTAATAAATGGACTGTAACGGCTCATAGTTTTGCCTATTGTTCCAAATCCTTCACGATAATAATTACTAATTTCCATTAAATAAATAATTCTAAATTTTATATTTATTGCATTTTGTGAATTGAGTGAAACATGATTACAGTAATCTAAAGCTATTTATAAATTTCATAAAATTGTCCCTCTTGTGTGGTATAAACACATTTCTATTTTCTGTTTTATCCACAATATTTTTATAGTAAATTCTAGCAAGTGAATCACTAGTACTAAGTGTATTTTATATCAAAGTTAGCTCAGTTAGAAAAAAATACAGCCATTGTTGCTTATGCTAATGGAATTGCATGTCGATGTGGTGGCTGAATATTTTCTAATACTGTTGCTTTACTTTATCATTTTGAATAGATTCATTGTATAGAAGTTTGTACTCCGGCAATACAATAAAATGCTAAGACGATATATGAATCTATTGGTGTGACTTTTTGTGTAATCATTTGTTATTCTTGCTAGTGAAGTTATTGTCATGTGATCAAGAGGCCACAGGTTGGGTTTGTATTCATGCGACTCCAACTACAGTTATTAAATAATTTATATTATTTAATGAATTCAGCAATTTTTATATAAAATTATATTAAAAGTTGAATTGTATTACTCTCTACTAGTGTCACAAATTTTTATAACTAAAAATTTAAACACTGCACAAACAAATATATATGTAATTTTCTTCTTTAACATTAAACACACGTACCTCGCATGTATCCTAAAGTAGCAATTACTAATGCTCGTAAAATACAATAGTATTAAATTTATTTTTATTGCACTATGTAAATTGTATGTAAATTGATTACAATAATCTAAAATTATTAATTAATATTACAAAATTATTCCTCCTTTGCTAGAATAAATACATCTATATTTTCTATTTCATCCACAATTATTTTATAGTGTGTTCTAGTAAGTGAATTAGTATTAAATGTATTATTACATCAAAATTAGCTCAGTTACGAAAAAAATCATGGTTTCTTATGGGATGGAATTGCATGTCGATATTGTTGCCAAATATTTTCTAATGTTGTTGCTTTATTTTATCATTATGAACTGATTAATTGCAGAGACGTTTATACTCCGACAATACAATGAAATGATAAGGCCATATATGAATCTATTGGTGTGACTTTTTGGTGTAATTATTTGGTATTCTTACTTGTAAGGTTTTTGTCATGTGATTTGGAGGTTACAGGCTGGGTTTGTGTTCATGCGCCTCCATGAGGGTAAATTTATTTATTAATTAAATAAATTAAACCGCATTTAATTCTCTTTTCCTCTATAACAAAATATAAGATGACTTTAAGCAATAAAACATGTATGACAACTAATAAATAGACTGCAATCGTTCATAGTTTTGTCCTTTGTTCCTAAACCTTCACTGTAATAATTACTAATGCCCATAAAATAAATGTTGCTAAATTTTACATTTATTGCATTTGTGTGGATTGAGTGAGACATGACCACAGTAAACTAGAGCTATTAATTAATTTCACAAAATTGTCCCTTCTCTATGGGTATAAATACATCTCTATTTTCTATTTCATCAACAATAATTTTATAGAATTCAAGCAAGTGAATCACTAGTACTAAGTGTACTTTATATCAAAGTTAGCTCAGTTAAGAAAAAACACAATCATGGTTGCTTATGCTAATGGAATTGTATGCCGATGTTGTGATCGGATATTTTCTAATAATGTTGCTTCACTTTATCTTTTTGGACAGATTCATTGTAGAGATGTTTAGACTCCGATAATGAAATAAAATGAAAAGACGATATATGAATCTATTGGTGTGAGTTTCTTGTGTAATCATTTGATATTCTTATCGCTAAATTTATTGCCATGTGATTAAGAGGTGATAATTTGGGTTTGGGTTCATGCGACTCCAGCGACTGTTATTAAATATTTTTTAATATTTATTGAATTCTACATTTTCTCTATAAAACTATATTAAAAGTTGAATTGCAACATTTTCTACTAATGTCACATAATTTTCTAACAAAAAAAAAATTAAACATTGTACAAGTCGATATAAGCGTAATTTTTTTCTTTAACATTATACACACGTGTATCACACGTATTCTAAACTAGTAATTACGAATGCACATAAAATGGAATAGTACTAAATTTATTTTTATTGCACTATGCAAATTGCTTGTAAATACATTAAGATAATATAAAATTATTAATTAATATTACAAACTTATCCCCCCGTTTATGAGTATAAATATTTCTTTATTTTCTATTTCATCCACTATCACTCTATATTGAGTTCTAGTAAGTGAATTAGTATTAAGTGTATTATTACATCAATTAGATAAGTTTAGAAAAAAATCATGGCTACTGATGCTAATAGAATTGCATGTCGATGATGTGGCCGAATATTCTTAATGTTGTTGCTTTACTTTATCATTTTGAACAGATTTAATGCAAAGACATTTATACTCCGGCTCTACTAATGTCACATAATTTTAAAAGTAAATATTGAAACACTGCGCAAACAAATATATACGTAATTTTCGTCTTTACCATTAAACACACGTGCATCGCACGTATCCTAAACTAGTAATTACTAATGCTCGTAAAATAGAATAGTACCAAATTTATTTTTGCTGCACTATGTAAATTGTATTTAAATTGATTACGCTAATCTAACATTGTTAAATAATATTACAAAACTATCCCTCCTTTACGGGTATAAATACATCTTTATTTTCTATTTCATCCACAATAATTTTAAGGTGAGTTCTAGTAAGAGTATTAGTACATCAAAATTAGCTCAGTTAAGGAAAAAAATCATGGTTTCTTAAGCTGATGGAATTTGTAACGACCTAAAAATTTGATGAATTATGTGAAATTTATGATTTTGTATGATTTGACTGTTTTACCCCTCTCTGTAGTTGCATTATGCTATTTTTGAGGTATGCGAGTGATTGACATTTTTTTCGATGCATTTTGGTATCATCTATGCGATATTGTATTTTTTGATGGCTTCGAGAGCCTTATTTTAGACTTATAGAAATATCTTTTGATTCATGCGATGGATGGCCAAACTGTCTGTGCCAGTAGATTCAGAATATTGATTTTAGGTTAGGTAATCCTTTGGTTTGAGTCTCGATGCATTCGAGCTCATTTTGACCTATTGATCGGAAAGTTGAATATTGAAGATATGGGTGTGGAACCCATATTTAATCGAAATGACCTCGGATGGAATATTCGACTTTGCAAGCAGATCCAAAATATCAATCTTAGGGTGTTAGCATGTTTGGTATGATTTTAATGCTTTTAAATCTCATTTCGGCCTTCGATTTGGAAAATTATGATTTCGAATTTCAAGCGTCAAATTTTGTGAAAATGATGTTTTTTCAAAAATCTGACTTCACCAATGCGTTTGAAAAGTCGAATTTAGTATGGTTTCATAGTTCGTTTGCATATATCGAACTCCAATTGAATCCCGGGCACCCCGTCCAAGTTCAGATTGAACTTTAAAAGAAAAAAATCTGTTGTCATAGCATATTTTCAGCTATATATTGCTGATTTTCTCCTTTTTTTTTTTCCCGTTTTGCTATTTTTATTTTGTTCTTTGAGAGTTAAACCCTAAAATAGTAAGAGAAATTAAAGTGAAGCTGGTGGGAGCTTGGAAAACTAGATTAACACCTAATTCTTAATTTTATTATGGATTTAAGGTGAGAATTCACCATTTTCTTAGTAATTTCTTGATAAATTTTTCAAAACCCCAAAAATCTTAGGGCTTGAGTTTAAACTTCAATTTCACTTGAATAATATTTTTTATCTTATAATTATTAGTTTTTCATTATTTTAATCTTAAAACAACTTTGATTTCTTATTTTAACCCGGATTTCAAAGTTTTTACTCGGTAAAGCTCAAAAATAGTTTGTCTTACATTTGAACCTCATTTTTTACTCGATTTAACTTGAGTTTTTAGATGAAGTTTCCTAAAAATATGGGGAACATGTTTTTGAAGTAAGGTTCTGTAACACCCCGTGTTTTTCCTAGCTTAAAATTCGTTCCTAGATTGTTAAGAGTGGGCTTTAAAAATGAATAACCTTTATTTCATACAAAATTTTATAGATTTAGACCTTCCACTATGTGAAAAATTGAATAAGCTTTCCATTGATATCAAGTTTTCCCAAATCCAACACTCAGCGAAGAAGTTAGCACATTTTTAGTAATGCAGTGTCCAACCTGGGCACTCACCACATCGCGGTGGGTGCCAAAATGGCAATCGTCAGATTTCAGTAGACCTCTGTGATATTGATGCATCACGGAGAGGTCCAAATTATCAATTTTCCATTTCCAGTGGCGCAACACGATAGCTCTGCGTCGTGCCAGAGTGCAATTTTACACTCGTCCTTTTCCAGTAGCTTAATGCAATTTCACTGCGTCGTGGTGAAGGTGTAATTGTCGTACTCTTGATCCATAATAATTCGAATATTTGTGTAATAACTTTAACCCTAAGTATGTGAAGTTCTTATTTGGTGAATAATATTCATAGAAGTCACTTAGAGCCAAGTGGAGCTAAAAACATTAGATTCATTCAAAGTTTGGTATCTAATTCTACAGGGGTCAATTTTGAAAGTTTATAACTTTTGATGGAAGTATAATCTTCCAGATCAAGACCAAAAAAATTGTATATAATTGTATTAGATTTCAAATGATATCAATTTTGCCTAAAATTGATACCTGAGCGAAAAGTTATAGCCATTTTAGTGAGAGGCAGTAAGCTGCCGCGATGGTACCGCATCGTGGCAAAGGGAAAAATTGGGATGCAGGTTACAAATTTCTACTTTAAATTAATGAGGGACAATGGGGTCTTTTCCCCCCTCAACCCAAGTCATAATATAGCAATGTATAGCTGTCATTGGGGCATCATTGTGCCCCCATTATCCTACTTTACTCCCAAGAACAAACCCTAATCAATTCTCTTCAAGATTCATCCATTCCATCACCTTCTATTCAAGAAAACAATCAAGAATTAAGATTTTTATTCCAAGTTCTAGAAAATCACTCAAGAACGTCAATTTGAGTTTTCTTCTTCAAGAAACAGTATTCAAGAACACAAATAAGAATTCAAGTCAACTTATTCATCAATTCTCTTTCAAAAGAGAACCCTAAATCTCAAACTTACTCTCCAAGAAATCCATTTTTTCCTCATCAATTCTCTAAGATAGTTCAAGATTAAGAATTTTCAATTCAAGAACTCCAAGAACTCATCTTCAAAAGCATCATAGGATTCAAGATTCAAGCTTTATCATCTGAGATCATCAATTAAGGTATGTGGGGTTTTAACAAGGATAATTCTTTCATCCTTGTGCCCAAAACTGTATTTTAATTGCAAATTTACTACAACTTATATGATTTTCCATGAAATTCAAGTTAGGGTTTATACCCATTATCATTATTTGCAAGGTTATGAGATTTTCCATGATTTAGAAGTTGAATTACATGATTATATTTATATTTCCATGCATATTGTTGAAATTTCTAGATTTTATGATGAATTATAAGTGTTTACATCATCAAGCATGAATTTTTTTTATGTTTAAACATAAGATTGTTGCATGGGTCATTATGCCCTAATTAAGATTTCTATTTCAAGATTATTTATGCTATAAGAACCCTCAGATAGGATTATTCTCAAATTATTGATAAAGATTTGACCTTTTGGTCCTAAGCTAAGATAAAGGATCCATTTTGTTCAGATAACTTGTGATTTAAAGAAAGAAAAGCATAATTGGTTTTCTTGTAAACCCTTGTTCTAGTTTTGAAGTTGATTTCTTAAGATTTTGAGCATAAGAATGGGAGTAGTATTTATCACCGAGATGGGTAGGTTACTACGGTTTCATACCCTAGAACTACGTTCCAACATAGGATTCATATTATTTCCACTTCTACATAGATGACTCAGATTGTGATCACATTAGATAGAAGTTCTATTTCGATGGCAAGGGTAGAACAACCCTACCTAACAGGGGCCAATCGTAGGACTCCATGGATGCTCACATGGTGTATGTCGGTTAGAAGAACCTCCCAAAAGATGTCCCCTACTCTTAAAACTGCTTAATGATTTCAAGCCTTAAGATATACAAAATAAGTTTTCAAACTTTACTTATCCTATGTGATTTGAGAAATAGAATAGAAATACAGATTTTAGAACTAAATGTTATGACTCACTAGATTTATAAAGTATGATTTGCTTCTTATTACTTCAGATTTTAGTATTTCAAACACTCCAGCTTACGTGAGTCGTTTACATTTAGCATGCATTGTTATTTTTTTATAAATTATGATGATTGATATTATGTTTTACTTATGCATTCACTCCCATATACTCAGTACATCCTCAAAGTGTTGATCCACATATATGTCTATGTACTACATTATCTCATAATGTAGGTACAAGTTGTAGCATGTATACCATATTCAGACAATTTGTAGATTCCAGCCAACAGATAATGAGTCCTCCTACTTTGAGGACTTAAGTTAGATATTATTTATGTACTTTACTTTCTTACTCATAAGTATTGATTAATGATAGTTGGAGTTGCACCCCATCTATCTATAGTAAGTATAGTAGAGGATTCACAAATGCCAGTTAGAGTCTGTCTTGTAATTTCAGTACTTCTTTTTAGACTTTATCAAAAAATAAAATTGTATCAGTATTATATTTTCACACATTCCATCATTATTATGTTTCCACACAGTAAACTCAATTATTTTATACTTATTTTATCATTTGCTTATCAGTATTCTAGTTCATGGGTTAGCTTGGGATCACTTATGGTCCTAAGCACCGTGTGACATCTTGGGATAGATTTTTGGGGCGTTACAAGTTCTGATTTTGCTCTTCTTTTTTGAAAACACATTTTGGGGGTCCATTTTGATCCTGAATCAAAAATAGTTAATATGGGTGTCGTTGGTTTTGTTTTGATGTGTAGATTTCATATTCTATATTTTTAGTAGAGTTTGAGATTGTTCATGAAAAGTAAGGTCGTGGGTTTGAACTGTAGCGGACCAGTTTTGGATTTTGAGGTTGGTTATGGCTTAACTCTTTCAGACTGGATTAGGTAGTAATATGATGATACAAAATGCATGTTAAGGGTGGAAACTAATCATGAAAAATGGCTATTTATGTATTGTTCCTGTGTGGGGGCCTATATGTGATGTAATTATCAAAATTGAGTTATTATGTGATATGTCTGACTATGTGGGGTCTTATGTGATATTAATAGCCTTGAATACATATGAATAATTATACTGTATTGTTAAGATGCTTAATATGGTACATTGGTGTATTATGATTATATTCATACTTTATTTGGCATATGAGACATGTGGAAATTCATGGATAAAACTGAAATAATAAGTGGATATTGGCTCACATGGTTGTGGAAACATATCATTGTGGTTGGTTGTGAAAATACACATTGTGATTGGTTGGAAGAAGTTCATTCTCATATCATACTCATTCATGAAACATTGGTACCACGGTGGCAACATCTGAAAAACACTGGCAATACCTTTTTAAAACCCTCCCCGAGGGATGTGTTGCGGAGGAGATATTGTAAAATATCTTATAAAATCCTTTCTGAGGGATGTACCAAAAAGGAGATATAAGATACGTGGATTGTATACGGGTTGACGAACCCCCCTATGGGTCCTGCGTTGGGAGGCTTGCCTCCATAGGTGTATACGGTGATTGTGCGATGATCCCAGAGGTTGTGCGATAACCTTGTGCAACATCATCATCTTCATCATCATATACATTGCACTTACTTAATTGTTTTATATTGTGTTGTATTGACATATAGACTTGTGATCTATGTACTTATTGTATCTTCTTTTACTTGTATTTGATGATCTTGTATATGCATGTTCCCCCTTGTTCTTCTTATATGTGATATAATATGTAATTTTGCTCTATCTAGGTATGATATTACAATATATGTGAGATATGTTAGAACTGTTAGTGCAAGCGGTGTGTGCTACCATTGTGGGACATTTTCTGATTGCAGGTTATGTGCTCTTATTGTATATTATGTATGTTTTATTTACTACTTTGCTTGGTCGGCCTATGATACCTACTGAGTACAAGTGGACCATACTCATGCCTACTGCGCCCTTTCGGTGCAGGTCCTAGCTCTAGTGTGTCTCAGTTTGATTGACTCGAGCGATTATTGGAGCTTCCAAGGTAGCGGTTGGACATTCATGCATCCGAAGTTCACCTCTATCTTTATACAGTAGTTATGTCCTTATTAGTATTTAGAGACAGATATTATTCCTTTGTGGTTATTTTTCTGATATATTTGACTCTTAGATTGTATTAGTAGTTCTTACACTATTGACACCTGGTTATGGGCATGATTGGTATTTGGAATAAGTTCTTTCCGCATTGTTATGATTACTTATATGGTTCGACTTCGTTCTAGAAGCCTTATCTTGGGATATTTCTATTTTTTCCTCTTTTTGTATCAGTTTAAATGATAGGCTTACTTGTCAAGGTGTGTCACGACAAGTGCCATCATGACCCACATTTTTAGGTCGTGAAAGAATTATATGTCGATGTTGTGGCCGAATATTTCCTAATGCTGCTGCTTTACTTTATCATTTTGAACAGATTCATTGCAGAGACGTATATACTATGGTAATACAATGAAACGGTAAAACCATATATGAATATATTGTTGTGACTTTTTTGTGTAATCATTTGGTATTCTTGTTGGTAAAGTTTTTTCTATGTGATCGGGAGATCACGGGTTGGGTCAGTATTCATGTGACTTTAGAAGACCGAATTTATTTATTAATCAAATGGATTAAATGAAATTTAATTCACTTATCCTCTAGAACAATAAATAAGGCAACTTTTCGCAATAAAACATGTAAGATCACTAATAAATAGACTGTAACCGCTCATAGTTCTGCCAATTGTTCCAAATCCTTCACAATAATAATTACTAATGTCCATAAAATAAATAATACTAAATTTTATATTTATTCATTTGTGTGGATTGAGTGAAACATGATTACTATAATCTAGAGATATTAATTAATTTCATAAAATTGTCCCTCTTGTGTGGTATAAATACATCTCTATTTAAATTTCATTCACAATAATTTTATAGTGAATTCTAGCAAATGACTCACTAGTACTAAGTGTATTTATATCAAAGTTAGCTCTATAAAGAAAAAACACAATCAATGGTTGCTTATGCTAATGGAATTGCACGCCGATGATGTGCACGAACATTTCCTAATGTTGTCATTGTACTTTATCATTTTGAACAGATTCATTGTAGAGACATTTATACTCCGGCAATACAATAAAATGGTAAGACAATATATAAATATATTGGTGTGACTTTTTTATGTAATCATTTGGTATTCTTGCTAGTAAAATTGTTGTCATGTGATTAGGAGATCACAGATTGGGTTTGTGTTCATGCGACTCCAGCTACAGCTATTAAATAATTTTTATTATTTATTGAATTATGCATTTTGTATATAAAACTATATAAGAAGTTGAATTGTACTATTCTCTACTAATCTCACATAATTTTAAAAGTAAATATTTTAACACTGCACAAACAAATATATATGTAATTTTCTTCTTTACCATTAAACACACGTGCATCGCACGTATACTAAACTAGTAATTACTAATGCTTGTTAAATAGAATTGTACCAAATTTATTTTTATTGCACTATGTAAATTGTATTTAAATTAATTATGATAATCTAACATTGATTAATAATATTACAAAATTATCCCTCCTTTACGGGTATAAATACATCTTAATTTTTTATTTCATCCACAATCATTTTGTAGTGAGTTCTAGTAAGTGTACTATTACATCTAAATTAGCTCAGTTAAGAAAAAACTTATGGTTTCTTGCGCTGATGGAATTGCATGTTGATGTTGTGGCCGATTATCTCCTAATGTTGTTGCTTTACTTTAGCTTTTTGAACAGATTCATTGCAAAGAGATTTATACTATGGTAATACAATGAAATGGTAAGACATATATGAATCTATTGTTGTGACTTTTTTGTGTAATCATTTGGTATTCTTATTGGTAAAGTTTTTTCATGTAGTCAGAAGGCCACAGATTGGGTTAGTGTTCATGCGACTTCAGGTGGCCGAATTTATTTATTAATCAAATGGATTATACCGCATTTAATTCACTTCTCCTCTAGAACAATACATAAGACAACTTTTAGCAACAAAACGTGTAAGACAACTAATAAATAGACTCTAACCGCTCAAAGTTTTGCCAATTGTTCAAAATCCTTCACTATAATAATTACTAATGCCCATAAAATAATTAATGCTAAATTTTATATTTATTGCATTTGTGTGAATTGAGTGAAACATGATTACAACAATCTAAAGCTATTAATTAATTTCACAAAATTGTCCTTCCTTTGTGGTATAAATACATCTCTATTTATATTTCATCCACAATAATTTTATAGTGAATTCTAGCAAGTGAATCACTAGTACTAAGTGTATTTATATTAAACTTAGCTCAGTTAAGATAAAACACAATCAATGGTTGCCTATGCTAATGGAATTGCATGTCCATGTTGTGGTCAAATATTTTCTAATTTTGTTGCTTTACTTTATCATTTTGAATAGATTCATCGTAAAGACATTTATACTCCAGCAATACAATAAAATGGTAAGACGATATATGAATATATGTTGTGACTCTTTTGTGTAATCATTTAGTATTCTTGCTGGTAAGTTGTTGCCATGTGATATGAAGATCACAGGTTGGGTTAGTATTCATGCGACTTCAGCTACAGTTATTCAATATTTTTTATTATTTATTGAATTATGCATTTTTTATATAAAACTATATAAGAAGTTGAATTGTTTTATTCTCTACTAATGTCACATAATTTTATAAGTAAATATTTAAACATTGCACAAACAAATATACATGTAATTTTCTTGTTTAACTTTAAACACACGTGCATCGCACGTATCCTAAACAAGTAATTACTAATGCTTGTAAAATATAATAGTACCAAATTTATTTTTATTGCACTATGTAAATTGTATTTAAATTTATTACGATAATCTAACATTGTTAAATAATATTACAAAATTATCCCTCCTTTATGGATATAAATACATCTTTATTTTACATTTCACCCACAATCATTTTATAGAGAGATCTAGTAAGTGTATTATTACAATAAAAGTAACTTAATTAAGGAAAAAATCACGGTTTCTTGTGCTGATGGAATTGTACATCGATGTTGTGGCCGAATATTTTCTAATGTTGTAGCTTTACATTATCATTTTGAACAGATTTATTGCAAAGACGTTTATACTATGGTAATAAAATAAAATGATAAGACCATATATGAATCTATTGTGGTTACATTTTTGTGTAGTCATTTGGTATTCTTGTTAGTAAAGTTTTTTTCATGTGATCAGGAGGTCATGGTTTGGGTTAGTGCTCATAAGACTCCAGGAGGCCGAATTTATTTAATAATCGAATGGATTAAACCGCATTAAATTCACTTCTCCTCTAGAACAATGTATAAGACAACTTTAAGCAATAAATCGTGTAAGATAACTAATAAATTGACTGTAATCGCTCATAGTTTTGCCAATTGTTCCAAATCCTTCACTATAATAATTACTAATGCCTATAAAATAAATAGTGCTAAATTTTGTATTTATAGCATTTGTATGGATTGAGTGAAACATGATTACAGTAATCTAAAACTATTAATTAATTTCACAAAATTGTCCCTCTTGTGTGGTATAAATACATCTCTATTTATATTTCATCCACAATAATTTTATAGTGAATTCTAGCAAGTGAATCACTAGTACTAAGTGTATTTATATCAAAGTTAGCTCAGTTAAGAGAAAACACAATCAATGGTTGCTTATGCTAATGGAATTGCATGTCGATGTTGTGGTCAAATATTTTCTAATGTTGTTGCTTTACTTTATCATTTTGAACAGATTCATTGTAGAGACATTTATACTTCGGCAATACAATAAAATGGTAAGACGATATATGCATATATTGGTGTAACTTTTTTCTGTAATTATTTGGTATTCTCAATGATAAATTTATTGTCATGTGACCAGAAGATCACAGGTTGAGTTTGTGTTCATGCGACTCCAGGTACTGTTACAAAATAATTTTTATTATTTATTTAATTATGCATTTTCTATATAAAACTATATAAGAAGTTGAATTGTATTATTCTCTACTAATATCACATAATTTTATAAGTAAATATTTAAACACTGCACAAACAAATATATATGTAATTTTCTTCTTTAACATTAAAAACACGTGCTCGCACGTATCCTAAACTAGTAATTACTAATGTTCGTAAAATAGAATTGTACCAAATTTATTTTTATTGCACGATGTAAATTATATTTAAATTGATTACGATAATCTAACATTGTTAAGTAATATTACAAAATTATCCCTCCTTTACGGGTATAAATACATCTTTATTATCTATTTCATCCACAATCATTTTATAGTGAGTTCTAGTAAGTGTATTATTACATCTAAATTAGCTTAGTTAAGAAAAAAAAATCATGGTTTCTAGTGCTGATGGAATTTCACATTGATGTTGTGGCCGAATATTTCCTAATTTTATTGCTTTACTTTATCATTTTGAACATATTCATGGCTAAGACGTTTAAACTATGGTAATACAATGAAATGATAAGACCGTATATGAATCTATTGTTTAGACTTTTTTGTGTAATCATTTGGTATTCTTGTTGGTAAAGTATTTTTCATGTGATCAGGAGGTCACAGATTTGGTTAGCGTTCACGCGACTCCGGAGGACGAATGAAGCTATCAGTGTGATTGATCAGACAAGTACCAAGGGCTTTCGGTAGACTTCTTTCATTTTCGAATTCGCTTGCGGAATGAGCATAGAAGTAGCATACTATTACTACTCTTTAATTTTAATAAAAAGAATGAAGGATTGATGCCAGGAGAGTCCAGCCTATAATTGGAATGAATAAATCAGTCGAGCTACTTTCATGGGTTGGGCTAGCCACACAGGTACGCCCCGGCCTCTGAGAGTGACCGACCTTGGCACCTTCACTCACTCAGTCCCCAACTATAGTGTGCTCCCTACATAATGACTCTATTCCTGAGCCCATAAGCATAACCAGACAAAGCAACAAGCAATGAAACCAAAAACAGATAAAGCACTCAAACAAACTATAAGACAAGTAAGCCTCTCCAGGTAAGGACGATCGATTTTTCTTTCGGGGTATTTATTAATCGAATGGATTAAACTGCATTAAATTCACTTATCCTCTAGAACAATACATAAGACAACTTTTAGCAATAAAACGTGTAAGATAACAAATAAATAGACTGTAACCGCTCATAGTTTTGCCAATTGTTCTAAATCATTCACT
Source organism: Capsicum baccatum var. pendulum (assembly GCA_030864225.1). Lineage (NCBI taxonomy): Eukaryota > Viridiplantae > Streptophyta > Magnoliopsida > Solanales > Solanaceae > Capsicum > Capsicum baccatum. The sequence continues at coordinate 131,344,170 of CM061551.1, read as the reverse complement.
ATAACAATTACTAATGCCCATAAAATAAATAATACTAAATTTTATATTTATTGCATTTGTGTGAATTGAGTGAAACATGATTATAGTAATCTAAAGCTATTAATTAATTTCACAAAATTGTCCTTCCTTTGTGGTATAAATACATCTTTATTTATATTTCATCCACAATAATTTTATAGTGAATTCTAGCAAGTGAATCACTTGTACTAAGTGAATTTATATCAAAGTTAGCTCTGTTAAGAAAAAAACACAATCAATGGCTCCTTATGCTAATGGAGTTCCATGTCGATGTTGTGGCCAAATATTTCCTAATGTAGTTGCTTTACTTTATCATTTTGAACAGATTAATCGTAGAGATATTTATACTCCGGCAATACAATAAAATGGTAAGACGATATATGAATATATTGGTGTGACTTTTTTATGTAATCATTTGGTATTTTTCTAGCAAATTTGTTGTCATATGATCAGGAGATCACAGGTTGGGTTAGTTTTCATGCAACTCCACCTACAGTTATTAAATAATTTTTATTTTTTATTGAATTATACAATTTCTACTTAAAACTATATAATAAGTTTAATTGTATTTTTCTCTACCAATATCACATAAGTTTATTAGTAAATATTTAAACATATCACAAAAAATATATATGTAATTTTCTTCTTTAACATTAAACACATGTGCATCGCACGTATCCTAAACAAGTAATTATTAATGCTCGTAAAATAGAATAGTACCAAATTTATTTTTATTACATTATGTAAATTGTATTTATTACGATAATCTAAAGTTGTCAAATAATATTACAAAATTATCCCTCCTTTATGGGTATAAATACATCTTTATTTTCTATTTCACCCGCAATCATTTATAGTGAGATCTAGTAAGTGTATTATTACATCTAAATTTTCTTAGTTAAGAAAAAAAAATCATGGTTTCTTGTGTTGATGGAATTGCATGTCGATGTTGTGGTTGAATATTTCCTAATGTTGTTGCTTTACTTTATAATTTTGATCAGATTCATTACAAAGACGTTTATAATATGGTAATACAATAAAATGGTAAGACCATATATGAATCTATTGTTGTGAATTTTTTATGTAATCATTTGGTATTCTTGTTGGTAAAGATTTTTCCATGTGATCAGGAGGTCACGGGTTGGGTTAGTGTCCATGCGACTCTAGAAGGCCGAATTTATATGTTAATCAAATGGATTAAACCGCATTTAATTCACTTTTCCTCTAGAACAATATATAAGACAACTTTTAGCAATAAAATATAAAAGAAAACTAATAAATAGACTGTAACCGCTCATAGTTGTGCCTGTTGTTCCAAATCCTCTATAATAATTACTAATGCCCCTAAATAAATAATGCAAAATTTTATATATATTACATTTGTGTGAATTGAGTGAAATATGTTTACAATAATCTAAAACTATTAATTAATTTCACAAAATTATCCCTGTTGTGTGGTATAAATACATCTCTATTTATATTTCATCCACAATAATTTTATAGTGAATTCTAGCAAGTGAATCACTAGTACTAAGTGTATTTATATCAAAGTTAGCTCAGTTAAGTTAAAACAGAATCAATGGTTGGTTATGCTAATGGAATTGCATGTCGATGTTGTGGCCAAATATTTTCTAATGTTGTTGCTTTACTTTATCATTTTGAACAGATTCATTGTAGAGATATTTATATTCCGGCAATACAATAAAATGGTCAGACGATATATGAATATATTGGTGTGACATTTTTGTGTAATCATTTGGTATTCTCAATGGTAAATTTGTTGTCATGTGATCAGGAGATCACAGGTTGAGTTTGTGTTCATGCGACTCCAGGTACTGTTACAAAATAATTTATATTATTTATTGAATTCTGCATTTCTATATAAAACTATATAAGAAGTTGAATTGTATTATTCACTACTAATGTCACATAATTTTATAAGTAAATATTTAAACATGCAAAAATAAATAAATATATATATATATATGTAATTTTCTTCTTTACCATTAAACAAACGTGCAGCGCACGTATCCTAAACTAGTAATTACTAATGCTCGTAAAATAGAATAGTACCAAATTTTTTTTATTGCCCTATGTGAATTGTAATTAAACTGATTACGATAATCTAACATTTTAAAATAATATTAAGAAATTATTCCTCCTTTACGGGTATAAATACATCTTTATTTTCTATTTCATCCACATTAATTTTATAGTGAGTTCTATTAAGTGTATTATTACATAAAAATTAGCTCAGTTAAGGAAAAAATCATGGTTTCTTATGCTGATGAAATTGCAAGTCGATGTTGTGGCTGAATATTTCCTAATGTTGTTGCTTTAATTTATCATTTTGAACAAATTCATTACATAAACGTTTATACTATGGTAATACAATGAAATGGTAAGACCATACATGAATCTATTGTTGTGACGTTTTTGTGTAATCATTTGGTATTCTTATTAGTAAAGTTTTTTCCATATAATCAGGTCACGGGTTGGTTTAGTTTTCTTGCGACTCCAAGAGGCCGAATTTATTTATTAATCAAATGGATTAAACCGCATTTAATTCACTTTTCCCCTAGAACTTATACATAAGACAACTTTTAGCAAAAAAACTTGTAAGATAACTAATAAATAGACTGCAATCGCTCATAGTTTTTCCAAGTGTTCCATATCCTTCACTATAATAATTACTAATGCCCATAAAATAAATAATGCTAAATTTTATTTTTATCGCATTTGGGTGAATTGGGTGAAACATTATTACAGTAATCTAAAGCTATTAAGTAATTTTACAAAATTATCCCTCTTGTGTGATATAAATAGATCTCTATTTATATTTCATCCACATTAATTTAATAGTGAATTCTAGCAAGTAACTCACTAGTACTAAGTGTATTTATATCAAAGTTAGCTTTATTAAGAAAAATCACAATTAATGGTTGTTCATGCTAATGGAATTACATGTTGATGTTGTGGCCGAACATTTCCTAATGTTGTCACTTTACTCTATCATTTTGAGTAGATTCATTGTAAAGGCATTTATATTCCGACAATACAATAAAATGGTAAGACGATATATAAATATATTGGTGTAACTTTTTTTGTGTAATTATCTGGTATTTTTGCTGGTAAAGTTTTTGCCATGTAATCAGGAGATCACAAGTTGGGTTTGTGTTCATGTGACTCCAGCTACAGTTATTGAATAAGTTTTATTATTATTAAATTATGCATTTTCTATATAAAACTATATAAGAAGTTAAATTGTATTATTCTCTACAAATGTCACATAATTTTATAAGTAAATATTTAAACACTGCACAAACAAATATATATGTAATTTTTTTCTTTACAATTAAACACACGTGCATAGCACGTATCCTAAACTAGTAATTTCTAATGGTCGTAAAATAGAATAGTACCTAATTTATTTTTATTGTACTATGTAAATTGTATTTAAATTGATTATGATAATCTAACAATGTTAAATAATATTACTAAATTATCCCTCCTTTACGGGTATAAATACATCTTAATTTCTATTTCATCCACAATCATTTTATCGGGAGTTGTAGTAAGTGTATTATTACATCAAAATTAGTTCGGCTAAGGAAAAAAATTGTTGTTTCTTTTGCTGATAGAATTGCACGTCGATATTGTGGCTGAATATTTCCTAATATTTCTGCTTTATTTTATCATTTTTAACAGATTCATTGTAGAGACGTTTATACTATGGTAGTACAATGAAATGGTAATACCTTATATGAATCTGTTGTTGTGACTTTTTGTATAATCAGTTGGTATTCTTGTTTGTAAAGTTTTTTTTCCATGTGATTAGGAGGTCACGGATTGAGTTAGTGTTCATGCGACTTCAGGAGGCTGAATTTATTTATTAATCAAATGGATTAAACTGCATTTAATTTACTTTTCCTCTAGAACAATACATAAGACAACTGTTAGCAATAAAACGTGTAAGACAACTAATAAATAGACTGTAACCACTCATAGTTTTGCCAATTGATCCGAATCCTTCACTATAATAATTACTAATGACCATAAAATAAATATTGCTAAATTTTATATTTATTGCATTTGTTTGAATTGAGTGAAACTTGATTACAGTAATCTAAAGCTATTACTTAATTTCATAAAATTGTCCCTCCTATGTGGTAGAAATACATCTCTATTTATATTTCATCCACAATAATTTTATAGTGAATCTAGCAAATGAATCACTAGCAATAAGTGTATTTTTATCAAAGTTTTCTTAGTTAAGAAAAAATAAATTCAATGGCAGCTTATTCTAATGGAATTGCATGTCGATGTTGTGGCTGAATATTTTGTAATATTGTTGCTTTACTTTATCATTTTGGACAGATTCATTGTAGAGATATTTAATACTCCGACAATACAATAAAATGGTAAGACGATATATAAATATATTGGTGTGACTTTTTTGTGTAATCAATTGATATTCTTGCTGGTAAAGTTGTAGTCATGTGATCAGGAGATCACAGTTTGAGTTTGTGTTCATGCGACTCCAACTATAGTTATTAAATAATTTTAATTATTTATTGAATTATGCATTTTCTATATAAAATAATATAAGAAGTTGAATTGTATTATTCTCTACTAATGTCACATAATTTTATAAGTAAATATTTAAACATTTCACAAACAAGTATATATGTAATTTTCTTCTTTAACATTAGACACACGTACATCACACATATCCTAAACTAGTAATTACTAATGCTCGTAAAATAGAATATTACCAAATTCATTTTTATTTCACTATGTAAATTGTATTTAAATTGATTATGATAATCTAACATTGTTAAATAATATTACAAAGCTATCCCTCCTTTACGGGTATAGACACATCTTTATTTTCTATTTCATCCACAATCATTTTATAGTGAGTTCTAGTAAGTGTATTATTTTATCAAAATTTGCTCAGTTAAAAGAAAAATCATGGTTTCTTGTTCTGATGAAATTGCACGACGATGTTGTGGCCGAATATTGTAACGACCCTCCTAGTCGTTTGTGAATTTTTTCATCATCTCTATTTAGAACCTTGGAGGTACAGAGATATTAATAAAAACATGTTTTAGAGAAGGAATAGATACACCAATAGAATTATATTTAGCAGATGATAGAATTATAAAACCTATAGAAAAAAGCATAATAACTGCCGTAAAAGGAAATTTAATATACCAAAAATTTAAATTCTTAATGAGTGCAAATTATTCAGTAGCAGTAACAGATAGAAATATAGATAAATCACTAGTATTATATTGGAAGATATCAGGAATAGAATTAACCCCAGGAAGTACAATATTTACAGCAAGATGTAAAAATTTATATGTATTAACAACAAAACATAAAATAATAGGAAAAAATAAGATTAACAAGATACAAATAGATAGATCATTCGAACAAATTGTAAAAACAATAGATTATAATGATTATAGCTATAGAGACATAGATACAGAAGAAAATTTAGAAATAGTAAATGATAGAATAAGTACAACAAAAAGAATAGCTAATGAAAAACCAGAATCATCAAGCTCATAAAAAAGAACAAGTTATGAAACAAATTCAGTAAGTAATTTAAATCAATATTACATAACAGGAAAAATAAATGAAAAAGAATATTTAATACTCTTAAATACAGGACAAGAAGAAAACTATATAGCAAAATATCTAATAAAAGATGAAGAAATAAAAACTGATAATGATATATGCCCAGATCTACCAAGAAGTTTAATAAATAGTAAAAATATAGCAGAAAAAAGAAATAATAATAGGAGTTAGAAAAATAAAAATAGAATTTGAGGTAAAGGAAGAAATGCAAAAAGCAGATATAATATTAGGAATAAAATGGTTAGAACAAGTAAAACCATATAATATAGAACATACATAATTAACCATAACATATAATAGGGAAAAATTATTCTTAAAAAGAGCCTTAACATAAAATGAAGATATATGTATTAATGAAGATAATAGTGGAAGGATATTACAGTAGATACTATACGCCTATGATAGATACAGGAGCAGAAGCTAATTTATGTAAATATAATTGCTTACCAGAAAGTAAATGGGATAAATTAAAAATACCAATAGTAGTTAAAGGATTTAATGATGAAGGAAGCTTAATTACTTATAAAGCTAGGAATGTAAAAGCACAAATATGGGATAAGATATTAACAATAGAAGAAATTTATAATTATGAACTAACGTCAAAAGATATAATTTTAGGAATGCCAATTTTAGATAAATTATACCCACATATAATAACTAGAAACGACTAGTGGTTTACAACACCATGTAAATAGAAAGTAAGGGCAAAAAGAGTTAATAATAAAATAAGAAAGAAAACCGATTGGATAAAGGGAAGTGAATACCATTTGTAGGGGTGTGTGGATAACTAGATTATAAAATAGATTTATTATATCTAATGAATCTATTCTTTTTTTGTGCGTGGATATTTTTTATATTTTGTTTAAATAAGTTATTCTTTTTGTAAGATGTATCCATTAATTTATTTGGTTTATTATTTTATCCTGTAGTAACTGCAGAGTTACAAATTTCTGTATAATAATTTATCCTATCTGTACTGTAGTATATATCTAATTCTAGATTTTCTATGTCATTTATTATCTTGTGTTGTTCTTCTCGTAGTGATTTTTTTAAAGTATATAAACTATCACATGTACTTTTTTCTAAATTTTCTAAGGTTTTTTCTATCCATATTAACTTTTCTTTTAGATTTTCCATTATTTTTCTAATTCGGTTTCTATAATTAATTTCATTATTTAAATTATCTTCGTTTTCCCTAGTTTTTCTAATATATTTTAACATCCACATCCTTGATATGAATAATATTCCTCTGGGTAAATGTCTTCGTATATCTGTTCTAGCGAATTTATGATTTCAATTTCGTAGTTTATTACTTCTTCTAATATTATTTTCTTAATATCTATAATTTCTATATCTTTAAGTATATATAAGGTTAAAACTTTAAGATAGTCTAAATGATCTATTTTCTAAAATTGATATTTTATAGTTGTTTGTTTTAGCCTTAGTAGTTTTTGCATATTTTTATTAAGAGATTTATTTTTATTTTCCATGTATTTGTCTATATTTGTTTTCATCCGTTTTTCTAGTAACTGTATATTTCGCATATCTTTAAAAATTTTACGTAATTTTAGCATGATAAGTATTTATAAGAGTAGCTATGTAGACATGGTATATAATTTACTCTAGCCATATAATATTCACCGAATGCTTTTTCTAATATAATTTTTCTTATATCTGCTATATTTATATCTCTAAGTGCATACAAAATAAGTATCTTAAATTTATCTACCATCACATCAGATAAATTGTTATTCATTTTCATAAAATTGTTTTTTTCAAAATATTTCCTTCAACCATGTACATAATAAAATATAGTCATCTCAGATTACTATATACTAGATTTTTCTTAAATAACATGTTCTTCGGTCACTATTAGCATGGTAATTCGGATACTTTTTCCCTTAAACAGCGCCTCGACTCTGGTTACTCCCCACCACGGCTTCTTACCTCATTGGTTTCACCTTTAGGATGGCATAGTTCTTAGGGATTTTTCTCCGTTTCCACTTTGCTAATAAACTTCTTAACATATTATTCTTCGAATAATTCTACTATAAAGTAACTAATATGAATTTATTTTATCATATCATGATTGTTGGGAATTATGAATTTAGCTATTCATAATCTTAAATAGATATACTTGTTCCGGTAGCTTTGATATTTCTAAAGTCTTTTCCTCCATAGCTTTTTCCATTGAAGTGTATATATTTAATTAACTGGGCAAAATAGTTTTTGCGGAATGGAGAGAGTCTTTTTGCTTAATATGAGAAGGTTTGCCCTTTCAATGCCTTCTGCCTTTCTTATTTATAAAACAAAAGAATGAATGTTTACATTTGTGTACACATTTTTTTAATGTTTACAAAAAACAAATAAAAGTCAAAAAGCCTACATGGCTAAAAAGCAATCTAGGGACCTAAAAAGTCTTACAAAGACAAACTACATTTAATGTACATTTAATGCTTTCCTATCTTCTTTTACGTAAACACTTTAAGATTTATACAAATTCATACAATAAGATTAAATATCTTGATATCTTGTCTTCTGTTTATTTTGTTGTATCTGTTATATCTCCATTATTGCTTCTTATCGTATCTTCCAGCTGTCATCTTGCTTTCTTGATTTTTTATTCTAGATGTACCTCTGGAATAATATTATCTTCTCCATTACACCTCGAACATTGGTGATCTGGATATTTATGTCCAATTATTTTACAATATTTTGTTAGTAGTCTGTCAGGAATGAATCCTTTTTTAATATCTCGTGCAGTAGATGATTTCTCTGGGTTAAGTAGTGTCAGTATCCATTGTCTTACATCCTCCATATCTGTTGGTCATAGCTCTTTTGAATTCGAGTAAATCATTTGGTGATCTCTCGAGTAGTAGCTCCATATTGGATTTCCATTTGCATAGTTATTTTCTAGTTCTTGTATAATCGTAGATAGTCCAATAAATCTTTTATTTGCGTAGAATTCTGGTATCTCGATTCTAGGTATTTCCGATTGCTGCGCAATATCTTCTGGTATAATCATATCTCTTGTTAATCCTATCTTTATGACTTGTATAACTAGTTTTATCTCGTCATATAATATCTCCACGGGTGCAGTATAACACTTTATATAAAATAGAGTGCCTTTTGTTATTCTTTTATAGGTCGTGAATATCTTATATAATTCTTCCATAGCTGTCAATTCTGCTCCGTCTTGGGTGTATATTGTGTTTAGCAGTCCATAGTCAAAACATGTTTTTACTAGGCCTGGGTTAGTTTTCGGTAGTGCGATTAGCTTGTTGTATCCTTGTAATTTTTGGGTTATATAGTTGGTATTTGGTTCTTGGATATTTGTAGCTCTTGGGTTCTGGTTTAGGAAGGTTTGTACTCTATAGATATTTTCTATATATTTCTGAGCTGTGTAATTATAAACTTTTTGTCGTGGTTTAGGCTATCTCAGTATGTGTTAACTTGTGGGGGTATGAATAAATGGTCTTTTTGTATTTTTGGTGTAAATGGTTTTTCAAATATTTTATTCATATTCGTATTTAGGTATCTTGGTCGACTAACTTCTTTGCTTGTACCTGCGGAAGTAGATTGATAAATGTTATGGGTTTTATGGAGTATCCCAACGTCTCCTTCTAGCTCTGGAATTTTATTGTCTTCCGATCGACATAGCTCTGCACACTGTTGAGTTAGCTGATTCATAGCTATAGACTTCAGTTTATCTTCACTAGTCTTTAGCTTTAGCTTTTCTATCTCAGTACCCATCTTTTCTATCTCAGTACCCATACTGTCCACTTTCAATGAAAGCGTATTTATGGCGTTGAGTATTTTTTCAAGAGTATTTTCTTCTATCATTTCAGTCTGTGTAGCTTTGTCTTGATATGTAATCTGCAATAACATTTTTGTTAGTACTAATTACTTCTATTATAAATGTGAAATTTAATATATTTAAAATTAGTCTCCGAATCTCTTTCGTTGTAACTGAATTTTGTATTTTCTTTGTTAGCCACCAGCGTACCTGTGTATTATCTGTTCGCACAATAAATATGTTATATACAATATATGGCTCAAACGCTAACAAACATTTATATAATAAACATAATTCTTTTCTATTTATTTCCCATTTTATTTCTGTCTCGTTGAACGTACCTGAGTAATATCTACAATGGTGTTCTATTTTTTCTGCTTCATATCTGTATTTAAGTACTCCTCTGTAACTATATCACTAGCATCTGCTTCTACTATGTATATAAATTTTCTATTTTCATCTGGAAATTGTAATTTTGGTAATTCTTTACAAAGTAATTTTATTTTTTGAACTTGTTTTTTATCTTCTGCATTATAGTTATATTCTATGTCCTTTTTTAATTTTTTTCTGTAGTGGTTTTAAGTTTTCTGCTAATTTTGGAATATATTCTCTTACTTGGTTTACTAATCCTAAAAATGATTGTAATTTCTTTTTTGTATCTAATTCTTCTTTTGAATTTATTATTTTTTGTACTATATGTTATTGCATTTTTACTTCACTTTTATCTATTTGTATTCCTAAAAATTCTATCTGATTTTTCATAATTTTAGCTTTCTTTTCGCTTAGACTTATTCTCGATTTTTCTATTATATCTGTAAACTGTTCTAATAATTTTATATGTTCTTCTTTAGTTTTTGTATGTAATAATATATCATCTATGTATACTATACAATTAGGTAACTGTTTAAAATAATTATCCATAAAATGTTGTTATCTACCTGGTGCATTTTTATATCCAAATAGTAGTACATTCCACTCATAAAATCCTTGTGGTACCGTAAATGCGGTTAATTCTTTAGATTTTTCTTCTAACTTTAGGCGGTAAAATCCTGATTTGTAGTCGAATTTGCTAAAATAATTATATCCTTGTATTTGTCTTATTTTTAATATCTTATTTGGTATTGGATAATTATATGTTATAGTTTTTGCGTTTAAATTTCTATAATCAATAACCATCCTACTTTTTCCTCTTTTTTGTTCACTATGTTTATTTACTATAAATGCTGGACTATTATGCTTACTATTACTTTTTTGTATATATTGTTTTTATAATAAATCATCTATATGCATTTTAAATTCTTTTAAATCGTCAAAATTATTGGTTAATGGTTTTTGGGTTATTATACTATTTTTTATCTATTAATTCAATTTTTATGGTAGTTTTATGTTTTTCCCATCCTTTTAATGGATCGTCACTTTATAATTGTTCTAATTTTTTCTTAATTATTTCTATCTTATTTATTGAAAATATGGTTATTTCTGTTTTATTTATTGAGAATACTACTAGTTCTATTGTTTCTTCAGTGGTTTTTATATTTTCTAACTTTTGTGTAATTTTTTCACTTCCCTTTATCCAATCAGTTTTCTTTCTTATTTTATTATTAACTCTTTTTACCCTTACTTTCTGTTTACATGGTGTTGTAAACCACCAATCGTTTCTAGTTATTATATATGGCTATAATTTATCTAAAAATGGCATTCTTAAAAGTATATCTTTTGACGTTAGTTCTCAATTATAAATTTCTTCTATTGTTAATATCTTATCCCATATTTGTGCTTTTACATTCCTAGCTTTATAAGTAATTAAGCTTCCTTCATTATTAAATCTTTTAACTACTATTGGTATTTTTAATTTATCCCATTTACTTTCTGGTAAGCAATTATAGCTACATAAATTAGCTTCTGCTCCTGTATCTATCATAGGCGTATAGTATCTACTGTAATATCCTTCCACTATTATCTTCATTAATACATATATCTTTATTTTATGTTAAGGTTCTATTTAAGAATAATTTCTCTTTATTATATGTAAAGGTTAACTGTGTATGTTCTATATTATATGGTTTTACTTGTTTTAACCATTTTATTCCTAATATTATATCTGTTGTTTGCATTTCTTCCTTTACTTCAAATTCTATTTTTATTTTTCTAACTCCTATTATTATTATTTCTTTTTCTGCTATATTTTTACTATTTATTAAACTTCTTGGTAGTTCTGGGCACATATCATTATTAGTTTTATTTCTTCATCTTTTACTAAATATTTTGCTATATAATTTTCTTCTTGTCTTGTATTTAAGAGTATTAAATATTCTTTTTCATTTCTATTTCCTGTTATGTAATATTGATTTAAATTACTTACTGAATTTGTTTCATAACTTGTTCTTTTTTATGAGCTTGATGATTCTGGTTTTTCATTAGCTATTCTTTTTGTTGTACTTATTCTATCATTTACTATTTCTAAATTTTCTTCTATATCTATGTCTCTATAGCTATAATTATTATAATCTATTATTTTTATAATTTGTTCGAATGGGCTATCTATTTGTATCTTGTTAATCTTATTTTTTCCTGTTATTTTATGTTTTGTTGTTAATACATATAAATTTTTACATCTTGCTGTAAATATTTTACTTCCTGAGGTTAATTCTATTCCTGATATCTTCCAATATAATAATAGTGATTTATCTGTATTTCTATCTGTTACTGCTACTGAATAATTTACACTTATTATGAATTTAAATTTTTGGTATATTAAATTTCCTTTTACGGCAGTTATTATGCTTTTTTCTATAGGTTTTATAATTCTATCATCTGCTAAATATAATTCTATTGGTGTATCTATTCCTTCTCTAAAACATGTTTTTATTAATATCTCTGTACCTCCAAGGTGTACATATTTTATTGGATCTCCTTTACTTTTTATATCATTTATCTCTTTATTAATTATTCTCTTTGTTACTAGTGGTATACTAGCTTTACCTTTTGCATATCTACAGTCTATTACATGTTCTTTTTGGCATACTACATAATATTCATCTTTTTTCCTAGTAAAAATATTTTTTATCGTTGGTATTTTAAATATTTTTTCTATACTTAAATCTAACTCTTTTCCTTTTATTTCATCAAATATATTACTATCAAATATTATTTTTTGTTCCGTTCCTTCATCATTTAAATATTCTTCCTTTGTTATTATTTTTATATTTTTTTCAGTCATTTGATTCATCTATTTCACTATCTATTTCAGTATCTGTTTCGTTTTCTGAAATTTCATATATACTATCCTCACTTTCTAATTCATAATCTATATAATCTATTTGCATATATTCTGTATTATCTATTTTTATTTCGGATACTTGTTTATTTTTTAGATTTTTAGGTAATTTACAATCTCTAGCTAAATGTCCTAACTTTCCACAATTATAGCAAGTACATTCTTTTATAGATTTTTTCTTTCTATATGGTCTTTTATTTTTATAATTTTTTACATAATATCTTTTTCTTGGTTTCTTATATTTATATTTTGACTTTTTATATTTCTTATATTTCTTATGTCTTTTTCTTTTCTTATAATATCTTTCTTCGCATCCAAATTGAGGTGCTATTTTATTTTTGCAACATGCTAAATTTCTTATTAATGTTTTTTCCATTTTTAATTCTTCTCTATAGTTTTCACATAAATTTCTATACCATTGTTGTAAAAATTTTATTCTAGCTCCTAACGTATCTACTATTTTTGCTTCTTCCCAACTTTTTATTGTTTTTGAACTAAATGGTTCAGGTAATTTATTAAAATATAATTTTCTTATTTCCTTAATTTCTTCTATACTATATGCTCCTTTATAATAATATTCTTTAAATGCACAAGTATATTCGTCTATATAACACATATTACATATCGCTAATTTTAACATTAAATTCCTATTTGTATCTTTTTCTTCATCTTGTTCTTCTTCTATTGTTGTCATACTACCAACTTCATCTTTTATAGTTATTTCATATGTTTTCAATAACTCTATAGGTGTTAGTTTAGTTGTTGTTGATGATGTTCCTTCCATAGGTTTATTAGCTCTTAATACTTTCTTACTATTTTCAGTTAAATTTGAGAACCATAGTTTTACTGATCCTATTAATGTTTTTTCTATATATTCTGGTGCATCTGTTATGTTTATATTATTATCTAATAATTGTTTTGTCATATATCCTATCCATAATTGTATTGTTTTTTCTCTATCTATTACACAGTCTAGATCTAAAAAGTTATGATTTTTACTAACTATTTGTTTTGGTGTCCATTTGTCATATTCATTATATTTTTTAAATTTACTTTTATAATATATAGGTTTTCTTATTTCTATTGTATTAGGTATTATATTGTCATCTTCTTTTTTATCAAGAGTATTTATTTCTGTGTTGGTATTTCCTAAGTTTTCTTCATTAATTATTTCTTGTTTTTCATTGATTTCTAAATTTTTTGTACTTGTTAAAATTTCTGTATATGTTTCACTATCTTCTGAATCATAATTATCCGTCTCTTCAACCTCTATATTATTTATTTTTAATTTTTCTTTAAATTGATTTATCTCGTTTAGTAATTTTTGTTCTCTATCTTTTTCTTCTTTTTCTTTTGTCTTTGTTCGTATAAATCTTTTAACATTTGTAGTTCTTATTCTAATTCAGCAATTCTACTATTTTTAGTTTCTTCTATTTTTCGTATTTCTTCCGTAGTTTGTTGCTTAATTTTTTCTATTTTCTTTTTTCTATCTATTTCTTCATTTTCTTTTTCTATTCTTACCATTGCTGTTAGTTTATCTTCTAATTTTAATTCTTCTTTTTCTAACATTAGATATAAATGTTCTCCTATTTTTTATATCTTCTTCTTAGATTAGAAAATACTATTTTTATTTTTGATCCTTCGTGATTTTCGTATATTTTTTCATCTATTATAAATTCTTCTTTATTCATTTTATTGTGAATAATTCATGCTGATATATATATTCTAGACTATCTATTTGTGATTCTAATTTTAATATTTCATCTTTTTGTGTATTTATTGAGTTTTTACTAACTCCGGCAAATATATTATAATGTAGTCTTTCTTTTCTTATTTTTAATTCTTTACGTTTTTCAGAAATAAATTGCTTTAATTCTTTGTATTTTTTCTCTTTATTCATTTAAATTATATTTATAATGTTTTGGTGGATATCTAAATCTAATTTTATCATAATTAGGTGGTATGTATCTCATTCTTCTAGATTTTAAATGGATTATTAATCTTGCTTCAATACTAGATATTAATGTAATAGATAGGCTAATCTTTGTGGATTTTCTTTTGTTTTATTTAGACTTATATATTCTGAATAATTACTAACTAAAGATTCTTTAATTTTTCTAAAAGCTTCTCTATTTTTAAATGGTCTTCTCATAATTAATTTAATAGATAACTAACTCTAACTTAACTAGTTCTAACATATTTCTCACTTCCGTGCTTTTTAAATTACTGGGCTCTGATACCATTTGTAGGGAATGCGGATAACTAGATTATAAAATAGATTTATTATATCAGTTCTAACGCATTTATGGTGTCAATTTCGTAGTTTATTACTTCTTCTAATATTATTTTCTTAATATCTATAATTTCTATATCTTTAAGTATATATAAGGTTAAAACTTAAAAGTAGTCTAAATGATCTATTTTCTAAAATTGATATTTTATAGTTGTTTGTTTTAGCCTTAGTAGTTTTTGCATATTTTTATTAAGAGATTTTATATATTTTTTATTTTCCATTTATTTGTCTATATTTGTTTTCATCCGTTTTTCTAGTAACTGTATATTTCGCATATCTTTAAAAATTCTATGTAATTTAGCATGATAAGTATTTATAAGAGTAGCTAGGTAGACATGGTATATAATTTACTCTAGCCTTATAATATTCACCGAATGCTTTTTCTAATATAATTTTTCTTATATCTGCTACATTTATATCTCTAAGTGCATACAAAATAAGTATCTTAAATTTATCTATCATCACATCAGATAAATTATTATTCATTTTCATAAAATTGCTTTTTTCAAAATATTCCCTTCAACCTTGTACATAATAAAATATGGTCATCTCAGATTACTATATACTAGATTTTTCTTAAATAACATGTTCTTCGGTCACTATTAGCATGGTAATTCGGATACTTTTTCCCTTAAACAACGCCTCGACTCTGGTTACTCCCCGCCACGGCTTTTTGCCTCATTGGTTTCTCCTTTAGGATGACATAGTTCTTAGGGATTTTTCTCCGTCTCCACTTTGCTAATAAACTTCTTAACATATTATTCTTTGAATAATTCTACTATAAAGTAACTAATATGAATTTATTTTATCATATCATGATTGTCGGGAACTATGAATTTAGCTATTCATAATCATAAATAGATATACCTGTTCTGGTAGCTTTGATATTTCTGAAGTTTTTTCATCCATAGCTTTTTTCATTGAAGTGTATATATTTAATTATCTGGGCAAAATATTTGTATTGGAATGGAGAGAGGTTTTTGCTTAATGTGAGAAGGCTTGCCTTTGCAATGCCTTCTGCCTTTCTTATTTATAAAACAAAAGAATGAATGTTTACATTTGTGTACACGTTTTTTTAATGTTTACAAAAAACAAATAAAAGTCAAAAAGCCTACATGGCTAAAAAGAAATCTGGGGGCCTAAAAAGTCTTACAAAGACAAACTACATTTAATGTACATTTAATGCTATCCTATCTTCTTTTACGTAAATATTTTAAGACTTATACAAATAAGATTAAATATCTTGATATCTTGTCTTCCGTTTGTTGTCGTATCTGCTATATCTCCATTATTGCTTCTTATCGTATCTTCCAGCTGTCATCTTGTCTTCTTGATTTTTTATTCTAGATGCACTTCTGAAATAATATTATCTTCTCCATTACACCTCGAACATTGGTGATCTGGATATTTATGTCCAATTATTTTACAATATCTTGTTAGTAGTCCATCAGAAATAAATCCCTTTTTAATAGCTCGTGCAGTAGATGATTTCTCTGGGTTGAGTAGTGTCAGTATCCATTGTCTTACATCTTCCATATCTGTTGGTCGTAGCTATGGACTTCAGTTTATCTTCACTAGTCTTTAGCTTTAGCTTTTCTATCTCAGTACCCATCTTTTCTATCTCAGTACCCATACTGTCTACTTTCAATGAAAGCGTATTTATGGCGTTGAGTATTTTTTCAAGAGTATTTTCTTCTATCATTTCAGTCTGTGTAGCTTTGTCTTGATATGTAATCTGCAATAACATTTTTGTTAGTACTAATTACTTCTATTATAAATGTGAAATTTAATATATTTAAAACTAGTCTCCGAATCTCTTTTATTGTAACTGAGTTTTTATTTTCTTTGTTAGCCACCAGCGTACCTGTGTATTATCTGTTCGCACAATAAATTTGTTATATACAATATATGGCTCAAACTCTAACAAACATTTATATAATGAACATAATTATTTCCTATTTATTTCCCATTTTATTTCTGTCTCGTTGAACGTACCTGAGTAGTATCTACAATGGTGTTCTATTTTTTCTGCTTCATATCTATATTTAAGTAATCCTCCGTAACTATATTCACTAGCATCTGCTTCTACTATGTATATGAACTTTTTATTTTCATCTGAAAATTGTAATTTTGGTAATTCTTTACAAAGTAATTTTATTTTTTGAACTTGTTTTTTATCTTCTTCATTATAATTATATTCTATATCCTTTTTAAATTTTTTCTGTAGTGGTTTCAAGTTTTCTGCTAATTTTGGAATTTATTCTCTTACTTGATTTACTAATCCTAAAAATGATTGTAATTTCTTTTTTGTATCTAATTCTTCTTTTGAATTTATTATTTTTTGTACTATATGTTGTTGCATTTTTACTCCACTTTTATCTATTTGTATTCCTAAAAATTCTATCTGATTTTTCATAATTTCAGCATTCTTTTCGCTTAGACTTATTCCCGATTTTTTTATTATATCTGTAAATTGTTCCAATAATTTTATATGTTCTTCATTAGTTTTTGTATATAATAATATATCATCTATGTATACTATACAGTTAGGCAACTGTTTAAAATAATTATCCATAAAATGTTGATATCTACCTGGTGCATTTTTATATCCAAATGGTAGTACATTCCACTCATAAAATCCTTGTGGTACCGTAAATGCGGTTAATTCTTTAGATTCTTCTTCTAACTTTAGATGGTAAAATCCCGATTTACAATCAAATTTGCTAAAATAATTATATCCTTGTATTTGTCTTATTTTTAATATCTTATTTGGTATTGGATAATTATATGTTATAGTTTTTGGGTTTAAATTTCTATAATCAATAATCATCCTACTTTTTCCTCTTTTTGTTCACTATGTTTATTTACTATAAATGCTGGACTATTATGCTTACTATTACTTTTTTTTATATATTGTTTTTATAATAAATCATCTATATGCATTTTAAATTCTTTTAAATCGTCAAAATTATTGGTTAATGGTTTTTGGGTTATTATACTATTTTTATCTATTAATTCAATTTTTATGGTAGTTTTATGTTTTTCCCATCCTTTTAATGGATCGTCACTTTATAATTGTTCTAATTTTTTCTTAATTATTTCTATCTTATTTATTGAAAATATGGTTATTTCTGTTTTATTTATTGAGAATAGTACTAGTTCTATTATTTCTTCAGTGGTTTTTATATTTTCTAACTTTTGTGTAATTTTTTCACTTCCCTTTATCCAATCATTTTTCTTTCTTATTTTATTATTAACTCTTTTTGCTCTTTCTTTCTGTTTACATGGTGTTGTAAACCACCAGTCGTTTCTAGTTATTATATGTGGGTATAATTTATCTAAAAATGACATTCCTAAAAGTATATCTTTTGACGTTAGTTCATAATTATAAATTTCTTCTATTGTTAATATCTTATCCCATATTTGTGCTTTTACATTCCTAGCTTTATAAGTAATTAAGCTTCCTTCATTATTAAATCTTTTAACTACTATTGGTATTTTTAATTTATCCCATTTACTTTCTGGTAAACAATTATATTTACATAAATTAGCTTCTGCTCCTGTATCTATAATAGGCGTATAGTATCTACTGTAATATCCTTCCACTATTATCTTCATTAATACATATATCTTCATTTTATGTTAAGGCTCTTTTTAAGAATAATTTTTCCCTATTATATGTTATGGTTAATTGTGTATGTTCTATATTATATGGTTTTACTTGTTCTAACCATTTTATTCCTAATATTATATCTGTTTTTTGCATTTCTTCCTTTACTTCAAATTCTATTTTCATTTTTCTAACTCCTATTATTATTATTTCTTTTTCTGCTATATTTTTACTATTTATTACACTTCTTGGTAGATCTAGGCACATATCATTATCAGTTTTTATTTCTTCATCTTTTACTAGATATTTTGCTATATAATTTTCTTCTTGTCCTGTATTTAAGAGTATTAAATATTTTTTTTCATTTATTTTTCCTGTTATGTAATATTGATTTAAATTACTTATTGAATTTGTTTCATAACTTGTTCTTTTTGATGAGCTTGAAGATTCTGGTTTTTTATTAGCTATTCTCTTTGTTGTACTTATTCTATCATTTGCTATTTCTAAATTTTCTTCTATATCTATGTCTCTATAACTATAATCATTATAATCTATTTTTTTTTTTTACAATTTGTTCGAATGGGCTATCTATTTGTATCTTGTTAATCTTATTTTTTCATGTTATTTTATGTTTTGTTGTTAATACATATAAATTTTTGCATCTTGCTGTAAATATTTTACGTCCTGGGGTTAGTTCTATTCCTGATATCTTCCAATATAATACATGTGATTTATCTGTATTTCTGTCTGTTACTGCTACTGAATAATTTGCACTTATTATGAATTTAAATTTTTGGTATATTAAAATTTTCTTTTACGGCAGTTATTATGCTTTTTTCTATAGGTTTTATAATTCTATCATCTGCTAAATATAATCTATCAGTGTATCTATTCCTTCTCTAAAACATGCTTTTATTAATATTTCTGTACCTCCAAGGTGTTCATATTTTATTTGATCTCCTTTACTTTTTATATTATTTATCTCTTTATTAATTATCCTTTTTGTTACTAGTGGTATACTAGTTTTACCTTTTGCATATCTACAGTCTATTACATGTTCTTTTTGGCATACTACATAATATTCATCTTTTTTCCTAGTAAAAATATTTTTTATTGTTGGTATTTTAAATATTTTTCTACACTTAAATCTAACTCTTTTCCTTTTATTTCGTCAAATATATTACTGTCAAATATTATTTTTTGTTACGTTCCTTCATCATTTAAATATTCTTCCTTTGTTATTATTTTTATATCTTTTTCAGTCATTTGATTCATCTATTTTACTATCTATTTCAGTATCTGTTTCGTTTTCTGAAATTTCATATATACTATCTTCACTTTCTAATTCATAATCTATATAATCTATTTGCATATATTCTGTATTATCTATTTTTATTTGGGATACTTGTTTATTTTTTGGATTTTTAGGTAATTTACAATCTCTAGCTAAATGTCCTAACTTTCCACAATTATAGCAAGTACATTCTTTTATAGATTTCTTCTTTTTATATGGTCTTTTATTTTTATAACTTTTTACATAATATCTTTTTCTTGGTTTCTTATATTTATATTTTGATTTTTTATATTTCTTATATTTCTTATGTCTTTTTCTTTACTTATAATATCTTTCTTAGAATCCAAATTGGGGTGCTATTTTATTTTTGCAACATGCTAAATTTCTTATTAATTTTATTCCATTTTTAATACTTCTCTATATTTTTCACATAAGTTTCTATACCATTGTTGTAAAAATTTTATTCTAGCTCCTAACGTATCTACTATTTTTGCTTCTTCCCAACTTTTTATTGTTTTTGAACTAAATGGTTCAGGTAATTTATTAAAATATAATTTTCTTATTTCCTTACTTTCTTCTATACTATATGCTCCTTTATAATAATATTCTTTAAATGCGCAAGTATATTCATCTATATAACACATATTACATATTGCTAATTTTAACATTAAATTCCTATTTGTATCTTTTTCTTCATCTTGTTCTTCTTCTATTGTTGTCATACTACCAAATTCATCTTTTATAGTTGTTTCATATTTTTTCAATAACTCTATAGGTGTTAGTTTAGTTGTTGTTGATGATGTTCCTTCCATAGGTTTATTAGCTCTTAAAACTTTCTTACTACTTTCAGTTAGATTTGAAAACCATAGTTTTACTGATCCTATTAATGTTCTTTCTATATATTCTGGTGCATTTGTTATGTTTATATTATTATCTAATAATTGTTTTGTCATATATCCTATCCATAATTGTATTGTTTTTTCTGTATCTATTACACAGTTTAGGTCTAAAAAGTTATAATTTTTATTAACTATTTGTTTTGGTGTCCATTTGTCATATTCATTATATTTTTTAAATTTACTTTTATAACATATATGTTTTCTTATTTCTGTTGTATTAGGTATTATATTGTCATCTTCTTTTTTATCAAGAGTATTTATTTCTGTGTTGGTATTGCCTAAGTTTTCTTCATTAATTATTTCTTGTTTTTCGTTAATTTCTAAATTTTTTGTACTTGTTAATATTTCTGTATATGTTTCACTATCTTCTGAATCATAATTATCCGTCTCTTCAATCTCTATATTATTTATTTCTAATTTTTCTTTAAATTGATTTATCTCGTTTAGTAATTTTTGTTCTCTATCTTTTTCTTCTTTTTCTTTTTGTCTTTGTTCGTATAAATCTTTTAACATTTGTAGTTCTTTTTTTAATTCAGCAATTCCACTATTTTTAGTTTCTTCTATTTTTCGTATTTCTTCCGTAGTTTGTTGTTTAATTTTTTCTATTTCCTTTTTTCTATCTATTTCTTCATTTTCTTTTTCTATTCTTACCATTGCTGCTAGTTTATCTTCTAATTTTAATTCTTCTTTTTCTAAGATTAGATATAAATGTTCACCTATTTTTTTATATCTCCTTCCTAGATTAGAAAATACTATTTTTATTTTTGATCCTTCGTGATTTTCGTATATTTTTTCATCTATTATAAATTCTTCTTTATTCATTTTATTGTGAATAATTCATGTTGGTATATATATTCTAGACTATCTATTTGTGATTCTAATTTTGATATTTCATCTTTTTGTGTATTTATTGAGTTTTTACTAACTCCGGCAAATATATTATAATGTAGTCTTTCTTTTCTTTTTTTAATTCTTTTTGTTTTTCAGAAATAAATTTTTTTAATTCTTTGTATTTTTTCTCTTTATTCATTTAAATTATATTTATAATATCTTGGCGGATATCTAAATCTAATTTTATCATAATTAGGTGGTATGTGTCTCATTCTTCTAGATTTTAAATGGATTATTAATTTTGCTTCAATACTAGATATTAATGTAATTAGATAGGCTAATCTTTGTGGATTTTCTTTTGTTTTATTTAGACTTATATATTCTGAATAATTACTAACTAAAGATTCTTTAATTTTTCTAAAAACTTCTCTATTTTTAAATGGTCTTCTCATAATTAATTTAATAAATAACTAGCTCATATTTAACTAGTTCTAACATATTTCTTACTTCCGTGTTTTTTAAATTACTGGGCTCTGATACCATTTGTAGGGGGGTGCGGATAACTAGATTATAGAATAGATTTGTAGTTTGTATACGTGGATTATGACTCACGAGATGAATAGCTTATTCTTGAGGTATTCGAAAGTAATTTAAGTCATTAATGAGGTTATTGATTTTGAAAAAGTTAAACTCGATAATGGTCAATCTTTAATCGAGATGTCTTCGAATTAGAGTCGTAATACTTTCAATATGTCCGGAATGCACTTTTTAGTTAATATACATAATTGATTTATGTCTATGAGGTTTCCAAAATAAATTTTGAGTATTTATTAAAAGTTTAGGGTATTTTAGATAATTACTATAATGAATGGTTTAATGGGTCAAAACCACAATTCTTTTGCTATCAGATATTACGTGAAAGGACTTTCAGTTAATAGGGTTTGATTCCTTTGGAGCATAAGAAAAAAATGAAGGGAAAAAAAAAGGCGAGAACGGTTGCAGCGTCCGAGAACACCAACTTTAGGTAAGGTGTAATTGTGTAAACAGTATGCATGTGTCGAATATATAGATATACAGTAGTTCTGTTGTATGTTTAGTGTTTGTTATATAGGGTAAAAAAGTCTTCTTAGTAATCAACTATGTGGACATTTCTGGTGCAAATTTGATGATTATTGAAAGAAACACCAATAATGGTGAAATGATGACAATAATATAGGAAAAGAGTTTTGTTCACTGAAGCTATGAAATGTCGTGACTAGCAGCAACAATATACTATAATTTGAAATAAGTTAAAGAACTTTGATTTTGTCCTCATTAAGAATTTGTATTGGAAAATAAAATTTAATAATGTGAGGCTATGTAATTCTTGATTTAGGCAGCCACTGTTTCGATGGTTCACTTCAAATTTGAAGTGAACCCTAATTAAATTAAAAATAATCATAATAGTAAGGTTTTTATTAGATTCGTATTCTTATAAGGATTATATATTTGAACAGATTGTGAACGTTCCAAAATTTTGAAAAAAACAAGGTACTTATGGACTAGTGACATTCGGATTCCTTGGTTGAGGTAGGTTACGGTTTAATTGAATTTTGGACTCGAATTAATTGTGTGTATGATCCTAAATTGGATACTTGTGGATTGATATTCGGACATCCTTGAAATCGTTGATGTTTGGCTTGTTGATTCGTGTCTAAATGCTTATTGAAAATTGACTTGATAGAATGTCTTATGACTTTAAGTGTACTTGTAAACTTGGTACATCGTCTGACATGCTGTGAGGTTGTGTAAATTGATATTGATAACACTTGGTTATGTTTATGTTGGATCGGGTACCACACCAATACATTAATATTTATGTTGGATCGGGTACCACGCTGGTACGTTTATATTCATGTTGGATCGTGTACCATGTCAGTACGTTTATATTTATGTTGGATAGGGTACCACGCCGGTACATTTATATTCATGTTTGATTGGGAACCACGCCGGTACGTTTATATTTATGTTAGATCGGGTACCACGCTAGTACGTTTATATTTATGTTGGATCGCGTACCAGGCCGGTACGGTACATGAACATAGATTGTTCCCTATAGGTCTTGACTATTTGGGAAATAATAAGTCCCATAGCATGTGTGTACATATTTGTGTTATTTCTGTGGATGTTTACAGTATGGTGGATACTCTTGATGGTTTTGTGGCTTGTTGTGAGCACTGTTTGACCTGTTGTTGCTGTATTGTTGATTCATTGAATATTTTTTGTGTGACAATGTCTGTCTACTTGTTATTTGATTTATGTGGTGTACGTGCTATTAAATTGAGTTGGCCTATGATACCTACCAGTACATAGTGGTTTGTACTGATACTATCATGTAGTCTTCTTTTATTAAGTGCAGAAAGTGTTCTAGGCTCAGAAATGACCTCACCTCTCGAGTTTGATAGCAGATCTTTATCTAAGGGTGAGCAATCTATCTCCAAGCTGCCATGAGTCATCTTATTTGTTCTTGTCCATTTTTCGGGCAATGAAACATTCTTTATTTACTTTATTTTTGGATATCACTTTATATATGATCTTTGTTAGTATTTCTTGTACGATGACCTTTGGTTCTTAGGAATTTTAGTAAGTAATTTGTTTGAATTTCCGCATTAATAATAATTAGCGCTGGATATTTGTTATTATGTTGAATTTTATAATAATATCATCTAATATTGACTAAGTGTTTGGGTAATGGTTCGGTTTAGAAGGTTCTCCCATAGGAAGATTAGTATGGGTGCCACTCATGGCCATTTGGGTAGTGACAAAGTTGGTATCAGAGCCCTCGGTTCGTCAATCTCATCATACAAGAACATGTCTAGTAGAGTCTTACGGAATGATACGGAGACGTTCGTACTTTTCTTCGAGAGGCTATAGGATACTAGTAAAATTCAAATTCTTCTTTCTTACATGGTATTACTTGAATTCAATTGGTATCTTTTAATAAGAGCGATGTGAAGTAAAGTTTCGTAGATTGGTGTGTAGGGCCCCACTCCCAATCTTTGTAAGTCTATGAGGCATGTAGAGGTTATTTTCCTTTCTTTCTCTCCATCAAGCAATCCTAATCTTGGACTACATATTGAATCCAATTGGTATCTAGACAATTCCAATTGGTACCTTAATAATTTTGAATAAAAATCTTGGAGATTCCAATCGGTATCTGTTAATAAGGTCTAAAAGTTATTGTTAATAGGTAAAGACTTGTGAAAGTTGTGAACTTATTGATTGCTTGTGTTTGATATTTGGCTAAACTTGTGTTGCTAGATTTTTGTCATTGTTGTAAATTTTTTTTGTTAAATGATAAAAATTAATTAAGTTGTTTTTGTTGATAAAGGTGCTAAGATTATTTGATTTCTTGTTATTGTGAAACTAGAAATTCTATGGTGCTTACTTATTTTTTTGGTACTATTATACTGATAAGATTGATGGTATGAGAATTGAGAGGATCATATGAGAATATGATGTCAAGAAAATATGGTGAAAAATTGACATGAATTAAAGAGTGAGGTGATATGCGTTTTTCGTAATGAGAGGTTCTTGTTAATGATGTTGTGGATGGATCATTATGTAATTCGATTATTTGATATTATTTGGGGACCCTTGTGTGGTCCGGTCATTGAGATCGTATTTAGAAATTTTGTGCAGTTCTATTATTGAAATTCTAATGGATTCCTTATGATGACTAGCTAAGTGACATTATCTTTGAGTTCCTTCTTTGAATGAATTCTTAATGCTTGGCAAAATAATGAGTTTTAAATAAAAGTGACAAAAACTAGTAGAGGTTGTTGATACCTATAGAATTTGATCGATGACTTGTCTGAAATGTGATATTGGTGATGAGACTTTCAATGACCTATAATCGATTTATTTTGTTTGGCCTTGCTTATGTGCTAGTGGTGTGGGAACAACTCTTGAGGTGATTAAGAGTTAAGTAAAAGCCCATAAGAAAAATATTGTTAGGTAAAAATAAGAGTGACTCTGTATATCTTAAATTGGTGTTAGTGGTATAAGAGAGGTTTGGCTTGACCATGAAGTGTTTGTCGTTGAAAAATATTGAGTTACGATTGTCAGGACATAGATTGTAGCTATAGATTTATGCATTAGGAAATTTTGAGAAGATAAATTATTATTAACTTGAATTTGTGACTTGATTATACATTTGCATGTCCCACAAAGTTGGCTGATATATGACAATTTTAGAGGATAGTAATTTCCATGATAGTGGCAATGCAAAATCAAATGTCTTAATTATATTCATAAAATAATTAAGGATGATCCTGAATGGGAGAGTAAATGAATTATTAAATGGCATGATTGATCTTTCCTTGAGTGATACTGGGTGGATATTTCTTGTTGAGTGGTTAAGGTATGATGATTAGATGGATATTAATAATGTTGGGGAGGATAATATGTTGCAGGCTCTAATTGTGTGGGACCTGTAAAATGACATGTTTACATCCCTTTTAATCCTATTATTTTTCCTCTCTAGTTTAGATTAGTTGTAGCTTGGTTATGCCGTAAACCTATGTTTGGGATTTGATTTTAGTATTTGAAGCATGATTTGTATATTTAACCTTATTGGGCTACTGTGGTACTCTTGAAATTGTAAGTTGGGTAGAGTTGACTTGAGTACCTTGTTTCTAGTCGAAGCGGCTATATTAGGCTTGAATATGGCTTACTTGTCATCTAGAAGATGAACTAGATACCTTAAACGATTTTGGGGCATAGTGTGCCTAAATTTTGGAAATTAAGGAGTAGAAGTGGTATAGTCTGGACCACTTAGGCCTAAACTTTTTTTAAGTCTTGTTGACTTAGTTGCCAATGTTAGACATAGATGAGGCTAGTAAAACTTAGAATAAGGTTACTTCTTAACTTGGTAACTTGTATTAATGTTTCAGGATTGTGGCTTTTGAGTTATAGTTATGATACTTCTTGTAGAAGCAATAATGGACATTTAGAGATAGATATTTTTCCTAGGTACGTTATGGGCCTAAGGCCATGATTATGATATTGTGACAACTCTGGATAAACTAATAGGCCAATGGATGTGTTATGATAATGTGTGAATATTCGAGGAGTGTTTATCAGTGTAATTGATACGATTATGATTACATATATATTTGTATACATATCTTTCTAGTATGGGACGGTGGAGGATCCGATATGTTGCTTACAATTTTATTGATTAAATACTGGTTATGACATGCATAGATTTGGTACATTCACGAGTACTATATTGGTGATTGATGTGATTGTAGCTAAAATATGATTTTACAACTGTTCTTCCTAATTAACGGTTAAGCGATGTGGTAACTAGTTGCCTATTAGGGGACTATAGCACTTGATGACTAGGAATCTAATGTATTAGTTAATGAATCTTGCTTAATTGAAACATGGTAGCTAGCGATGGTTAATTCGTGACTTATGGTGAGGTCGGGTCTAGCATAGGTGAAGATTATTTGGTATTGATGTCAAATTTTGTGATGTCGAGTAGTCGATAAACGAGGAGTGGTTTATTAATGAGGCTAGATAAGAAGTAATAAGAGGCGACTAGTTAATAACTTTGAATAGTTGCTAAATGGTTAACTAATGAATAGTTAAGTAAGGATTAGTTGGTGAACGATGGTTAGGTAATGAATGATGCCAGTTAATAAAAGATGGTTAGGTGGCAAGTAGTAATGTATTGTCTAATAATGATTAACGGATATAGGATGATTAGTTGATGATAATGAATGGTGGATAATGGCAGTTTTGATCTAGTGATGAACCTTGACTAGATGTTAGATGTTGCATATTAAATAAATAGTTGTTAGTTGCTATCCCGTGAATGATGATTATGCGAAAGATAATGTTTAGGTTAATAACTAGAGGTTATGTGATGACTAGCCAACAAATGATTCGATTGTAATAAGTGTTGGTTAGCTAATAAAGAGTAGTTGGGAAGTATTGACTAGATAGATATTCTATGGTGATATGGCCCTTTTTTTATAAGTATTTTAGTGTGTTATTCGGTAATGACTATTGCGATGATATTCATACCCGACAAGGCCGTAGAATACTGTTGTGATGATGTTGATACCCGGCAAGGCCGGATGATATATTTATAATATGTTGATACCCGACAAGGTTGGAAGATACTATTGATGATGTGTTGATATCCAGCAAGCCCAGAGGTTGATTAAGATGATGATGGTCCTATTGAGGACAATTATGATGAGTTGTGATATTGATTGTGTACTTCGCGTTTCTTTCTTCATGTGCATCGCCTATCACTAGTAGGCACCTATATTTATCAGTCGGTATAGAACGGTTTCATATACATGGGTGAGGTGTAATACCCCGCGAATTCCAACCGATAATAGAACCATGCTTCAAACTCATGAGAAATAAATTTTTGTGATTTGGTAGTTTTATGATCAAGTTTGATGTGTATTAAGGCCTCAAATATGTCCTAGCTATTAGGCAAATCAAAACATCCTTTACCGATTGAATTCTTGAGAAGGATATTGGTACAACCAAATTCAAATGAGTATATCTTTTTTTACACTAGGAATTTTTGAGTTTATAACCCACCAACAGATAGATAATTGAATTATATTTCCAACAATACCAATTTTGCCAAAATCTGGTATCAGGGTAAGAAGTTATGATCGTTTTACAATGAGCTATCTGGACTGCCAAAGTGCGACGAAAAGGCAGACGGACCGTCGTGCCTGCAATGAACCGTCTCCCAAACTATCGCAACTGAGGTAGTAAACTTGTTTTCTGGCCAGAAAGTGACGGGTTAAAGGGACGGTCCGTCCCCAGGGCGACGGTTCGTAGCCCAAACCGTTGGGACCTCCGTTTAGCACTTTTAAGCCATTTAAAAAAGGATTTTTGGTCTTTACCACCCTTTTTAACACCTAATTACATCAAATCAAAGCACTTAACTTCATATTCATCCATAGTATAAAAATTAGGGTTCCCAAGAACAATATTCAAGAACTTCTCAAAAATAGGTGGAGTTCGCCCCTTGAAGGATAGTTAAGTGTTGCAATAGGGGGTTGTTTAGCGAACGGGAAGCAGTCTCCATACCAACATAGAAGGCTTTGCAGCTATCCAGAACCAGAAGAGAGCCTTTGTCTACCCTCCTATTTTATTTTTATTTTGAAAAATTTGAAACTTAGGTAAGTGCGAGTACTCAAGAATCAAAATGTCACCATTCAAGAACCTAAGAAAATCCTCCAAGAACTTTCTCAAGGCTTCAAAAGTCAACTTGTTCCATTGAATCAAGCCAAATAAAGTATGTGGGGCTCGAAAAAGCACAATCCTTTCATCCTTGTGCCCAAAACTTGTCTTTAATTACAAAGATATATGATTTTACATGTTTTCTTATGGAATTAAAGTATGGGTTTATAGCCTATATTATTATTCTTGAGATTATGATATTTTCAATGATTTAGAAATTGAATCACATGAGTATGTTGAGATTATAATGCATATTGCTGAAAATTTCCAGATTTCTATATGATTTATGAATCTTTATGATATCGAGTATGAATTTTGATATGTATTAATGTTATATTGATATATGGGCTGTTAAGCACTATTTGAGATTGTAATTTTAAGAACTTTTGTGCTATAAGCACCCATGATTTGTGTATTTTGAGATTATTGAGAAAGTTTTGACCTTGATGGTCATAGTAGCTTTGAAATCCACTTCACTGAATGAGATTACACATTTTGTAGTTGGTTTCATTATAAACCATGAGATTAATAAATGTGGATTTCCATAAGATGAGCGTAACTAATTAAAAAGGAAGTAGTATTTAACGCCGAGTTGGGTAAGTTACTACAGTTTTATACCCCAGAACTACGCGCCACCGCAGAATTGAGATTTATGGGTCCGAGGCCGAGATAGTGATCACTAAGTTGAGGTTATACTCCCTAATAAGAGTATAACGCCTCTCCCCAATGTGAGGTTTCGTTCTTAGGAGGGAAAATGTTGGACTCCATGTATGTCTCATGGTCTATGTCGGTTAAGAGAACCTCCCTAATAGTATGAATTTTAGAGTAGTTTCTTAAAGTATTTTCCCTTAAAGAAAGTATTTCTCCCTGCATGTAAAAGTAAACAATAGCTTTTGAGTATGATTCTTAAGGTAAGTATTTTCCCTAATGAATTTAGGAACCAAGTGTAAAGGCTCACAAAATTTATTCAGATATTGAATTACTTGAGATTTTCAATTATAGAGTTACAACTTTAGTTTCCAGACACAAAGGTGAGCTCTTTTTTTATTCAGACTATATGAATTGAGATAAAGTATTTCTTATGCAGAAAGCAAATTTCAGATTTCATTTGGTTTACTAGATTATGAGAACAAGAAGAGAATACATATTTTAGAACTAAGTGTTGTGGCTCACGAGATTTGTAAAGCATGTTTTGCTTCTTGTTGCTACTTATTTTAGCATTTCAGATATTCTAGCTTATGTGAGTCACTTACATTTAGCATGCATTATTTTATAAATGATGACTATGAGATATGTTTTTACTTATGTATTCACCCCCATATACTCAGTACATCCTCAAAGTACAGATCCACATATATTTCTATGTGCTACATTGTCTTATAATGTTGGTACAAGTTTTAGTATGCACATTCAGATTCAGACAGTTGCAGATTTCAGCCTGTGAGAAGATGAGTCCTCCTACTTCAGGGATTTTAGTTATACTTATTTATATTATTTACTTTCTCATTCAAACGTATTGATTAGCGATAGTTGGAGTGGCTTCCCAGCTGACTATACTTAGTATTAGAATAGGTTTCATAGATAGACAGTAGAGTTAATGTATTCAGTTCCAGGTTTCTTTGTAAATATAGAGTTGTAATCATGTGAATTTAGTTTTGTATTGAACAGATTTCAGAAAAGAATTATCTTTTACTAATTTTGTACAGATTTAGCTATATTATTCAGTTGCTTATGAGTTATGCCAGTAGAAGGGTTAGCTTGGGGTCATTTATGATCCTAAGGACCATGTGACGTCTTGAGACCCATTTTTGGGGCGTTAAAAACTTGGTATCAGAGACCAAGGTCCAAGTGTCCTAAGGTGTCTGTGAAGCCGTGTCTAGTAGAGTCTTGCAGAATGGTACAGAGATATCTGTACTTTTTTTCGAGAGGCTACAGGGCATTTAGAAAATGTTACCCTTCTTTCAAGTCTCAGATTGTTCTATAGAAAGCTTCTCTAAGAAACTTATATAGATTCTCATCTTGCTCTATTCAGACCATCTTTACCTTATTTTCAAGATAACAGAAATAGTCATACTTAAATCTTTATAGATAGAGCTTTCTCAGAAAGTCCCCATAGATAGTTACAGGATTGTACACAGTCTCAAAAGTATCTTATCAATGCTTTTAAGTTTCGAGTTTAGAAGAACTTCATTCATGTTCATGAAAATAATGGGCTAAGCCCAAGCCAGATGTGCTTTCAGATCCCTCCTTAGAATCCATAATGTTAATCTATACTTCTCTATCTATGTAATATTCTGGAGCTAATATGATTGGCAAGTTCCAAATTCTTCCCCTGATAATACTCTTAGATTTGCTAGCAATAAGTTTCAGAATGCACCCAAAGGGTTTGAGAGGAGCTCTTTAGTGTGTCATAAGTCCCTCAAGCTAAAAGTTATGTCCTCATTCTTATGAGTTGTTCAGTTGATGCAGAATTAGATATGTATTCAGATTGCCCGTTAACCCTTTTAATACAGATAATGGTCATGAGAGGAGATAGTATGAACCTAGACTGTTAAGTATAATATACATTCGAGGGATATTATGAACTTCAGTGCTATGATTTAGGAATAGTAGAACCTTATTATAGTTGGAATTTTTAGTATAGAAGAGTAGTGTCAAGAAGATGTGGGAATGATGATTGGTAGGAAATATAGATGTAAGCTTATGCATGTTATTGAGATACGTTAAGGTGATATGTCCTTGTGTGTTAGTTTAGTGGAAGGTAGAGACAGACTTATTAGTAAGGTGAATTATTTTTTCTTGAAGTACGAGAAGAGTTATTGATAGTATTTATTATGTTTGAAACGTATAGGATATTAATAAAGCGTCTGGTGGTCTAGTGGCATTAGTTAGGTTTCCCTTGAGGTGGAAAAGAGGGTGTTTAGTTGAGACTTATAGAGATATGATAGTAATTTAGATTTATAAAAAGGTAAATAGTAATGAGGTGTAGAAGGAGGATGTGTTAATGGATTATGATAAGATAGGCCATATGATTTTGATCGATTATTATTGCTCGGAAGTTCTAATGGAATAGTGTTTATTGATGTTATATTTTATAGTTTTCAAGGGAGAATTGTATGTAAGGTGAGATGTCAAATCATGCTTGAAACTAGACATTAAGTTTGAACAGCGGATGGTTACCAAGGTGGGTATGATGACTCCCTGGTTAGTGCGACTAATTGTATGGGAGTTATTTTGTAGTCTTAAACCATGTATGAAAGAGTTTGAGTTTAGTTATTCGTCATTAAGTTTGGTGTTGCAGGTATAATGTGCAACTGTATGCTCAAGGTAATATAGTGTTGCTTTGTATTTCTAAGGTTATTACGTGTTGTGTATGGTTGGTAATACCCTTGAGTTGATAAGTATGAATGAGGTTGTGTAGTATGTGGTGTTCTTGTCAGTTAACTTATGGGTTATAGGTTGGTGATGTGGTAAGTTAGATATGAGATATTAGTAGAGTATGAGAGAAGTTCAGCAAAGGTTTAAAGATATCCATATTTAGTGTTAGAATCTAAGTTGGAGAGTTTTTAATTGTTACATGATGGCTTATAGGGCTATAGAAATCTAAGAGTTGAATCTTAGAAGGAGGTGTTAGCATTGGGTGTTATACGTGAAGATACAGTCCTTCAGGGTAACTTTAGTTTTATTTGTATTGATTTTATCCCAGACTCTAGAATAAAGTGATTATGATTTTGATTAAAGTTTATATAGTGGTTCACAGACTGAGAGTAATGGCTTAATTATAAGAAGGAGATGACAGAAGGAGTAACCAAGACGGACTTCCAGATTCTTATTGAAATGCCTGTGTAGTGTAGAAAACCCATAAGAGAGAATGATGGCCAACCCATTCTTATTTTAGTATTACCAGTTATCCCAATACCTACTCATGCCTTATGTTTTAGTTCCATGATCATAGTTCATGTTCATGCATATGATAGAGAATCATGTACCCTCTTTGTTCCCATAATGATGAGTTCCAGTTCTTTCAGCAATTGGAATCACATTCCTTAAGTGATGAACTCCAAATTTAGGTCATGCAGCTCATGACTCATGTACTCGAGATTTACAGTTCAATTCAAGCACTCAATCAATACTCTTAATGATCAGTGAAATTTAGATTTATATCATGCATATCCTCAGATCATACCTTTTTGATAAGTTCATGATGTTAAAAATTATATTCCTCAAGCCTCAGTTGAGTGTCAAGCTATACATAGTATCCCTTCATGATTCAGGTCCTCATGTTCTAACCTTTTATTACCTTTTCTTAGGTCAAGATAGTGATAATGAACAATTATCTGGATGGGAGAGAGTAAACATTTCTTGTTAATAAAAGATTGTTGTATGCTTATTTTAGCTAAGGCTATAAGTGTGAAGTAGGATTGAGGCCAAGTCATTGATACACGTCATGGTTAGTTAAAGTTTTATATGCTATGTGCTAGTAGTTGAAATTTTATTTATGTCTTCTTAAGAATAGTGCATGGAAGTTGTTCTTGATAGAGGTTTGTAGGATATGGAAAAGATACTTTATGAGCGTTTGTTTGGAAGTGCATATAGGGTTATGGAGATAGGCTTGAATGTCATGTTTGTATATATGTGGAGAGATGCATTGAGCGTTAGTGAATGTCTAGTACTAGGTGAATTATAATTATTGGAGTGGTAATGAGGATTATTCTAGAGATAAGAAGATGTGAAAAGTGCAGATGCGTGTGAATTCATGATTTGGACTGGTTTTATGTTATGGTGTTATGTGTGATACCTTATGATTTTGAGTTAGGCTTGACCATAACGAGAGAGTTGGGTTCAGTTAGACTTTGGTAGATAGATTTGTCAACGGCCATGTGAGAATTATAAGTTGAGTCAAAAAGTATGGAGTTTAAGGGGAAAGTTTAGTTGAGAGAATATTTTAGGAGTGTGGCTAAGCTTAAAAGTGAGAAGTTCCATTGCTTGAGGCCTAGTACTTCTATCCCGACTTATGATTCACAGGTCTATGTTCCATGCTATATTTGGAACAATGTTGTAATTCCTTATTCTAAGGTTTTATTCAGATCATGCCCAGAGTCCATTACTCCCTAATGAACTTAGAAACTTCTTAGAAAGGTGTTAAAGAAATACCTTATTTGGGGGAGAGCATTCAGCATAATTCAGTCTATGCAGCCAAAAATCCAGTTTGCATCTTCTGATTTAGTCTAGTCTCACTACCTAAAAGTTCGTGAGTATGACCATTTCCAGAGATAGTTTGTTAACATCCAAGTAGATTGCGAAATTCAGTTCAATACATGCATCATGCATTAGTTTCAGATTCAGATATTAAGTCATGGTTCAGTTCATAAGTATCCTGTATATCATCTTAGTCTTTTCTAGTATTTCAACCAAATTAGTATCATTTGGGAATGAATGATCTCAAGGAGGGGTTGTTGTAATACCTTGAGTTTTAATGTCAGAGACCTCTCATCTCTTCTCTGCGAACTCTAATCCAGCCGAAAGTGATAGTCTTCCTTAATTCAGTTCTTTTCAAATCAAACATTCAACTATATAACTATTCTTATTATAAGTTCACGCATTCCCAAAAGTTCTCAAAGGATTAGAATGATGTAGAATCAGTTTAGTAATTTATTTCAGCTATGCATCCTCAGTTTTCTCATCTAGCCAACCTAATTCGAGGACGAATGTTCCCAAGGGGGAGATATTGTAATACCCTGAGAATTCAAACCAATAGTAGAATCATGCTTCAAACTCATGAGAAATAAATTTTAGTGATTTGGTAGTTTTATGATCAAGTTTGATGTGTATGAAGGCCTCAAATATGTCCTAGCTATTAGGCAAATCAAAACATCCTTTACCGATTGAATTCTTGAGAAGGCTATTGGTACAGTCAAATTCAAACGAGTATATCCTTTGTTATACTATGAATTTTTGAGCTCACAACTAACCAACAGATAGATAATTGAATTATCTTTCCAATGTTACCAATTTTGCCAAAATCTGGTATCAGGGTAAAATGTTATGGTTGTTTTACAGTGAGCTATCCGGACTGCTAAAGTGCGACGGGAAGGACGACGGACCAATGCGCCTGCGACGAACCATTACCCAAACCACCGTAACTAAGGCAGTAAGCCTATTTTCTGTCCAAAAAGTGACGGGTTGAAGGGACGGTCCGTCCCCAGGGCGACGGTTTATCGCGCAAACCGTCGGGGATCTCTGTTTAGCGATTTTAAGCCATTTTTAAAAGTATTTTTGGAACTTTTACACCCTTTTTAACACCTAATTACATCAAATCAAAGCACTTAACTTCATATTTATCCATAGTATCAAAAGTAGGGTTCCTCTCAAGACTATCTCCCAAGAACAATATTCAAGAACTTCTTCAAGAGTACTCAAGAAAGAAACTAAGAAAACCCTCCAAGAACTTTTTCAAGGCTTCAAAATTCAACTTATTCCATTGAATCAAGCCAAATAAGGTATGTAGGGCTTGAACAAGCACAATCCTTTCATCCTTGTGTCCAAAACTTGCCTTTAATTACAAAGATATATGATTTTACATGTTTTGTTATGGAATTGAAGTATGAGTTTATACCCTATATTATTATTCTTGAGATTATGATGTTTTCAATGATTTAAAAATTGAAGCACATGAGTATGTTGAGATTATAATGCATATTGCTGAAAATTTCCAGATTTCTATATGATTTATGAATCTTTATGATATCGAGTATGAATTTTGATATGTCTTAATGTGAGATTGGTATATGGGTCATTAATCCCTATTTGAGATTGTAATTTTAAGAACTTTTGTGGTATAAGCACCCATGATTTGAGTATTTTGAGATTATTGAGAAAGTTTTGACCTTGATGGTCATAGTAGCTTTGAAATCCACTTCATTGAATAAGATTACAGATTTTGTAGTTGGTTTCATTATGAACCATGAGATTATTAAATGTGGATTTCCATGAGATGAGCATAGCTAATTAAAAAGGAAGTAGAATTTAGAACTGAGTAGGGTAAGTTACTATGGTTTCATACCCTAGAAGTGCCACCGTAGGATTGAGATTTATAGGCTTGAGGCCGAGAAAGTGATCACTAAGTTGAGGTTATACTCCCTGGCAAGAGTATAATGCCTCTCCCCATCGTGAGATTTCTTTCTTAGGAGGAAAAAATATTGGACTCCATGTAGCTCACATGGTGAATGTCGGTTAAGAGAACCTCCCTAATAGTAAGATTTTCAGAGTAGTTTCTTAAAGTATTTTCCCTTAAAGAAAGTATTTCTCCCTGATAGTAAAAGTAAACAACAGCTTTTGAGTATATTTCTTAAGGTAAGTATTTTCCCTAATGATTTTAGGAACTAAGTGTAAAGGCTCACAAAACTTATTCAGATATTGAATTACTTGATATTTTCAGTTACAGAGTTATAGCTTTAGTTTTCAGACACAAAGGTGAGCTCATTTTTCACTCAGCCTATATGAATTGAGATAAAGTATTTCTTATGCAGAAAGAAAATTTCAGATTTCATTTAGTTTAAAAGATTATAAGAACAAGAAAAGAATATAGATCTAACAACTAAAAATTGTGTCTCACAAGATTTTTAAAGCATGTTCTGATTCTTATTGCTACTTATTTTAGTATTTCAGATATCCAGCTTATGTGAGTCACTTACATTTAGCATGCATTGTTTTATAAATGATGACTATGAGATATCTTTTTTACTTATACATTCATCCCCATATACTCAGTACATCCTCAAAGTACTGATCCACATATATGTCTATGTGCTATATTATCTCACAATGTAGGTACAAGTTTCAGTATGCATATTCAGACTCAGACAGTTGCAGATTCCGGCCTATGAGATGATGAGTCCTCCTACTCTGGGACTTCAGTTATACTTATTTATATTCTTTACTTTCTCTTCATACGTATTGATTATAAATAGTTAGAGTAGCTTCCCAGCTCTCTATAGTCAGTATTAGTAGAGGCTTCATAGATAGACAGTAGAATTAATGTATTCAGTTTCAATTTTCTTTATAAATTCAGAGCTGTAATCATGTGAATTCATTTTTGTATTGAACAAATTTCAGAAAAGAGTTATCTTTCACTGATTTTGTACAGATTTAGCTATCTTATTCAGTTGCTTATGAGTTATGCTAATAGAAGGGTTAGCTTGGGGTCACTTATGATCCTAAGCACTGTGTGACGTCTCGAGACATTCAAGAAAAGGTGGGGTATCTCCCCCTTGGGACACTATGTCCCTCTAGGAATGTTTACCTTGTTGAGATACTGGGGTGATGCACAGGGCATCTATGAACTAGATTATAACTAAACTTCGGGGGTCTGAAACTAATGCATGAGATGGACTTAACTTGCAATTACTAGGAGGTTCTACCTTGAAATAGTTACATTCTCTGAGATTTTGAATAGCATGAATAGATGCAAGGATGAGGAAACAAGCTATACAAATCTGACTGTTCACTGGCACGACATGAATACTAAAATAAATTAAACAGCATTTAATTCTCTTTTCCTCTATAACAATATATAAGACAACTTTAAGCAATAACACGTATATGAAAATTAATAAATAGATTATAAAAGCTCATAGTTTTGCCAATTATTCCAAAACCTTCACTGTAATAATTACTAATGCCCATAAAATAAATAATTTTAAATTTATATTTATTGCATTTGTGTGAATTGAGTGAAACATGATTACAGTAATCTAAAACTATTAATTAATTTCGCAAAATTGTCCCTCCTCTATAGGTATAAATACATCTCTATTTTCTATTTCATTCACAATGATTTTATAGTGAATTCTAGCAAGTAAATCACTTGTACTAAGTGTACTTTATATAAAAGTTAGCTCTGGTAAGAAAAAACACAATCATGGTTTCTTATGCTAATGGAATTGCATGAAGATGTTGTGGTCGAATCTTTTCTAATAATGTAGTTTTACTTTATCATTTTGAACAGATTCATTGTAGAGACATTTATACTCCAGCAATACAATAAAATGGTACGACGATATATGAATATATTGGTGTGAATTTTTTGTGTAATCATTTGATATTGTTGCAGGTAAATTTATTGTCATGTGATCAAGAGGTCATGATTTGGGTTTGTGTTCTTATGACTCCACCTATAGTTATTAAATAATTTTTTATTATTTATGATTCTGTATTTTCTATACAAAACTATATTAAAAGTTGAATTGTATTATTCTCTACTAATGTCACATAATTTGTACCTAAAAACTTAAACCCTGCACAAACAAATATATGTGTAATTTTCTTCTTAATATTAAACACATGTGCATCACACGTATCCTAAACTAGTGATTACTAATGCTCGTAAAAAGGAATAGTACCAAATTTATTTTTATTAGACTATGCAAATTGTATGTTAATAGGTTATGATAATCTAAAATTATTAATAAATATTACAAAATTATACCCCGTTTGCGGGTATAAATATATCTTTCTTTTTCATTTCATCCACAATCATTATATAATGATTTCTAGTAAGTGAATTAGTTTTAAGTGCATTATTATATCAAAATTAGCCCAGTTTAGGAAAAAAATCATGGTTACTTATGCTAATAGATTCGCATGTCGATGTTGTGGATGAATATTTCCTAATGTTTATACTCTAGCAATACAACAAAATGATAAGAACATATATGAATCTATTGGTGTGACTATTTTGTGTAATCAATTGGTATTTTCAGTGGTAAAGTTGTTCCCATATGATCAGGAGGTCACAAGTTGGGTTTGTGTTCATTCGACCCCAGCTACAGCTACTAAATAATTTTTATTATTTATTGAATTCTGCATTTTCTGTATAAAACTATATAAAAAGTTGAATTGTACTATTCTCTACTAATGTCACATAATTTTATAAGTAAATATTTTAACACTGCACAAACAAAGATATAAGTAATTTTCTTCTTTAACATTAAACACACGTGCATCGCACGTATTCTAAACTAGTAAGTACTAATGCTAGTAAAATAAAATAGTACCAAATTAATTTTAATTTTACTATGTAAATTGTATTTAAATTGATTACGATAATCTAACATTGTTAATTAATATTACAAATTTATCCTTCATTTCTAGGTATAAATACATCTTTATTCTCTATTTTATCCACAATCATTTTATTGTGAGTTCTAGTAAGAGTATTATTACATCAAAATTAGCTCAGTTAAGAAAAAAATTCATAGTTGTTTATGCTAATTGAATTGTATGTCGATGTTGTGGCCAAATATTTTCTAATATTGTTGCTTTACTTTATAATTTTGAACAGATTCATTACAGAGACGTTTATACTTAGGTAATACAATAAAATGGTATGACCATATATGAATCTACTGTTGTGACTTTTCTGTTTAATCATTTGGTATTCTTG
Source organism: Capsicum baccatum var. pendulum (assembly GCA_030864225.1). Classification (NCBI taxonomy): domain Eukaryota; kingdom Viridiplantae; phylum Streptophyta; class Magnoliopsida; order Solanales; family Solanaceae; genus Capsicum; species Capsicum baccatum. The sequence continues at coordinate 131,304,799 of CM061551.1, read as the reverse complement.
TTGGTAAAATTTTTGTCATGTGATCAGGATGTCACAACTTGGGTTGTCGTTCATACGACTCCATGAGGCCAAATTTATTTATTAATTAAATGAATTAAAATGCATTTAATTTCTTTTCCTCTAGAACAATATATAAGACAACTTTTAGCAATAAAAGCGTGTAAGACAATTAATAAATAGACAGTAACCGCTCAAAGTTTTGCCAATTGTTCCATATCCTTCACTATAATAATTACTAATGCCCATAAAATAAATAATGCTAAATTTTATATTTATTGCATTTGTGTGAATTGTGTCAAACATTATTACAGTAATCTAAATCTATTAATTAAGTTCACAAAATTTTCCCTCCTTTATGGGTATAAATACATCTCTATTTTTTATTTCATCCACAATAATTTTGTAGTGAATTCTAGCAAGTGAATCGCTAGTATTAATGTAATTCCCCGAAAAATTTAACTAATAGTAGAACCCTAATTCAAGATCGTTAGAAATAAAGTTAGTTATTTGGTAGCTACATGTTCTAGCTTGATGAGTATTAGGGCCTCAAAAGTTCCTTAGCTATAAAAAGAATCAAAACATTCCTTGCCGATTGAATTCTTGAGACGGATATTGGTATGGTCAAATTCAGATGAGCATATCTCTCGTTAGACTATGAATATCTGAGCTCATGATCCACCAAAAGATATATAATTGAATTAGCTTTCCAACGATACCTATTTCACCAAAATTCATTATCGAAGCAAAGAGTTATGCCCATTTTACTTCAGCGTATCAGCCTGGAAATTTCATGACGACGTTTTGTGATGACTTGTCACAAGCCTGACAGCTTGTCACAAATGTCGTCACCATAAGCAGAAAGTCACAAAATCCAATATTTTGTGACGACTTGTCACAAGCCTGACGGCTTGTCACAAATGTTGTCACCATAAGCAGAAGGTCACAAAATCCAATATTTTGTGACGACTCGTCACAAAATGTCATCAACCTTAAGCCGAAAATCATAAAATCTATCCTTTTGTGAAGATATTTCGTGATGACTTGTCACAAATGTCGTCAGCTATTTTTTTAGCAATTTAATGACCTTTTTGCAAGGGTATTTTGATCTTTTTCCTGCACTTTTCATAACTTATAACCCTCAGAGAACGTATTTTCTTCTATTTCTCTTTAGTTAAACATCTCAAAATTCTCTGCACACCTTCAACCACAAGGTTAGGGTTTCAACATAAAAACCCAATTATCTAGAGATTCAACCGTGATAATTCAATAATTCTTGCATATTTGAATTCCCCGTTAAGAGGGCTATGAGGGACACCCAATAGTTCATGAATAACCTTCCAAAATTTTGAAGTCATTCAAAAGCTCCAAGTTTAAGGTATGTGATTTTGAACAAAAACACCCTTTGTTCTTGTTCCCAAAAGTTACATATTTTCATAAAGTATTTCATAAATTCATGGAGAATTCCTATCATGTAATTATATTGTGAGTTTTATGAAACTATGTCTTACCCAAGATTTGAGTTGTAATATTATTATGCATATTAATATTGTTGTATTGTTGTGAATTGAACCTTATGGTTAAAGCATAAGTTTGAGAATGAGATTTTATCGATTTTAAAGAATATCAAGAAGTGAGTTTTGATTGTAAGTTAAGATAGAAATCCCAACGTGGGTAAGACGTTGGACTCTATGTAGCTCACATGGTTTATGTCGGTTAAGAGAAACTCCCTAAGTTCCTAAATTTCTCTTAGTCCTAAAGTCTTCCAAGTTTCAAAGAGTTTTAGTCTTAAAGTTACAAAGTTTTGAAAGTATAAGTGTTTTTGAAAGCTATGGTCCTAACAATTTCAGGTGTCATGATAATTTGAGGTTTTAAGTAAAAGCATGATGATTTATGAGTCTTGTGGCATATATTTATTTCAAGCTATGTGAGTATGTTTTACACCATGCAGGTTTTCTATAAAAGCCTATGATATTGAGTATTTTAATTGCACACTCCCCCATATGCTCAGTACATTCCCAAAGTACTGACCCATATATTTTGTTCGTGTGCTATATATTCTCGTAATTTAGGTTCAGGTGCTCAGTCTTAGCCTCACCAGTAATCCTTTCGAGCACTCTTATCTACATATCAGTCATGGTGAGTCCTCATGTTTTGGGGGCCTGTTATTCTCAGACTTCCAGTTTTATTTAGTAGATGCTTAATTCTTGTCAGTTGAGTATAAGTCAGTTGGGGAACTGTCCCAATGGCTCTCTAGTTTGGAGTAGTAGAGGTTTATCATACTAGTCATCAGATTATCATCACTTTGAGATTTTCTTTGAGTTGTAGTTTGTTCAGACCAAGTATTTCATTCATATTTCTCATTTTATGATGTCATGGTGTTGATTTCATGCTTTTTATCTTTAAGTAAACTAATATATGAAGTAGAAGGCTTAAAGGGTTAGCTTGGGGATACTTGTAGCCTTAAGCACCGTGTAACATTTCGGGACCCAGTTGCAGGGCATTACAACTAAGTGTATTGATATCAAAGTTAGTTCAGCTAATAAAAAATCACAATCATGGCTACTTATGCTAATGAAAATGCATGTCGATGTTGTGGCTGAATATTTTCTAATGTTATTGTTGTACTTTATCATTTTGAAAAGATTCATTGTAGAGATGTTTATACTCCGGCAATACAATAATATGGTAAGACGGTATATGAATCAATTGGTGTGACTTTTTGTGCAATCATTTGGTATTCTTGCTGGTAAAGTTGTTGTCATGTGATAAGGAGGTCATAGGTTGGGTTTGTGTTCATGCAATCCAGCTACAGTTATTAAATAATTTTTATTATTTATTGAATTCCGCATTTTCTATGTTAAATTTTTATAAAAGTAGAATTGTATTATTATCAACTAATGTCACATAATTTTGTAACTGAAAATTTAAATACTGTACAAACAAATATATTTGTAATTTTTTTCTTTAATATTAAACACACGTGCATCGCACGTATCCTAAACTAGTAATTATTAATGCTCGTAAAATGGAGTAGAACCAAATTTATTTTTACTGTACTATGTAAATTGTATGTAAATAAGTTATGATAATCTAAATTATTAATTAATATTACAAATTTATTCCTCCTTTGTGGGTATAAATTCATTTTTATTTTCTATTTCATTCACAATCATTTTACAGTGAGTTCTGGAAAGTGAATGAGTATCAAGTGTATTGTTACATCAAAATTAGCTCAGTTAAGAAATAAAATCATGGGTTCTTGTGCTGATGGAATTGAAGGTCAATATTGTGGCCGAATATTTCCTAATGTTGTTGCTTTACTTTATCATTTTGAACAGATTCGTTGTAAAGGCATTTATACTCCGATAATACAATGAAATGGTAAGACCATATATGAATCTATTGTTGTGACTTTTCTGCGTAATCACTTGGTATTCTTGTTGGTAAAGTTTTTGCCATGTGATCAGGATGTCACGAGTTGTGTTATCGTTCATACGACTCCATGAGGCCCAATTTATTTATTAATTAAATGAATTAAAACGCATTTAATACTCTTTTCCTCTAGATCAATATATAAGATAACTTTTAGCAATAAAAATGTGTAAGACAACTAATAAATAGATTGTAACCGTTCATAATTGTGTCAATTGTTCCAAAACCTTCACTTTAATAATTACTAATGCCCATAAAATAAATAATGCTAAATTTTATATTTATTACATTTGTGTAAATTTAGTGAAACATGATTACAGTAATCTAAAGCTATTAGTTAATTACACTAAATTGTGTCTTCTGTGTTGATATAAATACATCTCTATTTTCTATTTCATCCATAGTAATTTAATTAATTCTAGTAATTGACTCACTAGTACTAAGTGTACTTTATATGAAAGTTAGCTCAGTTAAGAAAAAACACAATCATCGCTGCTTATGCTAATGGAATTGCGTGTCGATGTTGTGGCTGAATATTTTCTAATGTTATTGCTTTACTTTATCATTTTAAACAGATTCATTTCAGAGATGTTTATACTCCGGCAATACAATAAAATGGTAAGATGATATATGAATATATTGGTGTGACTTTTTTGTCTAATCATTTGATATTCTTGCTGGTAAAGTTGTTGCTATGTGATCAGGAGGTCAAGGGTTGGATTTGTGCTCATGCGACTCCAGCTACAACTATTAAATAATTTTTTTATTTATCAAATTCTGCATTTTCTAAACAAAACTATATCAAAAGTTGAATTATATTATTCTTTACTAATGTCAGATAATTTTGTAACAAAAAATCAAAAACCGCACAAACAAATACATACGTAATTTTTTTTCTTTAACATTAAACACACGTGCATCGCACGTATCTTAAACTAATAATTTCTAATGGTCATAAAATAAAATAGTACCAAATTTATTTTTATTGCACTATGTAAATTATATGTAAACAGATTACGATAATCTTAAATTATTAATTAATATTACAAAATTATCCTGTCTTTGCGGGTATAAATACGTCTATATTTTCTATTTCATCCACAATTTATAGTGAGTTCTAGAGAGTGAATTAGTATTAAGTTTATTATTACATCCAAATTAGCTTTGGTAAGAAAAAAAATTATGGTTGCTTACTCTAATGGAACTGCATATTGATGTTGTGGTCGAATATTTCCTAATGTTTTTTCTTTACTTTATCATTTTGAACAGATTCATTTTAGAGATATTTATACTCCCGTAATACAACGAAATGGTAAGACCAATATAAATCTATTGTTGTGGGTTTTTTGTGCAATCATTTGGTGTTCTTGTTGGTAAACTTGTTTCAATGTGATTAGGACATCACGGGTTAAAGCCGTGGAAACAGCCCCTTGCAAAAATGTAAGGCGAGACTGTGTACAATAAATCCTTGTCATCTGGCCCTTTCACGAATCTCGCACATAGCATGCACTATAGTGCACTGTTCTGCCTTTTTTTAATTTAGTATTGGTTGTTTACTTGCCTGCCAAATTCATACTTATGTTAAATAGTGCATCTTTTGTTATATAGGACCGGCCACAATTCATTCTGATTCGATCAGCAAATTATTGCTTATATTTTTCTTATTAGGGAAAGCACTCCCAATCAGAGGAGTTTTCATTCTCTTTTAGGATGATGATTCACTCTAGTTCGACAACAAATCACGTTTCTTATAGGAAGAAACAAAACTTTGAATTCTTAATTTATTTAAAAGATTGTTAATAAGGAAAATTGTTTTTTATTAGATGATTTCTTTATTCCCATGGTTCGAACACGAGAGCTCTAATTTAGTGTGGAGGGATTACATACATCCCAAATATATATTCAGTGCCATTTACCCATCAATAAAAATTCATGTGTCATAAAATTCATTAAAGAAAAAGCACTTTCAATCAAAAGGTTTTTTGCGTTCTCAGAATTTCTACACAAGACCTTTTGTTAAGTGTAGAGTGATCTCATTGATTCCACCACTTTATTTGGTGACATGTGATAGAAAATTCACATATATATGAAGTAAATGCATCTTACAAATTTATTCTCTACTTCAATATTGTATTACTTAATTTGGAGGTCCCGCAGTGTCAATAACGACACATTTTAAGTTGGATATCATAAATGGGCACTCTCAAATTTCTTTAAGAAGAAATGGTCATACTATTCTCCGTTCTATGTTTGAAGACACGAGGGGTGAAGTGAACAAGGATATTGAGAGGGATCCTATTGATTTTACATTGCCTTTGATCAAGAAGTTAGACATGCCCATCACTTTTGATAATGTTGAAGAAGTTAAAGATCAAAACATGCGCTTGAGCTTGAATTTTAGAATATGGTCCTACAAGTTATGTTTAGACATGCCCATCACTTTTGACGATGTCTTTTTCTTTTGTTTCTGTTTTAGATGTTTCTTCACGTAATATCCCCATCACCACCACCCCAACCTCTCCCCTTCGCTTCCTTTAATTTTTCTTTTAATATTAGAGTTGAATATCTTGAATGTTGGTTTTCATTAATTTTAAAACTTTTAATATAAATTTTTTTTACTCATCTCTTCTTCAACGTTGTTATTGATCTTAGGGTTTCTATTCTCAAGGCTCAATATGATTAGGTATAACGCCCCGAGATTACACCCTGGGAGTCACACGGTGCTTATACCCCGAAGGACCACAAGCTAACCCATGAGTTGGTACCTGCTATGAGCACTAAATAAAATCTCAAAGAAACATTTGAGGAATTTTACTGAAATGTCACAAGATTTTAACAACTAAAATCAATACTGAAACATGGTTTTAAACGTCAGAAAACAAACTGGCAAAACTGATAAAAATGACTGATAATAACAACTGAAATGGACTAAGTGTCTGTACTAGTCTGAAAGCCTCTAAACTGACTGAATGTGGAGTTGATGGGACAAACCCCTAACTAACTCTGACTGAAATAAGGTACTGAATAATAAGGTAACTGAAATGATAAACCATGTCCTCGAAGTATGAGGACTCACCACTACTACAACAGATAGTCTGGTCTGTCTAAGTACGGTCAGGAACCCGAGCATCCAAACCTATGACATTAAATATCATAGCGCAAGAAATGAGTATGCAATCACTACTTTGAATGTACAGGTATGCTAAATGAGGTTAGGCTAATATGTATGGGTTTAGATACATGAGTAATAACTGACACAATGAGTAGCATGAGGTAATGAGTAAGAATACATGAGATCTATAATGACTAAGGATGCATGACCAAGTATAAAACATATTTTGAAATAATTTGTAAACTGAAATGCTGATAATTGGATAACTTATATCTGTATGCTATGGTCAAGCAAAACTATAACTGATTTCTAGATTGAGACTGTGGGAGCTAGCTACAACCAATATGCCCAAAGGTACTATCAGGGTCACACGATGCTTAGGATCGCAAGTGATCCTAAGCTAACCCTTGTACAGGCATACTGTTAAGCAATTGATTCAAATGTGCATAAAATAACTGAGTTTACTGTGCAGAAACATAATCATGATGAAATCTGAGAAAAAAACACAGTGTTGATATAATTTTACATTCTAACAAAACTGAAGAGCGGAACTAAAATTATAAGACTGACATTGACTAATATCTGTGAAGCCTTTACAATACTGACTATAGATATCTGAGATGCTACTCCAACTACTACTAATCAATACAAATGAGTAAGAAAGTACAGTACATAAATAACATCTAACAGAAGTCTCCGAAATAGGAGGACTCATCATCTTCTGACTGAAATCTGCAACTTTCTGATCATGATATATGGACTACAACTGAACTGGTACCTACATTATTAAATAATGTAGCATATATACGTATATGTGGATCAGTACTTTTGGAATGTACTAAGCATGTGAGGGTGAATGCATAAGTAAAACAATCATGCAATAATTCAAATAAACCTTCAAAACTGCATGCTATGTGTGAGTGATTCACCTTGGCTAGAATAATCAAAACTGACAAATCATAAGTCATGAGAAATAAAGCGTAAAAGAAATTCTTGTGAGCTACCACACTTAGTTCTAATAAACTGTACTCTTATTGTGTCCTTTAAATCAAGCAGGCTAAGTAAAAAGGATCACATTTATCAATCTTAAAACTTAGAGCTGAAATCTAATAACCGAAGTCTTAGGTAAGACAATATCTGAGTAAATTTGTGAGCCTTTACACTTAATTTTCTTGAAACTATTTTGACATTTTGTTTTAGGACTTAGGGACTTTGAAAGGTTCTTCTAACCGACATACACCATATGAGCTATCATGATGTCCAGTATCATGTTCCCTTAAAGGAAAAACCTCATGTTGGGGAGAGGTGTCAGACTCTTGCCAAGGAGTATAGCCTTATCTTAAGTGATCACTTACTTAGCCCATTATGGGAACTTAATCTCAATCTTACGATGGCACATAGTTCTGGAGAATGAGACCTTAGAATGATACCCAACTCGGTGCTAAATACTACTCCCATTCTTTTGCTCAGAAATTTTGGAAATCCACCTTAAAATAGCACAAGGGTTTGTAATGAAAACCAGTTATGCTTCTCTTTCTTTAAATCTCAAACTGTATGAACAATGTGGAATTATCTTAGCTTAGGATCAAAAGATCAGCCTTATTTCTTAAATCCTTGTAAATGATTTGTAAAAGAGGATCAAAATCATAATCTTGTTAAGATGTCAATACTTAAACTTAGGTCTTTAAAACCCAACTTTAAACTCAAGCAAATTCATAGCAAAATGTCATGCTCATTATACTTCTTGAAATACTTCAACAATATCAAGGTAATGAAATCAAAATCACAATATCATCCTTAAAACTCAATTGAAAATCTATAAAATTATATCAATCACATAAAGATGTGAAAATAGACATGCAATTCAATAGTTAAATTACTTGTAACATTATAATCTTCAAATAATGACAATTGGGGATGAACCCAAAATTGAAACTCATGTAAATTCATCTTTAAAAACTAGTTTTGGGCCCAAGGATGAAATAAGTATCCTTGTTCATAACTCCACATACCTTAATTTTCTTGAATTGTGAAGAAAGCTCAAATCTTGGGACTTGAATGATGAACTTGTGAAAGAAACCCTATTCTTGAGTTTTTTTTCTTGAAGGTTTATTGAACTAGGAAGCTTTAACTCTTGGATTCTTGAAGAAATATTGAATTCAAAACTTAAATCCTTGTGTTCTTATGAGAAAAGTTGAACTTTGTTCGTGGTGGGAAAAAGAGGATTTACGTGAGGTTTTAATAATGAAAAGTGTGAAAATAATGCCTTTTTAGGTGTTATAAATCATCCCTTGGATGTTTGGGGTTGAGGGGAAAGGACCAAAGATCCCCTTGAACCTTAAGGAGTTGAAAACGGTGGGGGAATGGACCAAGCGGAACCCTTTTTAGCCAGTGGGAGTAGAGCCCTCGCTGCCTCTTCTATCCCGGTGCAATGACCTGGGCGGCGCAGGCATATCACCTCTACTTATTGCCTCTCACAAAAATGTCTATAACATTTTGCTCGTGTATCAGATTTAGGTGAAATGGGTATCTTTGGAAAGATGATTCAATTATCTATAATTTGGTGGGTCTTGATCTAACAAATTCCACGTATATACAAAGTAATACACATTTAAAGTCGACCTTTATAGAATCAAATACCAAATTTTGGACGAATCAAAGGGTCTTATCTCAACTTTGTTCTAAGCGATTCCTACGAACATTTTTCACTTTGAAAGCACATCACACATTAGGGTAAAGATCATGACATGTATATTCAAAAGAAATTCTTGGTATTTGAGTTTACACTCGTAAGAACTACGCTTCAAAGTCTAGCCCAAAAATGCAGGGAGTTACACCTGTAACATCACCTGGATGGGTGTCAGTACCATGACACGGGTACCAATAATGTCTGCGTAGATACACTAATCTAATGTACCGCCATGCCTATCTGATGGGGGACCTCTCAAATCTACGGTGGCATCATAGATCTGGAACCTGGGGATTACTATTAATATATTATGCCTACTGATGGAGAGATAAGTGCCTCCTGCCTACTGACGTGGGAGATGTCATCCTTATGTTCACTCAGTTCTAAGTTTTACTCCCAACTAAAAGACATTGATTTCTGAACTAATGTAAGTTTGACTGCTTATGACAACTGATTGAACTGTTAGTGTTAATGGTTTATCTGAAACTATTTTGAAAGTACTAAAAACTAGATAAATATCTAAATTTTGGGTATTCAAACCTCTAGGACTCAATAGCAATAATAATAAGATCATAGTAAAACTTTGAGGACATGACATGTCAACACTTATTCAAAACTTATTCTTGTGGGCATTTCATCAAACACTTGCAAGTCATGGCTTAAGCTAAGCATAGGAAATAGTTTTAAAACTTATAGTGATAGCATAATTTCAATTCTAAAATCACCAACTAAGGTTTAACTCAACGAACAACACCATTCAAATGTGTGAGGTTTAATAACAACAACAATTTTATGTAAACATGGTATAGAATTAAAACTCATGAAAATTCATGGTTAAAATCATAATAACCATGTAAAAATCATAACTTTGAATTTAAAATTGGATTCTTGGACTCCATGGGTGATAAGGTCCCATGGATGAACATCTAACATACCTTTAAGGATTAAATCCTGAGGAATATCATAAGCTTGAATGTTCTTAGCTTGGAAGACACAAGTTCTTGAACTTTCTTGAATGAGATAAAGGTTTATCTTAATGAGAAACAAGAGAGTTTAGGGTTTCTTTTTTATTGAAATTGGGGATTGTGTGCAAAATATTCCCTTTTCAGCTATTTAATCCCATGTTTTCACGATTTGGGAATGTGGGAAAAGACCAAGTTGCCCTTGCAAAATTCAACTTCACAACTGAAGCCCGATTTTGACCAACACTGCGATGTGCCAACCTTGTCACCGATATAGACACCGCGACGTGGTGAAATCGCGGTGATTTACTGGAATTATCTAGTACAATTTTTCACTTTACTGCGATGTGGTACCTGTGCCACTGAGATTACTGGTGCGATGCGGGATAATCGTAGTGAGCTACTATGATTGCAATCTAAATGTTAATCAAATAAATTAAACCACATTTATTTCTTTTTTCCTCTATAACAGTATATAAGACAACTTTAAGCAATAAAAACGTGTATGAAAACTATTAAATAGACTGTAACCACTCATAGTTTTGCCAATGTTTTAAAACATTCACTGTAATAATTACTAATGCCTATAAAATAAATATTGTTAAATTTTATATTTATTGCATTTGTGTGAATTGAGTGAAACATGATTATAGTAATCTAAAGCTATTAATTAATTTCACAAAATTGACCATCCTCTGTGGTATAAATACATCTCTATTTTCTATTTCATCCTTAGTAATTTTATAGTGAATTCTAGCAAGTGAATCACTAGTAGTAAGTGTATTTTATATCAAAGTTAGCTCAGTTAAGAAAAAAACACAACCATAGTTGCTTATGCTAATGAAATATCATGGTGATGTTGTGGCCGAATATTTTTTAATGTTGTTGCTTTACTTTATCATTTTGAACAGATTCATTGTAGAGACGTTTGAACTCCGGCAATACAATAAAATGTTAAGAAGATATATGAATCTATTGGTGTAACTTTTTTGTGTAATTATTTGATATTCTTGCTAGTAAAGTTGTTGCCATGTGATTAAGAGGTCACAGGTTGGGTTGTGTTCATGCGACTCCAGCTATATTTACTAAATAATTTTTATTATTTATTGAATTTTGCATTTGTCATATATAAAACTATATTAAAAGTTGAATTGTATTATTCTCTACTAATGTCACATAATTTTGTTACTAAAAATTTCAACATTGTACAAACAAATATATATGTAATTTTCTTCTTTAATATTAAGCACGCATGCATCGCACGTATTCTAAACTAGTAATTACTAATGCTCGTAAAATGAAATGGTACCAAATTTATTTTTATTGTACTATGTAAATTGTACGTAAATAGATTACGATAATATAAAATTATTAATATTACAAAATTATCCCCCCTTTGCGGGCATAAAGATATCTTTATTTTCTATTTCATCCACAATCATTTTATAATGAGTTTTAATAAGTGAATTTGTGCTATGACATCAACAGTACCTCAGTTTAGGAATATAATCATGGTTACGTATGGTAATAGAATTGCATGTCAATGTTGTGGCCGAATATTTCCTAATATTATTTCTTTACTTTATTATTTTGAAAAGATTCATTGTAGAGACGTTTATACTCCGGCAATACAAAAAAATGGTAATTCCGTATATGAATCTATTGGTGTATCTTTTTTGTGTAATCATTTGGTATTCTTGATGGTAAAGTTGTTTTCATGTAATCAGGAGATCACGAGTTGGGTGCTCATACGACTCTAACTACGGTTACTAAATAATTTTTATTATTTATTGAATTCTATATTTCTATATAAAACTATATTAAAAGTTGAATTGTATTATTCTCTACTAATAACACATAATTTTATAACTAAATAATTATATACTACACAAATAAATATATATGTAATCTTCTTATTTAACAATAAGCAAACGTGCATCTGTAATATCTCATATCATGGTAATCCTAGTTGTAAAAAGAAAAGAAAAAGAAAGAAAGTAGTGGGCCACCCATTTATCCAACCAAAACAAAAAGGAAGCAGGAAAAATAAAGGAAATAAAGCCCATTCTGCATGTTTAAACCAATTTTAAAAGGGGGAAAAAGCTAATATTAAGAAAGGTAAAGCTGCGCAGCAGGTACACCAAATTCGCAAAAACATTAAGGTTTTGTGGTTTCTGGGACATTAGCTAATCAAAAAAATAAAAATAAAAAGGTGATTTAAGGAAGAAGAAGAAGTGGGTTTATTCGGAGATATCTATCGGGTTTAAGGTAAATCCTTTCTATACCTTTATCATAATTTCTAGTCTAAGTAATGAATTTTGGGTATTAAAATTTAGTTGTTAAAGACAAGAATTATGGACAGTAAGGTGTTGTTTTAGATACAAAGTTTGATGAATTGAAAGTACCATAAAACCTTGAGTGTTGGGTTATCTAATTTTATCACGGAATTAGCCTAAACAAGAAAATTAACAATAGATTGATTGATGTGTCTATTAGATTCGATTAAAGGTCATACAAATCGTTCAAGGAGACAAGTTTGGTATTACATCAAGTGTACTGTGAGTAGTAATCTTTCCCATGACTTGTGTTTTCTTAACCTGCATATTTTATACATGATTTTGGTGAATCAAGAATTATTGAATGCTTTGAAACTGCATGTGGGGCAAATCTTTTACTTGATATGATACTGAAATTGGATATTTGAGGTGTTCATAAGACATATTTAGCATTTCTTGAGATATGATCACTGATGTTATGAAAGTTCATCACTTACATGAGAAATAAGTATTTTTCACATGAGTTTTATTCAAGTTTACATTTATTATTATGGATATGAATTTTAAAGTTATGTTCTATTCTGAAAAATGCTTTCATATGAATATCTATTGTTTACAAGTATAAATGGGAGTGGAACTTGATTTGAATCTTGTAGCTAACGACTGGATCATTAGACCTAGTGAACCTTGTATTTACTGATTACTGTTCTATCCCTCGCTATTGGTAAGGTAGAACTATTATACTATTGCTGATCTCCCCCGAGTAGGGACCTACTGATATGATATTTGACTCCTTTATGAGGGGTCCACTGTTATGGACTATTCTTGATGTAGAATGTCACACTGATTACATGATTCATTCTTGAAAACCTCCCAAATATGTAATATTTGATTCGATATGATTTTTTTGAGTTTATTACTGAACTATTGATTCACTTTGCGTACATGAAACAAATGATACTATTTATTCTTATTGTTTTTATTTATTTTGTGATGTTTTATGACTTGTCCCTATTAAAAATGGTTGTGGTTAAGTGTTATTACTCACTGAGCTAGTGTCTCACTCATTGCTATTATTTTTCAAACAATGCAGGTAACGGTGAGGATCTCGTTGGCTATAGGATTCGAGTGTCATTTTCTTAGTGAGCCCTGCATTTGTTAGCGTAGGCAAGATTTTATTCATTTGTTATGTTTTGTTTCTTAAAAACTCTTAGAGTCTCTCCATAGTCATGTCTTAAGATTTTTTAGTATTCTTTAATTATTTTGGACTTGTAGAGTATTGGACGTCCTCTCATGTTTTGGAGATAAATTTTATGTTATATTTTGGTGGTATTGGTGAATTGTTGGTGATTTTGGTGTATTGTGTTGAGGTTTGATGTGTTTGAGTGATGTTGGGTTATTGTGTTGTTGATTTGAAACAGAAAATTTTCTTGTTTGGCCCAAAAATAGAGGAAACTTTGCGTGATTTTATGTAGAATTCTGACGAGATTTGCTTTGGAGTCCTAAACTTCTTAGCACCGTTCATGGTCCTATTTTGGGTTGTGACAAAGGTGTTATTAGAGCCAAGTTAATTCTGTGACTATGGAGCACACGGTAGTAGTAAAATCTCAATTATGGTTATGTTGTCGGCCATTTCTATAATCGTGATTCTGCGAAAGCATAATAGGATGTGTCTTGAATTTCTTCTTCATTATTCCTTATGTGTGTGACATTTAGGACCAATTAGATGAATCTAACTTTCTTATTTTATTAATCAGATGGTTTGTAGAGCAACTATTGGTAGGGAAGGAGGTAGAGCCCACATAAGGGGCCGAGATAGGGATAGTCATGGTACCGCAAGGAATCACACTACCAGTCTAAAAAGTTTAAGAGAGCCCACTCCTAAAGGAAATACTATTCCACCTCCACCATCTCATAAGGGTAGTACTGTTGAGGCACTTACTTTCATGCAAATAGCCATAGAGGGCTTGGACGATCAACTGGACAGATAGGAGAGAGATGGTCAACATAATTCTGCTCAGCCTAAGCCACAGTTCCAGGTACCTATTTAGACTTACAACTTCAAAAATAAGGAGGTATCTTTGCAGGAGTTCCTAAAGTTGAAGTCACAAAAATTCACAGGTTCAGACAGTTCAGTTGATCCTCAGAGCTTTTTGGATGGTACATTAAAGGTGCTATATGTATTAGGATGTTCTAGTGAGAGGGTTGTGGAAATTGCATCATATAAATTGGAGGATATGGCTAACACTTGGTAAGATACTTTATTACTAGGAAGGCCTGCTGGTGCAGCACCACTGACATGGGATGATTTCCCTAAGTTCTTCATGGATACCTTTCTTCCTGACAGTCAGAAACGAAAATATGCAGATCAACTTGAGAGATTAGTTCAAACTCCAGATATGGATGTGTCGACCTATAATACTATGTTTTGCAAGCTGGCTAGATATCCTCTATACTTGGTGTCCACAGAAGCAGCTCGAGTCCAGAGATTTGTAAATGGGTTAGTTGCTCATCTCTATAATGCAGTAACCCCACAAATAAAGGTTTTGACCTATTATATGATAGTGGATCTTGCTAGAAAAATTGAGTATAAGGGTCATGCGGAGCAGAAAGCTTATGAGGTTCGTAAGAAGGCTATGATGCAGAGCGAAAAATAAGGGAAAGCATCAGGGCCCTCAAGCAGGGATAGATTCAGTTTCACATCCTGCATACAAGCCACCTTCTAGACAAGGTACTTAGGGGTCTTCGGTATCTCAGGGATATCGTAGTTCTGGCCAGATGTATGCCACTACTCCATCCTACTAGACTTGTGGAAAATCACATATGGGCCAGTGTCGTTTTTGAGTGGGGAGTATTTTTGATGTGGTTAGTTAGGTCATCACATCAGGGATTGCTCAGCCTCAGAGAAATGTTAGTGAGGGTTCTGGTCAGTTATCTGCACTTAGTCAGGTTACTCATAATACCATAGGTAACAGAAATAGAGGCCGATGTAATAGAGATTGGGCTGCTAGCAATCAGGAATAAAGAAATATTAGTAAATGCCAATCGAATGTTATTACATTTACTAGGCAGGATGTTCATGCCTTGAATGCAGTGGTTACAAGTATTCTTTTTGTCTGTTATTTAATTCTTATGCTTTGATAGATCAGGGTTCTACCCACTCTTTTGTGTCCTAATACTTTTCCATGAGATTTGATAGATAGACAGATACATTAACTTGTCATTTTCTTGTTGCTACTCCCATGGAAGATTCCTTATTAGTTGAGTATGTTACCATAATTTTGAGATTATAGTGGAAGGTAGGATTACCCTTGTTGACTTGATTACACTTGATATGATTGATTTTGATGTGTTGATGGGCATGGATAGGTGATATCCTTGCTATGCTACTGTAGATTATCATACAAAGATAGTTTGATTTGAGATACCCAATGAATCTAGTTTTGTATTGGAAAAGGGTCAAGTTCCAGAGGTTAGTAAAGTTATATCTTGTATAAAGACCCAACGACTATTAAAGAAAGGTTTTTTTGGTCTCTTGGCTATGGTAAGTGATGTTAGAGAGGGAACACTAAGTTTGGAGGAGCTACCGATGGTGAAGGAATTTTTTATGTATTTCCTGAGGAATGCCAGGATTACCTCCAGTACAAAATATAGACTTTAGTATTGATTTGGCACCTACCACTATGTCAATATCGATACGCCCATATTATATGGACCAGCAGAGTTGAAGGAGCTCAAATAGTAGTTGAAAGACTTGCTAGATAAGTGTTTTATCAGATCAGGTGTATCACCATGGGGTGCACCAATTTTGTTTGTAAAGAATAAAGATGGATTTTTAAGAATGTGTATTGACTATAGACAGATAAATAAGGTAATGATACGTAATAAGTATTTTTTGACTCGTATAGAGGATTTGTTTGATCAGTTACAAGAGGTCGTTTATTTTTTAAAGATTTATCTTCGGTCTGGTTATCATCGGATTAGAATCAAGGAGGAAGATATATCCAAGACAGCATTCAGAACTCGATATGGGCATTATAAGTTCCTTGTGATGCCTTTCGGTTAACTAATGCTCCTGCTGTATTCATGGACTTGATGAATAGGGTGTTCAGGTCATTTCTGGACAAATTTGTGATCATATTCATTGATGTATTCTGTTATATTCTCGTAGTCAGGAAGAACATGAGAGTCATCTAATGACTGTATTGCAGACATTGGCGGAACATAAGCTCTATGCTAAGTTCTCAAAGTGAAAATTTTGGCTTGACTTAGTATCATTTTTAGGGCATGTTGTCTCCAAAGATGGTATCGCGGTGGATTCTAAAAAGACAGAAGTGGTGCAGAAATATAATACCCTTTATTTCCCTAGCTTAAACTAACTCTCACTCGTTGAGTTATCCAATGTAAATTTTTTGAAATACTTTGTTGTTTAGTTTAGATCCTCTCAATACATAGGAAATTCAGTTATCTTTCCAATGATATAAAATTTTCCCAAATCTGATATCCGTGCGAAGAGTTAGAGCTATTTTCATAAAGCAGTGTGCCAATTTGGCCATCAACACGTCGTAGAGGCCAACCAAATGGCAATGGTCACTTTCCAGTGTTTCATTGTGATATTGGCGCATCGTGCCAAGCCCTTAATTCATAATTGTCCATTTACTAGTGAAGCTAGGCAATGTCACCGCATCACGGTGAGCTTCCAGGTTGCAATCAATGTGGCAATGCAATTCCACCGTATCGCGCCACCGTGCACTTTCCCAGTTGTCAATTTCCAGAGACACGGTACAATAGCATCGTATCACGCCAGTATGCCAAATCAGGATTTTTTAGTTAATTCTGAGTTTTAAATCCAAGGGGCTTTTAAGTACTTTTCCCTTACCCCAGTCAGCCTAAACATGTAATTAAGCCCTAAAAGAGCACAAGATGCTCATTATTTCACTATATTCTCAAGAATCAAAATATTCTCTCTCAACAAAACAAACCCAGCTCCAAGGAATCAAATTCGATCTCAAGAATTTCTCCAAGAACTCCAAGAAATTATCAATTCAGGTATATTAGGTGTTCATCTATGGGTACCTTACACCCATAGAGTCCAAGAATCTCTTTTTAAAACTACAAGCTTATGGAATTGTGAATTCCCATGTTTGAAATTGATTGTATGCATGTCTATGATATAAATTGGGTTTCAAATCCATGGTTATTATAAGATTCATGAAATTAGAATATATTTATGGGGAATTTTATGAATTGCATGCTAAATCCATGAAATTGCATGTTTGCGCATTGTAGTTGTAATATTTATATGTTATCCATGATTATGTGCATTAAGTTGTACCCCCCCAAGTGTTTGATAGAATGTCCATGTGAATTAAATGATGAAATCATGACATGCTAGTAAATGTACAAGCTCATGCTCTACAAGTGTTTGATAAAATGTCTCTGTGAATGAATTATGATCAAGTGAGCATTGTTATGTTATTCAAGATTATGCTATGCCTTTATTTTATTCTATCGAGTCCTGGGGGTATTTTATACCTGACAATTTAGTTGTGTACCTATAGCCAGTGTCAGTTATAGAATAGTATCAGTCATGTCCCAATCAGTAGAATCCATTCAGTTATAGAACTCAGGAAAACTCAGAAAACTTAGTATCAGTCTAGTCTAGTTCAGTATACTCAGTTTAGTGTCTTTTATTTAGGAGTAGGATTCAGAACCGAGTGAACCCAAAGATGGGGTCTCACCTTCCAGTAGAGGGTGTGATCCTTAGAAGCAATCCTTGCATTCTAGAACTACGTAGCCAGCGTAGGTTGAGATATCAAACCTACTAGTTGAGGGTTGATGAGGTGTTTCTAACTTCCAGTTGAGGGTACCACCGTTCTCATTAGAGTACCTGCCATATGAGGGTAGTTTTTCAGTGTCTTTACCCATGGCACGTACTGACACCCTTCCGACAAGGGTCACAGGTTGGACCCCAACTCAGTTGTCTTATTTAGGGCATGTCGGTTAGATGATTACCTCCTATGGTCTAAGTTTTAGTCTTCATAATAGAACTCAGTTTAGATCTATAAAATTAGGACTGTCAATTACAGTCAATCAGTATCAGTAACTCAGTTATCAGTAAATTTAAATATTAGTTACTCAGTATTAGAACTCAAGACTTAGCTTCAGACAAGCTCAGTCACAGCATTTATTTATATGCACAGTAGTGTATACTCCATATACAGCAGCATCAGTTATCCATGTACTCTCATGTTCAGTTACTCTATATCATTCTGTAAATTATTGTTCATGCATATGAACCCTTGCATTCAGCCTTACCTCGTCTATTATACAGTACATTCCATGTGCTGATGCACTCTTTCTTTGCACTATGATATCTTATATCATAGGTTTGGATGCTCAGGTTCTCGATCGTGCATAGACAGATTCAGATTCAGCTAGAAATGCCAAAGTTAGTAGTGAGTCCTCATCTATCGAGGATATTTTATTAATTCAATTTCTCAGTATATGAATATTTTGTTACATGGAGTTAGTTAGGGGATTGTCCCATCAACTCCACTTTCAGACAGTTCAGTTTAGAGGCTTTTCAGAAAGTTCAGTTTAGAGGCTTTTCATACTAGACTTTTAGATAATATTCAGATTTGTAGATTATTATTATCAGTTGATATTCTTTATCAGTATTTCAATATTTTGAACCTTATGGTATTTTAGCCTATTTTTCTTATTTATTATATTATTATTACTCAGTGCTCACAACAGATATCAGTCATGGGTTAGCTTATGGTCCTTCAGGGTCGTAAGCATTGTGTAGTGTCCGGGGTACAGACTCGAGGTGTTACAAGAAATGGCATAGACCTACTTCACCTTCAGAGATTCACAGCTTTATAGGTTTAGCTAATTACTATAGGTGTTTTGTGTAGCATTTTTCTAAAATTATAGCTCTATTGACCAAGTTAACACAGAAAAATATAAAGTTTCAGTGGATGGAAGAATGTAAGTAGAGCTTTCAGAAACTCAAAACATGTTTGACCACCATGCCAGTATTAGCTTTGCCATCAGGTTATGGAGGATTTAAGGTACTCTATGATACTTTGAGGGTTGATTAAGGATGTGTTCTCATGCAAAATGATCATGCCATAGCTTCTGCTTTGAGACAGTTGAAAAAGCACGAGCTGAACTATCCTACACATGGTTTGGAGATGGCCGCTATGGTATTTGCTCTTAAGATTTAGAGGTATTACTTATATGGTGAAAATTATGAGATTTATGCCGATCATAAGAGTTTGAAGTACATTTTTCAGCAGCGAGATCTAAATCATCGACAATGTCGGTGGATGAAATTACTCAAGGATTATAATTGTGCTATCTTGTATCATCCTGGAAAAGCTAATGTTATGGTTGATGCTTTGAGCAGGAAATATATGGGTAGTTTTGAAGATATAGCACTTGGAAAGAGGCAACTAGCAAAAGATATGCAGTAACTTAAAGGAAAAGGTGTCAGTTTTGGTTTTGGAAAGTCAAGGGTGTTGTTGGCTTACGTTTAAGCTAAATCTTCTTTGGTAGAACATATAAAGTCCACTTAATTTGAGGATGTTCAGTTGTGTAAATATCGAGATAAGGTCCTAGCTGGTCAAAATAAGTTGATGAGTGTTCATTGTGATGGTATTCTTAGAGTGGGTAATCGATTATGTATACCAACTTCAGATGAGTTAAGACAAGCTATTCTTGAGGAAGCTCACAACTCCGGATATTCCATTCACCCTGGCTCTGCTAAGATGTATCATGACCGGAAGCAATTATACTGGTGAGAAGGTATGAATAAATATGTTGCTGACTTTGTTTCTAGTTGTATGACTTGTCAGTAGGTGAAAGCGGACATCAGTGACCAGTAGGATTATTACAAGAGATCAGGATTCTAGATATGAAATGGGAAAGAGTTACCATGGATTTTGTAATTGGTCTACCACTAACTAATAAAAGATATGACTCTGTATGGGTAATTGTAGATCGACATACTAAGTTAGCTCACTTTTTTCCAGTGAAGACTACATATAGTGGAGTGAAATATGCTCAATTATTATGAATAGAATTGTCCGAGTTCATGGAGTTCTATTGTCCATCATTTTTTATAGTGGTTCACAGTTCACTTCACATTTTTAGAGATGTTTCCAAGAAGCATTGGGTACCTGAGTAGATCTTAGTACTGCATTTCATCTGTAGATGGACGGATAGTCTGAGCGTACTATACAAATCTTGGAGGATATGTTGAGAGCTTGCATTCTTGATTTTGGAGGTAGTTGGGATACTTACTTACCCTTAGCTGAATTTTCTTACAATAATAGTTTTTAGTCAAGCATTCAGATGGCTCCATATGAAGCTTTATATGGTAGGATATGTCGTTCTCCTATCTGGTGGTTTGAATTTAGAGAGGCTAAGGTTTTAGGACTAGACTTGGTACAGGATGTAGTGGACAAGGTCCATTTGATTAGGCAAAGGTTGCTCAGAGCACAACGCAGACAAAATTCGTATGCAGATAAGAGGAGAAGAGATCAAGTATTCTCAGTAGGGGATAAGGTTTTTATACGTATCTCTCATATAAAAGGTATGATGCGATTTGGTAAAATAGGTAAATTGAGCCCGAGATATAGGACCATATGAGATACTTGATCGAGTAGGAAGTGTGGCATATCGTTTAGCACTCCTTCCTAAGATATCTTTCATCCATTCAGTGTTCCATGTCTCTATGCTAAGGAAGTGTATATTATATTCGTCTCGCATGCTCGAAGCACCGACCTTGTAGTTGGATAAGAACTTAACCTATGAGGAGGAATGTAACGCCTCGAGTCTGTACCCTGAACGCTACACAGTGCTCATAATCCTGAGGGGCCATAAGCTAACCCAGGATGGTAACTATTGTAAAAACTGAATAATGATATTGTATTATACAAAAATTAAGAGGAAAATAGCCATAAGGTTCAAAGTTTTAAATAAATACTGAATACTAAAAAGTAAATACTCATACATCTATTTGAAATACTCTAGTCTAAAAAGCCACTACTATCTGAATAAGGATTTGATGGGACAAGTCCCAAACTAACTTCGACTACTGAAATAAATTGAGTACTAGAATACTAGAATAATAAATCTGTCCTCAAACAATGAGGACTCACCACTATTCTACTGCTAATAGATTGAGCTGCTAAGTATAACCAGGAGCCCGTGTGTCTGGACCTATTATATAAGACATCATAGCGCAAATGAAAGGTATGCGTCGGTACTTTAAATGTACTGGTATGCTAAGTGAGGTAGGCTCAGATGCATGGGTGAACAATACTAACTGAACAACATGAGTATAACTGAATGAGAGTACATGCATGAATATGTAAATTGTAACTGAGGTCGTGATAACATGGGATACTGAGTTCTGAATTACTAATTTACTGATATCTGAGTTTAATAATACTGTATTTCTATAAACTGAGCGACTGTATCTGACAGTCTTAATTCTGTGAACTATTCTGAATACTGTACAGAACTAAATGACGGTGTCTGACAGTCCTAATTTCTATAGAACTGAACTCATTTCTATTCTGAAGACTAAAATTGTAACCGTGGGAGGTAATCATCTAACCAATATTCCTCTTTTTGAATAGATTGGGATCCAACCTATAACCCCAATTGGAAGGGTATTAGTACCGTGCCATGGGTAAAGGCAACTGTGAATTAACCCTCTCTAACAGAAAGCTCTTGCATCAACCCTCGTTGGCAGTAAAACTCATATGAGATGTATCAACCCTAGTATGGCAGGAAGATATCTCAACCTAAGTTGGATACATAGTTCTGTAATGCAGGGATTGCTGCTAAGGGTCAAACCTGCTGCTGGCAGGAATGCCCCCATCCCTGGGTTCGCTCGGTGCTAAATCCTACTCCCAATTGAATAGATACTAAACTGATTCCTAATACATACTAGGCTTGACTGAACTATTACTAATTATACTGTCTAACTGAACTGGACCGAGTTCACTGAGTTCCATTGACTGACGAAATACTACTGAATTTTATAAACTGACTGAATTTATCGAGGTCTAAACTAGATATTGAACTGAACTGGATTGATGCTAAGTCTACTGAGTTTTTCTTGAGTTTTGTAACTAACTGAGAGTACTACTGATCGTGACATGACTGATATTATTCTGTAACTAACACGGGTCTAGGTAAGCAGCTAAATTGTCAGGTATTAAATACCCCTAGGATGCAGTAGCATGAAAAGTAAATCAGTACATGACTTTAGTAGCATAATGGTACTATCTTGCTAATAATACATTCACTTAGACATCTTTGGTCAAGCACTTGTTATACAGGAGCTTGTGCATGATTGAAATCACAAAATAACATGTTATGCTCGGACTAGTCTAATTACATAAGCATTTTGACAAATACTTGGAGAGCATGGGTATTTTCAATAAATATGTAGTAATATCATGGATTCTACATTCAACTTGTAATTAAAGAGCTTGACATGTATTTCACAAAATTCAATTCACAATTAAACTAGTTTGCATGAACCTTGGGACAAATCATGGAATTAGATCATCATTAACATCATAATCATTAATACATTCAAGATCCAACATGAAATCCATGAAATTAATTAACTTGTATTTAGAAATAGTTTCTTGAACTCCAAGGGTGGAAGAAAACCCTTGGATGAACACTTCACATACCATGGTTGCTAAATTCTTGAAGAATGATGGTGAAATCTTAAGCCTTGAGTCTGGAATTTGTTCTCCTAGGCTTTTGTTCTTGAGTAAATTCTGAATAGAGAATGAATTTTACCTCTAACGGGGATTAATTTCATGTTTTGGGGGCTGACATAAGGTGGGAAAAGACTCAGTTACCCCTGAGGATTCGGATTTTAAATTACTGAAAACTGTACTAGCAACGCATAGACCGATGCGCCGCATTATTGGCATCGATGTGATGGCTAATGCATAGTGTTGAATCTGCGTCAGTTCACTAGAATCAGCACTGGGAGCTGGGAAAAAATCTCATCAACATGATGGGCGATGCGTCTCGTCGAGATCGTGTTGATCCACTGGTTTGAGCTTTTGAATATGTTTCAAATAAAGTTTGAAAAATTCAAAATTTGTTCGAGAACACCTACTGACATTCATGATCATGAACTAACCTAAAAATTGATATTTAAATGTTATAAGGGTCATGAAAAAGGATCTCCAACTTACGAAGTCTAAAATAACTCTAAGTATGAACACAACTAAAATTTTCTAAGTTTGGAACCCCTTAACAAGCTTTAAAGGTCTGAGTTAAGCTTTGGATTTTTTGGGGTCTTACAAGGAACCAGTAGCTATTATTGATCGACAAGTAAGATAGTTACGGTCGAAGGAGTTTGTATCCGTGAAAGTCTTGTGGAACAACCATACCATTGAAGAAGCTACATGGGAGTCAGAAAAGGATATGAGAACCAGGTATGCACTTGTTTTCAAATTTGGAAACCAAATTTTTTAAGGTGGAGAGAATGTAATATCACATATCATGGTAATCCTAGTTGTAAAAAGAAAAGGAAAAGAAAGAAAATAGTGGGCCATCCATTTATCAAACTAAAACAAAAATAAAAAAGGAAAAATAAAGGGCTTAAAGCCCATTCTGCACATCTAAACCAATTTAAAAAGGGGGGGAAAGCTAATATTAAGAAAAGTAATGCTGCCCAGCAGTGTATAGCAAACAAAGCAAAAACTTTAAGGTTTTTTGGATGATGGGACATTAGCTAATCAAAAATAAAAGGTGATTTAAGTAAGAAGAAGAATATGAAGAAAAAAAAGTGGGTTTATTCGTAGATATCTATTGGGTTTAAGGTAAATCCTTTCTTATACCATTATCGTGATTTATAGTCTAAGTAATGTATTTTGGGTATTGAAATTTAGTTGCTAAAGACAAGAATTATGGACAGTAGCGTATTGTTTTTGATACAAAGTTCGATGAATTGAAAGTTACCAAGAAATCTTGAGGGTTGAGTTATCTAATTTTATCATGGAGTTAGCCTTAACTAAAAAACTAATTATAAATTGATTGATATGACTATTAGATTTGATCGAAAGAGGTCATATGAATTGTTAGAGGTGACAAGTTTTGTATTACAACAAGTCTACTATGAGTAGCAATCTTTCCCATGATTTGTGTTTCTTAACTTGCATATTTTGTACATCATTTTGATGAAACAAGAATCATTGAATGCTTTGAACTGCACGTGGGGCAAGTCTTTTACTTGATATAATACTAAAATTAGATTTTTGAGATGTTCACAAGACATATTTATCGTTACTTGAGATATGATCACTGATGTTATGAAATTTCTTTGCTTAGATGAGAAATAAGTATTTTTGACATGAGTTTATTCAAGTGTTCATGTATTATTGTTGATATGAATTTTAAAGTTATGTTCTATTCTGAAAAATGCTTTCATATGAATATCTATTTGTTACAAGTATAAATGGGAGTAGACCTTGATTTGAATTTCGTAGCTAACGGTGGGATCATTAGACTTGGTGCACTTAGTATTTACTGATTATTGTTATATCCCTCACTAGTGGAAAGGTAGAACTAACATACTGTTTCTGATCTCCCCCGAGTAGGGACCTACTGATATGATACATGACTCTTTTACGAGGGGTCCACTGTTATGGGCTATTCTTGATGTAGAATGCCACACTAGTTACATGATTCATTCTTGGAAACCTCCCAAATATGTAATATTTGATTTGATACGATGCTTTTTGAGTTTATTACCGAACTATTGATTCACTTTACTTACATGAAACAAATGATACTGGTTATTATTACTATTTTCTGAAAGAGCATTTATCTCATGATGTTTTATGACTTGTCCATATTAAAAATGGTTGTGGTTAAGTGTTATTACTCACTGAGCTAGTGTCTCACAACTCGCTATTATTTTTCAGAAAATGCAGGTAACGGTGAAGATCTCGTTGGCTAGAGGATTCGAGTGTCATATTCTTGGTGAGCCCCTCATTTGTTCGCTTGGGCAGGAGTTTATTCATTTGTTATTGTAATACAACGAAAACTCCAAACCAATATTAAAGCCATGTACCAAGCTCATGCATAGTATATCATGGTTCTTTTATAGTTTTATGAGTAAGTTAGATGTATATTAAGGCTTCAAATAACTCCCAGCTATCAGACAAATCAAAATATTCCTTATCGATTGAATTCTTGAGAGGGATATTGGTATAGTCAACTTCAAACGAGGATATCTCCTATTATACAAGGAATTTTTGATCTCATGACCTATCAACAGATATATAATTGAACTATATTTCCAACGATACCTATTTCTCCTAAATCCGATATTGGAGCAAAGACTATTCCTATTTTACTCCAGCATGTCAGGCTGGAAATAGTGTGATGACATTTGTGGTAGCTTACCACATTTGTGATGCCCTACCACGAAGATTGTCAGCCTTAGGAAGAAACCAACTCCTGTGTGACGACATTCGTGGTAGCTTACCACATTTGTGATGCCCTACCATGAAGGTCGTTAGCCTTAGGCAGAATCCAGCTCCTGTGTGACGGGATTCGTGGTAGCTTACCACATTTGTGATGCCCTACCACAAAGGTCGTCACCTTGGCAGAAACCAGCTCCTAAGTGACGACATTCGTGGTAACTTACCACATTTGTGACGCCCTACCACGAAGGTCGTCAGACTTAGGCAGAAACCATCAATTCCAGCTTCTGCGTGATGACATTTTTGACGGCTTACCGCATTTTTGACGCCTTGTCACAAATGTCATCAACTATTATTTTCAGCAATTGGTAATTTATTTCATAAGGGTATTTTGGTCTTTTACCTTAAATTCCCACGACTTATAACCCTAAAGAGGCATAATTTTTCTCATTTTTCTTCAGTTAAGCATCTCAAAAACCCTCTCTTACTCTCTCAACCACAAGATTAGGGTTTCCATCAAACTCAACTCTCAAAAGCAACATTCAAGCCTTTTTCCAAGATAATCAAGAATTAAGTTTCCCAATACAAGAACTCTCCAGCAAATCATCAAGGTTTCCTTTCTAAGGTATGTGTAGTGTTCATCTATGGATCCAATCCGTTCATAGAGCTCAAGAACCATGTTTTAAATATTATTTTGTAAACTTTTTGTGGTGATATGAGTATGTACATGTTGATGATTGTTGTTTAAGTTTCAAGATGATATCTAGCGGTGTTTTCATGGAATATATATGCTTGTTAGTTTAAAACTATGAACCTTAGATGGTGTACAATGGTACAAGTTATGAAATACACCTATGCCTTAAAGATTGCATGCAAGATGTTCGATAAAATGCTTAAGATGCTAGAAATTCATGTTTATACGGTTCTATGATGTATAAATGACAAGTCCATGTTAGCTATATGCTTTAATATGAATTTCATGTTTTTCATGTGTTGCTATTGTTGTGGTATGAAGCATGTATGATAATGGATATATACAATATGCACATAGCTATGCACTCCCTACCATGCTTAATATGTTGAGCAACTACATGATGTATAATAGCCTCTATTTATGATAATGTGAATTTTGGACTCCAATCTTATGATCAAGTCAGTCATGTTGCGTCAGTTTCCTTCCATCGAGTCCTGGGGGTATTCGTACCTGAAAAGTATAGTTGTGTGCCTAGATCCATGTCATATTATCACAACACTGTTAGTCAAGCCATGATCTACAGAATTCAGTCAGTCATGTGACTCAGGAAAAATCCAATAAC
This sequence comes from Capsicum baccatum var. pendulum, assembly GCA_030864225.1. Taxonomy (NCBI): domain Eukaryota; kingdom Viridiplantae; phylum Streptophyta; class Magnoliopsida; order Solanales; family Solanaceae; genus Capsicum; species Capsicum baccatum. Next base: position 131,277,531 of record CM061551.1, on the reverse strand, counting down.
CTCAGTAATCTCTGTAGTTCAGTAATCTCAGTGATCTCGTACTCAATAATATCAGTAACCTCAGTATTCAAAGTCAATGTCACTAACTTCAATACTTTCATCCAGTCCTCAAAACTCAGTACATTTCGTCAGTCATCGGAATCCAGTAAACTTAGTTTAGCTCCGCTAAACAATACCACTAGTATCAGTCTAGTTAATCAGTATTAGTTCAGTTAAGTTATTTAGTTCAGTCAAGTTATTCAGTTTAGTGTCTTTTAGATGGGAGTAGGATTCAGCACCGAGCGAACCTAGGGATGGGGGCTCACCTACTAAAATAGGACTGAGATACCTAGAATCAATCCTTAAGTACCAGAACTATATTGCCAGCGTAGGTACGAGATGTCACCCATTAGATAGGAATGACATACTTAGGGGTCACCCATTAGCATATTTATATGTAGAGAGCTGATCCTAGGAGTCACCCACTAGATTAGGACTGACTCCACAACAGATATCTTTACTAGTTGCGCGGTACTGATACCCTTCCAGTTAGGGTAGAGATTGGACCCCAATCAGCTTAGCTTGGGCCATGTTGGTTAGATGAACACATCCCACAGTTTTAGTAGTACAGATTCAGTACTGTTAGATAGAATCAAGGCTTATAATTGTAAATAGTTTTAAAGATCACCTGCTAGATAGGACTCATCTCAGACTAAGTTAAATCATCCTTATTATCAGTATACTCATGATCACCCGCTAGATAGTAGTGATCTCATATTAAGTTACTCCAAGTAGAATGGAACTAAGACAGTTCCATCAGAACTTAGACTATCAGATATAGTCGCTCAGTATCAGTTACATCGGTTAGGTCGATCATCATAGTTATATCATTTATATCAATTTTTTGAACTCATGTATCAGTCATATCAGTTATTAGAATTCATGATATTAGTATTCAGTTTTAGAACTGTCAGACACAGTCAACCAGACCAGTTTTTCATAATTTGAACTGTAAAAAAAAATCGTTCATCTATTCAGTATCTCAGTATCAGTACACTCATGTTATCAGTATTGAGACTCAGCAGTCAGTATCTCCACGAGTTTAGTTACAGTTATGTATGAATGTATGTATTCTCACGTTTATATTAGTCAGTATTGTTCATGCATATAACCCTTTTCATTTATCCTACCTCACTTATATACTCAGTACAACCAGACATACCGACACATTTGTGCTATGGTACTTTCTATTATGTTCCACCATAGGTTCAGAGGCACGAGCTCCAGATCAGCAGTCCAGTGTTAAGAGTTTTCAGTGAGTACTTTTCATTTGAGGACTGTAATACCCCGGAAAACAGGTCCCGGAGCGTCATACGGTGCTTGAGGCTACGAGTAGCCCCAAGATATACCTTTGAGCCATTTTTATTCAATTCAACACAAATCAACGGGGTTTCCATAAATAACCCTCAAATATCAACAGAGTAATCATCATCCAAGAATAAAAGAATTTTAGAAAGATAACAAAATACGACTTATTAGTCAACTCCCAACATCTATACTAGTCTGACAAGCCTCTAAGAAAATCAATAAAATCAGCGAGCCATTGAGACATGCCCCAACTCAGTTAGCAAATGTAAACAATTTCGTGAAACCAACATCAAACATTACGTCCTCGGAACATAAGGACTCCCCACAACAGACGATGTATAACAGCGTACACGAAGAATCACTATCGAACCTGAAACTGAGCACCTAAACCTAGATTCTGAGAAAATGCAGCCCACATCCAAAAATGTGGGTCAGTACCATGGAAAGGAACTGACTATATGGGGGTGTATGTAGTTGTATAAACATCATCATCATAAATATTTATAAGAATATGCAGGATGTATGAAAGACTCACATAGCCCGAAGAAAATTATCATAATCATGAGAGGATGAAATAAGTACAATAACACATGTGAGTCATCATATAATTTGTCAATCAATTTCAGTTCATCAAGAATATCAATTCTCATAATGTAAATATCATTTAAATATTTCAAAAAAATAACTTTCACATTTCCACTTTCAAATCACTTCACCATAGACACAAGGAAACACACACACACTGGGATATCCTATAACCGACATAAACTATGTGAGCTACATGGAGTCCAATATACAACCCAGGTTGGGGAGATCCATCCTATCCATTCCATCGGAGCAGAACTATCGATATCAAATCCACACAAACTAGTGATCACTAAATAACTCAGCCTCAGGCTCACTCCTATGAGGTCACCTAGTTCTAGGGAAGTAAGGTCGCTTTATACCTCCCACTTGGTGTTAAAGATTTCTCCTGAACTTAACTCAGATCATTTTAAAGACAATCCACAACAAAACAATTTCAGTAATATATAAATATACATCGGGAATCATCATGCTTCCCATCTATCAAAATCAACCACGTTGTGGATTTCTTTCACACTCGGTTCAAAATAACTCCATTAAGACCGAAAGGTCAAATAATTAAAAATATCTCAAATATTCAACATCAACATGCTTATAACACACACTTTCTCAAAAAATAAAATTTCCAATGGGGATTCACGATCCAAATATCAAAATCATGATAAATATCGTTCACGATTCATGCTTTATATCTCCACACATGTAAATTCGTCTTTTAAAATCATAAACATAAATATTTCATAAAAATCATCATAAGATAATGGTTTCATGCTTCAAATTCGCAAAAATCAAATAAAAATCATGCCTTTGTAAAGAAAATTACTTTTGGGCACAAGAACGAAAGAAAGTTCTTATTGAAAAACCCCACATACCTTGAAAGATGAACTTTAGATCGATACTCGTTTTTGAGATATTAATCGTGCCTTTGAATGATAGTTCTTGGAGTTCTTGAACTAGGAACTTGGAATCTTGAATAAATTTGCAGAATTAATGGTGAACTTTGGAGGTTCTTGAAGTTGGATGTAGGAGCTTAGGGTTATCTTTTTGAGGGAATTAGATGAAATATAACATATAATGGTTCTAGTAGGCTTTCACACAGGGTTTGGATGGATTTTGGGTGAGAGGAAATGACCAAAACGCCCCTAAAAATCAAATAATTCTCGAATCTGTCCTTTGGTAGACTGTTTTGATAGTCTGGAGTAGATCAACCATAACGTTTTACTACGATATCCAAATTGGATGAAACCAATTTTATTAGAAAGAGGACTCTCATATATTTCCTTCGATATATAGTATCTCACCCAGATCATTGTGTACGGGGAGTTATGATCATTTGAAGTTGACCCAAAAATTTGCTTTTATAGGTTGAAGTAGATCGACCATAACTTTTTGCTCCGATAAACAAATTGGATGAAACCAATTTCATTGGAAAGAGGACTCACAGTGCTTTCCTTTGATATATAGTAAATCACCAAAATTATTATGTACAAAGAGTTATGATCATTTAAAGTTGGATCAAAAATAAGCAAGGCCTCAGTAATTTTTACTGCACATTTTACTGTTCACTACTATTAACGATCCGATTGGAATGTTCATAACTCGTCGATCAGGTGTCCGTTTTGGATGATCCACATATCATTGGAAAGATTATTTGATACTCTACGCAATGGTGGGTCATAATCTAAGACATTACACATGGAAAATTTATAATTCATTCTAGAAGATAGAACCCAACACGTTTACGCACAAAATTTCAACAAAAAATTTCCCGAGGTATTACAAGGACGATACGATTATTGCTTTATTTTCTATTTTAGTTCAGTTAATAGATGGAGTTAGTTGAGGACATGTCACATCAACTTCTTATTCAGATAATTTAGAGGCTTTGCAGACTATAGCATGTCAGACAGTTATTTCAGATATGTTTTGGTATTGTTATACCATTTTTGGACATTGTCTTATCAGATGTTTATTCATTTCAAATAGTATGGCCTTTAATGTTCATGTTTCTGCATTTTATGATATATTATGCAGTATACAGGTACAACTATCAGTCATGGTTTAGTTTGTGGTCCTTCGAGGTCATGAGCACCGTGTAGCATTCCAATTTAGAAAATCAAGGTGTTACAAACTTGATACCAGAGCCTAAGGTTCAATAAAGTACTAGGAATTCTGAAAGCCAAATCTAGTAGAGTCTTGTACATGCGTGTGTTGTGCACCAAACTTATGTGTAGAAGGCTATGAGATGTTTTAGGAATAGTTTCCTTTCTTTCATGTCTCAGATCATGCTATAGAAAGGTTCTCTAAGAAAACTCATGTAGATTGTCATCATGATTTAGTTATGTCAACTTTACCTTACTTTTAAGGTATCAAAATTAGTGAAGCTCAAGTCCTACAGATAGGGTTTTCTCAAATAGTCCCTACAAATAGCTATGGGATTTCCCTCATGTTCAACAGTAGCCCATCAGTTCAATTATGTCCCAAAGTTATACGGATCTCATTCATGATCATGAGAACTCATTCTCAAACCCAGATTTAGATATGCTAGCAAATTACTTCTCAAAATCCTATGATGGCATATAACTAGAGTTAGAAGTATGAACCCAGGAGTTTAGCAGTAGTAGAGTTTGAATAATGATATCCAGATTGAACAGACTATGTATTCATGGGGATAGTTTTGCTAGGATAAATCAGTATTCTTGAATAGTGTGAGTTAGAAATTTAAGTTTATTGACTCAAAATTAAGCATGAAGTTGTAAATATGATACTAGTAGTATATGAAAGAAACAGGGACAGATGATATGTTTAGTAAGGAAAGCATCTGTTAATCAGAGTGTAAGTATGTGATGATGATTACAGTTTAGTTCAAAGATTAGTTTAGTGTTCACAGACTAATGATGATGCCTTAAATCCAAGTGGGGATGGTAGATCAAGTACCCAAGTTAGGCTCTAAGATTCTAGTAGTAGTGCCAGTATGTATAGAAAAATAGTTAGGGAAGGCGATTCCCGACCCATCCTTATCTCTGCGTAAAGCTTCGTACTTCAGTCAGCATAGTGCCTATGTATGCTTTATGTCTCAGATTCCATGAATAAGGCTTATGTTCACATGTATTCCATAGAATCGTGTACGTTTTCAGTTCTCAGTATAGGGAGTTCAGTTCTAGATCACTCAGTGTTACAAGTTATGTTACATGAACTCAAAAAAATTCAGACTCAGGTCATGCAACTCATGATTCATGTACACGTATCATGCTCCCCAGTGTACTCACTTAATCAGATAATTCAGTATGTCTATGCATTCGTCTATCAGGCCTCAAGTTTCAGATCTCAGATAATTAGTCATGATTTAGTTCGTAGATGCCTTATGTATCACCCAGTATCTCTGTAAGGTAAGCATTCTTAGAGGGACGGAGCGTCCTAAGGGTAGATACCCCATTTTCTCTTAATGCTCTCATGCCTTAGATCCTTCAATTTCTCCTTGCATAACGAATTCAGTCTAGAATAAAGGGTACTCATAAGTTGACCTTCAAGTTAGACCTAAGCTGTAAGTTAAGAATTCAGAGGTTCAGTACAGTTCATGATGTTCAATCCATATGTCACGTAGCAGACTCAGTCATGTTCTTATGTTTCAGTCCAATCTTAGTGACTTTACCCTTGCATGTTCAGTCGTATGTTCGTGAGTCAGTTTAGTTATGTATTCACGCATCAGATATGCGTGGTTAGCTTATTAGTACTTCTAGTCATGCATTCACGTATCATGTCAGTTATATAATCATGCAATAGATATGCATGGATTTAACTTATCAGCTAAGCATCAGATATACATTCTCAGTTTGAGAAACTCAGTTTATCGAAACACTCAGTCTTACATTCATAAATCAGCTACCCATGCATCAGATGTGCATGTATAGTATGATATGCTCAGTTTTCAGTCATGTCATCCATGAAATCATGATTAGTCATTCATGCTATATATGTGTCATCTTATCTTTTCTCCCCTCTCAAGCAGTCATTATTCGAGGATGAATATTTCTAAGGGGGAGATATTGTAATACCCCAAAAAATCTAAACCACTATTAGAGCCATGTACCAAGATCATGCATAGTACATCATGGTTATTTTATAGTTTTATGAGTAAGTTATATGTATATTAAGGATTCAAATAACACTCAGCTATCAGACAAATCAAAACATTCCTTACCAATTGAATTCTTGAGGAGGATATTGGTATAGTCAACTTCAAATGAGTATATCTCTCATTATTTTTATAATTATTGAGATCATGATCTATCAATATATAGATAATTGAATTAGCTTTCAACTATACCAATTTTGCCTAAATCTGATATTGGAGCAAAGAGTTTTTCCTATTTTACTCCAGCATGTCATCCTAGAAATAGTGTGACGATATTCGTGGTAGCTTACCACATTTGTGACGCCCTACCATGAAGGTCATCAACCTTAGGCATAAACCAGCTCCTATGTGACAATATTCGTGGTAGCTTACCATATTTGTGATGCCTACCACGAAGGTCATCAGCCTTAGGCAGAATCCATCTCCTGTGTGACAACATTCGTGGTAGCTTACCATATTTGTCACGTCTTACCACGAGGGTCGTCAACCTTCGGTAGAAACCAGCTCTTAAGTGACGACATTTGTGGTAGCTTACCACTTTTGTGATGCCCTTACACGAAGGTCGTCAAACTTAAGCAGAAACCATCAATTCCAGCTTCTGTGTGACAACATTTTTATGGCTTACCACTCTTTTGACGCCTTGTCACAAATGTCGTCAACTATTATTTTCAGCAACTAGGAATTTATTTCATAAGGGTATTTTGGTATTTTGACTTCACCTCCCACGACTTATATCCCTAAAGAGGAGTAATTTTTCCCATTTTTCTTTAGTTAAGCATCTCAAAAACCCTCTCTTGTGCTCTCAACCACAAGATTAGGATTTCTATCAAACTCATCTCTCAAAAGCAAGATTTAAGCCTTTTTCCAAGATAGTCAAGAATTAAGTTTCCCAATTCAAGAACTCTCCAGCAAATCATCAAGGTTTCCTTTCTAAGGTTTATGTAGTGTTCATTTATTGATCCAATTCGTTCATAGGGCTCAAGAACCATGTTTTAATTATTTTTTTGTAAACCTTTTATGGTGATATGAGTATGTACATGTTTATGATTGTTGTTTAAGTTTAAATATGATATCTAGCGGTGTTTTCATGGAATATATATGCTTGTTAGTTGAAAACTATGAACCTTAGATAGTGTAAAATAGTACAAGTTATGAAACACACCTATTCCTTAAAGATCGCATGCAAGGTGTTCGATAAAATGCTTAGGATGCTAGAAATTCATGTTTATATGGTTCCATGATGTCTAAATGACAAGTCCATGTTAGCTATATGCTTTAATATGAATTTCATGCTTTTCATGTGTTGCTATTATTGTGGTATGAAGCATGTATGATAATGGAGATATACAATATGCACAAGAAAAATAGATATGCACTCCCTACCATGCTTATTATGTTGAGGAACAACATGATTTATAATAGCATCTATTTATGATAATGTGAATTTTGGACTCCAATCTTATGATCAAGTCAGTCATGTTGTGTCAGTTTTCTTCCATTGAGTCCTGGGGGTATTCATACTTGAAAACTATAGTTGTGTGCCTAGAGCCATGTCGTGTTATCATGACACTATCAATCAAGCCATGATCTATAGAATTCGGTTAGTCATGTGACTCAGTAAAAATCTAGTAACCTCAGTTATCTCAGTAGCTCAGTAATCTCAGTGATCTTGTACTCAGTAATATCTGTAACCTCAGTATTTAAAGTTAATCTTAGAAACTTCAGTACTCTTAACCAGTCCTCAGAACTCAATATATTCTGTCAGTCGTCGGAATCCAGTAAACTTAGTTTAGCTCCACTAAACAATGCCACTAGTATCAGTCTATTTAATCAGTATCAGTTCACCAAATTAGTTCAGTTAAGTTATTTAGTTTAGCCCATTTATTCATTTTAGTGTCTTTCAGATGAGAGTAGAATTCAGCATCGGGCAAACCTAGGGATGGGGGCTCACCCGCTAAAATAGGACTGAGATTCCTAGAATCAATCCCTAAGTTCCAGAATTATGTTGCCAGCGTAGGTATGAGATGTCACCTGTTAGATAGGACTGACATACTCAGGGGTTACCCATTAGCATATTTATATGTATAGGACTGATCCCAGGAGTCACCCGCTACATTAGGACTGACTCAACAGCAGATTTCTTTACTGGTGGCGCGGTACTGACACCCTTCCACTTAGGGCAGAGATTGGACCCCAGTCAGCTTAGCTTGGGGCATGTCGGTTAGATGAACACATCCCACAGTTTTAGTAGTAAAGATTCAGTACTGTTAGATACAGTCAATGCTTAACATTGTAAATAGTTTTAAAGATCACCCGCTAGATAGGACTGATCTCAGACTAAGTCAAATCATCCTTGTTATCAGTATACTCATGATCACCCGCTAGATAAGACTGATAACATATTTAGTTACTCCAAGTAGAATGGAACTCATATAGTTTCATCAGAACTTAGACTTTCAGATACAGTCGCTCAGTATCAGTTATATCAGTTAGGCCGATCATTACAGTTATATTAGTTATATTAGTTATATTAGTTTTTTGAACTCATGTATCATTCATATCATTTATTAGAATTCATGATATCAATATTCAGCTTCAGAACTATCAGACACAGTCAATCAGACCGGTTTTTCATAATTCGAACTATCAAAAATAGTCGTTCATCTATTTAGTATCTCAGTATCAGTACACTCATGTTGTCAGTATTCAGACTCAGTATTCAGTATCTCCACGAGTTCAGCTACAGTTATGTATGCATGTATGTATTCTCACGTTCATATTAGTCAGCATTGTTCATGGATATAACCCTTTTCATTTAGCCTACCTCACTTGTATACTCAGTACATTTAGATATACTGATGCATTTTTGCTATGGTGCTTTCTCTTATGTTACACCATAGGTTCAGAGGCACGAGCTCTAGATCAGCTGTAGCATTCCAGTGTTTAGTGTTTTCAGTGAGTCCTTTTCATTCGAGGATGATACGATTATTGCTTTATTTACTCTTTTAGTTTAGTTGCTAGATGGAGTTAGTTAGGGACATGCCCCATCAACTCCTTATTCAGACAATTTAGAGTCTTTGCAGACTATAGCATGTCAGACAGTTATTTCTGATTTGTTTTGGTATTGTTATACCATTTTCGAACATTGTCTTATCAAATGTTTATTCAGTTCAAACCTTATGGCCTTTCATGTTCATATTTCTGTATTTTATGATATATTATGCAGTATACAGGTACAACTATTAGTCATGGGTTAGCTTGTGGTCCTTCGGGGTCATGAGCACCGTGTAGTATCCAGTTTAGAAAATCAAGGTGTTACAAACTTGCTATCAGAGCCTAAGGTTCAATAGAGTCCTAGGAAGTCTAAAAGCCGCATCTAGTAGAGTCTTATACATGTGTGAGTTGTGCACCACACTTATGTGTAGGAGGCTATGAGATGTTTTAGAAATAGTTTCCCTTCTTTCATATCTCAGATCATGCTATAGAAAGGTTCTTTAAGAAAACTCATGTAGATTCTTATCATGCTTTAGACATGTCAACTTTACCTTACTTTCAAGGTAACAGAAGTAGTGAAGCTCAATTCCTATAGATAGGGCTTTCTCAAATAGTTCCTACAGATAGCTATGGCATTTTCCTCATGCTCAACAGTATCCCATCAGTTCTATTATGTCCCAAAGTTGTACGGATCTTATTTATGATCATGAGAACTCATTCTTAAACCCAGATTTAGATATTCCAGTAGATCACTTCTCAAAATCCTATGATGGCATATAACTAGAGTTGGAAGCATGAACCCAGGAGTTTAGCAGTAGTAAAGTTCGGATAATGATATCCAGATTGAACAGACTATGTATTCATGGGGATAGTTGTGCCAGGATGAATCAGTAGGCTTGAAGAATATGAGTTAGAAATTTAAGTTTATTGACTCGAAATTAAGCATGAAGGTGTAAATGTTATACTAGTAGTATGTGAGGGAAATAGGGGAAAATGATGTGTTTAGTAACGCAAGCATGTGTTAATTAGAGTGTAAGTATGTAATGATGAATACAGTTCAGTTCAAAGATTAGTTTAGTGTTCATAGACTAATGATGATGCCTTAAATCCAAGTGGGGATGGTAGATCAAGTACCCAAGCTAGGCTCTCAGATTCCAGTAGTAGTGCCAGTATGTATAGAAAAGTAGTTAGGGAAGGCGATTCCCGACCCATCCTTATCTCTGCGTAAAGCTTCGTACTTCAGTCAGCATAGTTCCTATGTATGCTTTATGTCTCAGATTCCATGAATAAAGCTTATGTTCACATGTATTCCATAGAATCGTGTACGTTTTCAGTTCCCAGTATAGGGAGTTCAGTTCTAGATCACTCAGTGTTACAAGTTATGTTACATGAACTCAAAAAAATTCAGACTCAGGTCATGCAACTCATGATTCATGTACATGTATCATGCTCCCCAGTGTACTCACTTAATCAGATAATTCAGTATGTCTATGTATTCGTCTATCAGGCCTCAAGTTTCAGATCTCAGATAATCAGTCATGCTTTAGTTCGTAGATGCCCTGTGTATCACCCAGTATCTCTGTAAGGTAAGCATTCTTTGAGGGACATACCTTACCAAGGGGGAGATACCCTACTTTCTCTTAACGCTCTCATGCCTTAGATCCTTCAATTTCTCCTTGCATAGTAAATTCAGTCTAGAATAAAGGGTACTCATAAGTTGACCTTCAAGTTAGACCGTAGCTGTAAGTCAAGTATTCAGAGGTTCAGTTCAGTTCATGTTGTTCAGTCCATATGTCACGTAGCAGAATCAGTCATATTCTCATGTTTTAGTTCAATCTTAGTTCCTTTACCATTGCATGTTCAGTCGCATGTTCGTGAGTCAGTTCAGTCATGTATTCACACATCAGATATATGTGGTCAGCTTATCAGTACTTTCAGTCATGCATTAACGTATTATGTCAGTCATATAATCATGAATCAGATATGCATGGATTTAACTTATCAGCTAAGCATCAGATATGCATTCTTAGTTTGAGAAACTCAGTTTATCAAAACACTCGATCTACATTCATAAATTAGCTACCCATGCATCAGATATGTATGTACAGTATGATATGCTCAGTTTTCACTCATGTCAGCCATGAAATCATGATCAGTCATTCATGCTAAATATGCATCTTTTTATATTTTCTCCCCTCTTAAACATTCATCATTCGAGGATGAATATTTCCAAGGGGGAGATACCGTAATACCCCAAAAAAATCCAACCCAATATTAGAGTCATGTACCAAGCTCATGCATAGTACATCATGGTTCTTTTATAGTTTTCTGAGTAAGTTATATGTATATTAAGGATTGAAATAACTCCCTGCTATCAGACGAATCAAAATATTCCTTACCGATTGAATTCTTGAGGAGGATATTGGTATAGTCAACTTCAAATAAGTATACCTCTCATTATTTTTATAATTTTTGAGATCCTGATCTATCAATATATAGATAATTGAATTAGCTTTCCAACGATACCAATTTTTCCTAAATCCAATATCGGAGCAAAGTATTTTTCCTATTTTACTCCAGCATGTCACGCAGGAAACAATGTGACGACATTTGTGGTAGGTTAACATTTGTGACGCCCTACCATGAAGGTCGTCAGCCTTAGATAGAAACCAGCTCCTGTGTGACGACATTCGTGGTAGTTTACCACATTTGTGATGCCCTACCACAAAGGTCGTTAGGCAAAATACAGCTCCTGTGTGACGGCATTCTGACGCCCTACCACGAAGGTCATCAACTCCTTATTTAGACAGTTTAGAGGCTTTGTAGACTATACCATGTCAAACAGTTATTTCAAATTTCTTTTGGTATTGTTATACCATTTTCGGACATTGTCTTATCAGATGTTTATTCAGTTCAACCTTATGGCCTTTCATGTTCATGTTTCCACATTTTATGATATATTATGCAGTATACAGGCACAAATATCAGTCATGGGTTAGCTTGTGGTCCTTCGGGGTCATGAGCACCATGTAGCATTCCGATTCAGAAAATCAGGGTGTTACAATTATATTCTGTTTCTCAAAAACTCATAGAGTCACTCCATAATCATTTCTTTAGAGTTTTGAGTATTATTTAATTATTTTTGACTTGTGGAGTATTTGAACGTCCTCTTATGTTTTGGAGATGTATTTCCTTTTATATTTTAGTAGTGTTTGTGAATTGTTGGTGATTTTGATGTATTGTGTTGAGGTTTGATGTGTTTGAGTGATATTAGGTTATCATGTTGTGGATTTGAGACAGGAAATTTTCTTCTTAGGTCTAAAAACAGAGGAAACTCTGCCCGAGTTTTAGTTGAATTGTGATGAGGCTTGCTTTGGAGTCCTAAATTCCTTAGCTCCGAACATGGTCCTATTTTGGGTCATGACAGCATCACATGTATCCTAAACTAGTAATTAGTAATGCTCGTAAAATAGTATAGTACAAAATTTATTTTTATTGGACTATGTAAATTGTATTTAAATTGATGATGAAAATCTAAAATTAGAAACTAATATTGTGAAACTATCCCTCCTTTACGGTTATGAATACATCTTTATTTGCTATTTCGTCCACAATTGTTTTATTTTGAGTTCGAGTAACTGAATTAGTATTAAGTTTATTATTACATCAAAATTAGCTCAATTAAGAAAAAAAATCATGGTTGCTTATACTGATGGAATTGAATCTCGATGTTGCAGCCGAATATTTTCTAATGTTGTGGCTTTACTTTATCATTTGAACAGATTAATTGAAGAGAGTTTATACTCCGACAATACAATGAAATGGTAAGACCATATCTGAATCTATTATTGTGACTTTTCTGTGTTATCATTTGGTATTATTGCTCGTAAAGTTTTTTCCATGTGATCAGAAGACCACGGGTTGAGTTTGTGTACATGCGACTCCAAGAGGCCAGATTTATTTATTAATCAAATGGATTAAACCGCATTTAATTCTCTTTTCCTCTAGAGCAATGTATAAGACAACTTTTAGATATAAAATTGTGTAAGACAACTAACAAATGGACTGTAACTGCTCATAGTTTTGCCTATTGTTTCAAATTCTTCACAGTAATAATTACTAATTCTCATAAACTAAATAATGCTAAATTTTATATTTATTCCATTTGTGTGAATTGAGTGAAACATGATTACAGTAACCTAAAGCTATTAATTAATTTCACAAAATTGTCCCTCCTGTGTGGTATAAAGACATCTTATTTTCTATTTCATCTACAAAAAGTTTGTAGTGAATTCTAGCAAGTGAATCACTAGTACTAAGTGTATTTTATATCAAAGTTAGATCAGTTAAGAAAAAACACAATGATTGTTGCTTATGCTAATGGAATTGCATGTTGACGTTGTGGCCGAATATTTTCTAATATAGTTTCTAAACTTTCTCATTTTGAACAGATTCTTGGAAGAGAAGTTTGTACTCCGGCAATACAATAAAATGGTAAGACGATATATGAATCTATTGGTGTGACTTTTTTGTGTAATCGTTTGGTATTCTTACTGGTAAAGTTGTTGTCATGTGATCAAGAGGTCACAGGTTGGGTTTGTATTAATGCGACACCAGCTACAGTTATTTAATATTTCATATTATTTATTGAATTTTTCATTTTTTATATAAAACTATATTAAAAGTTGAATTGTATTATTCTCTACTAATGTCACATAATTTGATAACTAAAAATTTAAACACTGCACAAATGAATATATATATATATATATATATATATATATATATATATATATATATATATATATATGCATGTATCCTAAAGTAGCAATTACTAATACTCGTAAAATAGAATAGTATCAAATTTATTTTTCTTGCACTATGTAAATTGATTACGATAATCTAAAATTATTAATTAATATTACAAAATTATCCCTCCTTTGCTTGTATAAATACATATTTATTTTCTATTTCATCCATAATAATTTTATAGTGTGTTCTAGCAAGTGAATTAGTATTACGTGTATTATTACATCAAAATTAGCTCAGTTAAGAAAAAAATCGTGGTTGCTTATGGGATGGAATTGCATGTCGATATTGTTGTCGAATATTTTCCATTGTTGTTTCTTTACTTTATCATTTTAAACAGATTAATTGCAGAGACTTTTATAGTCCGACAATACAATGAAATTTTAAAACCGTATATGAATCTATTGGTGTGACTTTTTTATGTAATCATTTTTTTATTCTTCCAGGAATATTTTTTGTCATGTGATCAGGAGGTTACGAGTTAGATTTGTGTTCATGCGACTCCACGAGGCTGAATTTATTTATTAATCAAATAAATTTGACTGTATTTAATTCTCTTATATAACACAACTTTAAGCAATAAAATGTGTATGACAACTAATAAATAGAGTGCAACCGCTCATAGTTTTGCCCATTCTTCCAAAACCTTCACTGTAATAATTACGAATGCCCATAAAATAAATATTACTAAATTTTACATTTATTGCATTTGTGTGGATTGAGTGTAACATAATTACAGTAAACTAAAGCTATTAATTAATTTCTCAAAATTGTCCCTCCTTTGTGGGTATAAATACATCTCTATTTTCTATTTCATCCACACTAATTTTCTATTGAATTCAAGCTAGTGAATCACTAGTACTAAGTGTACTTTTTATCAAAGTTAGCTTAGTTAAGAAAAAACACAATCATGGTTGCTTATGCTAGTGGAATTACATGCCGATGTTGCGATCGAATATTTCCTAATAACGTTGCTGGTAAATTTGTTGTCATGTGATCAAGAGGTCACGGTTGTTTGAGTTTGTGTTCACGCGACTCCAACTACAATTATTAAATATTTTTCAATATTTATTAATTTCTGCATTTTCTATATAAAACTATATTAAAAGTTGAATTATTCTCTACTAATGTCACATAATTTTCTAACCAAAAAATTAAACACTACACAAACAGATATATGTGTAATTTTTTCTGTAACATTATACACACGTGCATCGCACGTATCCTAAAATAGTAATTACTAAAGCTCGTAAAATGGATTCGTGCCAAATTTATTTTTATTTTCCTTTGCAAATTGAATGTAAATATATTATGATAATCTAAAACTATTAATTAATATAACAAAATTATCCCTCATTTGAGGGTATAAATATATCTTTATTTTCTATTACATCCACAATCATTTATTTCACCATGCACTTCGGCCATAATACACTAACTCAAACCATCAACGCACGACATACATAATCTTCTCTGGTATCTCAACACACCCTCTCCCCCTTGGGAGAAAACCTCTACCTTCTGCTCTCTGACTAACTCCTTCAACTAAACTAGACAGGGATCCTTATTTTGTCTCTTCTTTACCTCGAAAACTAAAGAAGATTCTGAACCATTTTGTACCCATACACTACCTTCAATTGAATCAACCAACTGAACGCCTAGTCTAGCCAACTGATGAACCTCCTGAATCAACTTATTTTTATCATTCTTAACATGAGCTATACTGCCCATAAACAATCTACTAAGGGCATCTGCCACATCATTGTCCTTGCTCAGATGATATAAAACATTCATATCATAGTCTTTTAATAATTCTATACAACTTATCTGGCGAAGATTTAACTCTCTCTACATAAACACATATTGCAAACTTTTGTGGTCGGTAAACACATCAACATGCACCCCATAAAGATAGTGCCTCTAGATTTTCAAAGCAAACACAACAACGGCTAACTCAAGGTCATAGGTAGGATAGTTCTGTTCTTGCTTAAGCTATCTAGAGGAATAGGTTATGACCTTACATATCTATATCAAGACACAACCCAAACCAACTCTAGAAGCATCACAATAGACAACGAATCCATCTGCACCACCAGGTAATGCTAAGAATAGGGCTAAAGTGAGTCAAGCTTCAACTCCTGAAAACTCTTCTTACAAGAGTCTGATCACTGAAACTTAACTTTATTCTAAGTTAATATAGACATGGGGGGACGCAATGGATGAAAACCCCTTAAACAACCATAGATAATAGCCAGCTAAACCCAAGAAACTCCTGATGTCTGGCAGAGAAATGGGTCAAGTCCAGTTTTTCACTGCATTGATCTTGTGGGGATCAACTCATATGCCATCATTGAAAATAATATGACCAAGGAAAGCTACTTATCTTATCCATAATTCACACTTGTTGAATTTGGAAAACAACTGGTGGTCTCTAAGAGTCTATAACAGAATTCTAAGATGGTCTGCATGGTCATCCTCACTACGAGAATAGATAAGAATATCATCGATAAATACTATGACAAACATGTCTGGGTACTGCTTGAACTCTCGGTTCATCAAGTCCATAAAGGCTGCTGAAGCGTTTGTTAGCCCGAAAGACATAACTAGAAACTCAATTTAACCGTACCGGGTTCTGAAAGTTGTCTTTGAATATCATATTCCCTAATTCTAAGATGGTGATAGCTGAATCTAAGGTCTATCTTAGAGAAGTAACATGCACCTTGGAGTTAATCAAATAAGTCATCTATTCCAGGAAGAGGATATCTATTTTTAACTATAACTTTATTCAGCTAACGATAGTCAATGCACATTCAATGTGAACCATCTTTATGAATAGGATGGGAGTACCCCATAGAGAAACATTATGACTTATTAAACCTTTATCTAGAAGATCTTTAAGCTGCTCCTTTAAATTTTTAAGATCGGCTGGAGCTATGTGATATGGAGAAATGGAGATGGGATGAGTCTCAGGAAGAAGATGAATATCAAATTTTATTTTTCTATCGGGAGGAACCCCTGCTAAATATTCAGGAAAAACTTCTAGATACTCATTAACTACACTGACCGACTGAACTGTTAGAGCCTCAGACTTAGTTTCTTTGACTCAAACTAAATGATAAATGCACCTTTTTGAGATTAAGTTTCTGCCTTAATATAGGATATAAAATAACTTTTGGGAGATACGGAATTACCTTCCCACTTAAAGACTGGCTCATCTAGAATCTGAAACTTCACCACTCAGGTGAAACAATCTATAGATGCATAACAGGAATGAAGCCAATCCATGCCCATAATAAGGTTAAAGTCTATGATATCTAACTCTATTAAGTCTGCTAATATGATCTTATGAAGGACAGTGATAGGACACTTTCTGTAGATTTGTTTGGCAACAACTGACTTACCTACTAGGTAGAAACTAAGAAGGGCTTAGAAAGATTTTTAGGATCTACTCTAAAATTTACAGCAACCAACAGAGCCACATAAGCGAGATTTAACCTTGGGTATAGCAACACATAAACATCAAGATGAAAGACGCGAAGCATACCAGTAACAACATCAGCTAAACTTTCCTACTCTTGGCGAGATAATAAAGCATAGAATTAATTCTGGTGCTGGCCTCTACCGGTACTGGATGATATACTCTAAGGAGGGGCTGGACAACCTAGTGGAGCTGGTGCACTAGTAGCCTGAGTTTGGGGACGAACATCCCTGTTTTCTTGCTTAGAATATGGGTACTCTTTGATTCCATGACCCAACTTACCACATCTAAAACAACCTTTCGATCCCAAAAAATACTCACTAGGATAATTTTTGCCACACCTAGCATATGCTGGATAACTGGGCTTTCCACTCATACTATTATGAGACCTAGACATAGAAGTCCTACCCCACTGTTCCTACTTGGCTCTAGGTGCGGGATCACAGGCTGAAGATGGTGTCGTCATAGATAGGAGACCCTAAAACTGCGAATGATTTCCCCCTATAAATTTTGGTTATCCATACTCAAACTGTCCACTTCTAGCCTTCTTATTTCCTCTTTCTCTTCCATTCATCTTTTCTGCCTCAATCTATCAAGCATGAGTCATCAATCTAGTAAGATCCATAGACCTAATAAAGCATGGCATTCCTACACTCCTTGACTACTAAACCAAACACTCTGATAACAAACTTATGCATACTCGATCTTGGGCCAGCTATCAAATCAAGACCATACTTAGACAACTGATTGAGCTTAAGAAAGTACTCCTTCACTGTTATAGAGCCTTAACTCAGGTTGATGAACTCCTCAATCTTTTCTTCCCTCAACTCAGGTGGAAAGAACCTCTCTAGAAACGCATCCTGAAATACCTTCCAACTCAAAGGAGCTATATTTTTACCTCTACCATTTTTTGACATAACCACCCAATCATAAGCAATAACCTTCAGCCTATAATAAGCCAATTCTAGCCTCTTCTATTCAGTAACATGCATAACTTGGGTGATCTTTTGCACCTTCTCAAGGTACAACTGTGGGTCCTCACCTACTTTTGACCTAAAAAATTCAGGCAGATTTATTCTCATAAAGTCACGAATTCTGGCTGTATCTAAATCACCATTCTGCTGAAGTAGGACTACAGCCTATTGGTTTCTCTAAATATTTCTAGTTGCAAAATGGGCCAACACCTGAAAGGCAGCCCAAAATTCAGTATAGGATACATTCTCATTCAAAGGATCAATAGGCTGGGGTGGCTAGTTATCATTCCTATGGGTATTAGCTCTGTAAAAAAGTATATTATATCATGTAAGAGCATGATTTAAAAGTAGATAAAGAAATTTGTAAGCATGATGGATCATAAAAAGGATGGTTTCCTAAATCATCTCGTAGTCGCTTGCTCATAAATGTGGTGTACTTTACACCCATGATTAAGACTCTATGTAATGTGGCTTGTCTGACTCCCTAGAACTCTTTAAAACTTAGGCTCTAATACCAAGTTTGCAATGCCTCACAAATGAGTCTCGAGATGTCACACGGTGCTCAAAACTACGAGTAGTCTCAAGCTAACCCTGTAAGACTTTTACTAAATGTAAAGCTCATAATATAGAAATATAAACATATAATCAAGGTTGGAATGTTGAATACTATCTAGTCTAAACTGGAATTAACTGGAAAAAATATTTGATAGTACTTGACTTAAAAGTCTAGACAATCAACACTGGAAATCAGAGCTATAACTAGCAGTCTGACAAGCCTCTACTACTAATAACTAGAGAGCCACTGGGATAGACTCTCAGCTGACTCGAATTGACTGAAAGCAACTGAACAATCTACTTTAATAAATTAGAAATCCGAATAACTGGGTCCTCAAAATTTGAGGACTCACCAACAATCGGGATGCAGATGGAGATGCTTAAAAATCACTCACGCTGCTTGAAATGAGCACTCGAACCTACATTATTAAACAATGTAGCACATCGACATATATATGGATCAGTACTTTTGGAATGTGTTGAGCATGTGGGGGTGAATGCATTAGTAAAACAATATATCAATATTCATAAAAAAATATGAAAGAATGCATGCTAAGTGTAATGACTCATATTGACTTGAATAACTAAAATCTGAAAATCATAAACGATAAAGCATATTGTGTAAGTCTTGTGAGCCATCACATTTAGTTCTAAAAGTTGTACTTGTATTCTATCTCTTAATCATGTAGTCTAAGGGTAGAAAGGAGTCACTTTTATAGCTATAAACTGAAAGATGAAATCTCATGAACAATATCGGATGTAAAATAATATCTAAATAAAACTGTGAGCCTTCACACATAAATTCTAAAGCTTTTTTTTAAGTCTTTGTTGTTACGGAGGTTCTTCTAACCGACATAAACCATGTGAGCTATCATGGAGTCCAACGTCTAGTTCCCCTAAGGAGAAAACCTCACGTTGGGGAGAGATGTCATACTCTTGCCAAGGAGTATAACCTGAACTTAGTGAGCACAATCTGTATCTTTCATCCATATAAATGGAAATAATCTGAATCTGTACCTATATTGGTTCGTAGTTCTGGGGAAGTAGGATGCTCTAAATCCATACTTTCCACTCGGTGCTAAATACTACTTCCTTTAATATGTATGCTCATTCAGTGGGAAATCCACTTTAAAACTAGCATAAGGGTTTACTATGAAAAACTAGTTAGGCATCTGTTTACTTTAAACTGTAATAAAAACTATAATTAAAACGGATAAAGTGGATTCCATATCTCAGGTAAGGATCAAAAGAACAATCTTGTTCAAAAACTAAATATAAACAAATCATGGAATGCTTAAAAGCATAATCTTCTTGGAATATCAATATTCAAAGTGGGGCTTAATAACCCATGCTTTAAATCATGTCAAATCATCATAAGGTTCTTGCTTGATGATTAAAATCTTGAAATTTCTTTAACAATTCTAGTCAAGACAATGAAATTCAATTCTCAATAGATGTAAAACCAAGCCAAATGTATGGATACGTAAAATAGAGATGCAATTCAACATTCAAATGACTTGTAACATCATAAACATCAAAAAATGGCAATTGGGTATAAACCCTATACTCAAATCATGCATACTCATGTAAATTCAAGTTTAAAAACTAGTTTTGGGCACAAGGATGAAAGAGTTATCCTAGTTCATAACTCCACATACCTTAATTGGTTAAATTGATGAAGAAACTTGACTTTGAATTCCTATTTGTGTTCTTGAAGATTGTTTCTTGAAGATCTTGAATCGGGAACCTCGAATACTTGGTTATCTTGGAAAAAGGAACAGTGAATTTTGAATTTCTTGAAGTTTAAAATTGAAGCTCTAGGGTTTTCTTTGAGAGAAATTTGGTGAAAAATAAGTATAAATGCTTAGAATAGGTTTAATCCTATGTTTTTCACGACTTGGGGGCTTGGAAAAAGATTAAAATACCCTTGGAAATTTAGAACTTGAAACTGGAATGCTATTTAAGGCTTCACCGCAACGTGGTGAGTGGGTCATCGCGATACCCACCGCGACGTGGTGGAATCATGGTGACTCACTTCATTTGGACCATTTCTAATTTGGGAATCACCACAGCGTGGTGAGTGGTTTATCGTGATACCCACCGCGATGAGGTGAAATTATGGTGACCCTCTAGAAATTGACAATTGTCTTTTTACAATCCAATTCGATGTGGTGGATCTCTTGACACCATACTCAATGTGACATAATGGAATAACGGTTAGCTGCTGGAATTCCAACCCAAACATCTTCCAATCCTAGTCTAAAAATTAGGAACTTACCCGAGACATGCTACTTACACCCCTAAATATAAATCAACTCAAAAATCATGATCTCGAGGATCGAAAGGTCAACTTAAATATCCTCGAAGTGTAAAGGGAGACAAAAATGACTAAATCCCTCATCACTTAGCTTTATTTTCAAGTTCTAAGTGCTACAGGCACATACTAGGGGATGAGTTAAACTAGAAACATACAGGGTATTACACCGTATTAGTCTTAGCTTAGTTCATCCTATAGTTCATGCATAAGAGGCTTAGAACCCGAAAATTTAGCTAAGTATTGGAGACTTAGTTTTATTTTTGGCTTATTCACTTCAATGATTTTTAAAGTGACCTTCCTGACCCCGAGATAATGATTTCTAAGTTTATTCATGTTCAATGGTGTAAGTAGAAGCCTTCGGAAGTTTTGGATTTTTCAAACGAGGTTTGGGTCGTCATTAGATTTCAAAAACAGAAAATCATCACGATAGCATTACGACACCGCCATTATAGCGACGGATGACTCATCGCATTGTGGTACCTCCTTAATCTGCATTTCCATTTCAAAGTTAAATCCCAGAAAGGCAGTCTTATCATTTTCCACTACCTCAATCCATGAAAACACGGTATTTATCATCAGTTAAGTCATTATATGCCCAATTTCCTCAATTCTTCTCAAAAATAAACCCTAGCCTTCACCCAAATTCATCAAGTTCAATCATTATTCATTCAAGAAAATTCAAGAATTCAAGCTTCACCACCCAAGAACTATCAAGAAAGTTAATTCTCTTGCAAGATTAAAGCTTTAAGGTATGTTAAAAGTTCATCCATGGGTCCCCTTCACCCATGGAGTCCAAGAATCTATTTTCAAGTTCAAAATTATGATCTATACATGTTTTCAAGAATTATATCCATGAACTTCCATAAAATTTGATTTTAAAACTTGTTTACATGTATTTTCGTTGGAATTAACCCTTGACACGTTTGAAGGATGACATTTACATGTTAAATCCTTAACCCATGATTGTAGTATTGAATTTATGTTATTATCCCATGCTTAATTCATGACCCATATGTATTTGATGAAATACCTAGATAATTGGGTTTTGACATTGACTACTTATTATGTTTCTGAAGCTTTAGTATGCCTCTACTATTATTATTATTGAGTCTTAGGGGTTAAGAATACTCAAAAACTTGATTTTTTACTTAGTATCAATATTTTTAGAATGATTTTGGAAACATTTGAGTATTATCAAATCAATCAATTGTCATACCAATCAAACTTAGATCAATTCAGTAATCTGAGTCAGTTCAGTTGAGAGTAGGATTTAGCACCAAGCGAACCCAGGGATGGGGGCTCACCTACCAGTTAAGGGTGTAACCTTTAGTAGTAGTCCCTGTGTTCCAAAACTACATAGCCAGTGTAGGTTGATATGTTAAGCTACCAGTTGAGGGTTGACATATATCTCACTAGAGCACCTGCCAGTAGAGGGTGACTCCTTATTCCTTAGGGACCTCACTTTAGTGGATCCACACAGCCAGTATTATTACCCATGGCATGATACTGATACCCTTCCAACTGGGGTCATAAGTTGGACGTCAATTAGCTCATATTGGGGCATGTCGATTAGATGATAGCTCCTATAGTTTTAGTCCAGTCTCAGTTCAAAAGTTAGTTAATGTTTGCTTAATCATGGTATACAGTTTATTAGTTAAATCAGTACTTAGATTTTAGCATTTTAGTTTACAGACTATTCCAGTATCATATTATTTGCTTGGTCATGCATTCTCAGATTTTACAATCTTCACACATACTATGCATTAGTTATCCTATGCCATTCATTCAACCAGTTATTATTCATACACATGAGCCTATGCATATCAGCCTAACCTCATTTAGCATACCATTACATTCAAAGTGTTGACCGCATACTTGTTTTTTACACTATGATATCTCATATCATAGGTTCGAACACTGAGGCTTCCGACCACACTTAGACATTCCAGCGCATCAGCAGTGGTGAGTCCTCATATTTCGAGGACTGATTATGTTTATTTTAGTATTTTACTTCAGTTAGATAGTTAGAGTTAGTAGGGGCCTATCCCTTTAACTCTTATTCAGTCAGTTTAAAGGCTTTCAGATACTTTCAGACAGTTTTGTTAGTTTTGTTACTATTTTACCAATTTTTAGACACTTGTTTCCAAGCTTATAATTTCAGAGATATTTTTTTGTATTTAAACGTTATGGCATATTCAATTGGTTTTGCATATGTTCATTATCAGAATATTATTCAGTGCTCATAGTAGGTACCAGCTCATGGGTTAGCTTGTGGTCACTTGTGATCGTAAGCACTATGTGGCATCCAGGGTGTACTCCTGGGGCATTATAAACACTATATAAGAAGTTGAATTGTATTATTTCTCTACTAATGTCACATAATTTTATAAGTAAATATTTAAACACTACACAAACAAATATATATGTAATTTCCTTCTTTACCATTAAACACACGTGCATCACACATATCCTAAACTAGTAATTACTAATGCTCATAAAATATACAACACCAACAACATACCCAATGTATTCTCACCTAGTAGGTTCTGGAGAGGGCATAGTGTATGCAGTCCATACCACTACCTTAGGTGAAGTAGAGAGGCTATTTTTGATAGAACCCCTGTAATACCCCAAGTCTGCACAGTAGACATCACATAGTCTTACAACCCTAAAGAATCACAAGTTTACCCATCACTGGTACCTGCTGTGAGCACTACATAATAATACTAAAAAAATATGTGGAAGAAAATACTAAAATACCATAAGTTTATCAAAATACTAAAATAAATATTGAGTGTACTGATAATAACATCTAAAAAACTGAATAACTGATTGTGCTAGTCTATAAGCCTTTAACTGTCTGAATATAGAGTTGATGGGACAAACCCCCAACTAACTCCATCTTTAATAACTACTTAACTAACTGGAATACTGAAATAAAATAATATCCTCAATAGATGAGGACTCACTACTGAATCTATTGATGATATCCTGAGCTACTAATATGATCAGGAACCCATGCATCGGAATCTATGAAATGATACATCGTAGCGCAAAGAAAGAGTATGCTTCAACACTTTGAATGGACTGGTATGATAAGTGAGGTAGGTTGATATAGATGGGTTTATATGCATGAGATGATAAATGACTGAATAAATATACAAAAATAATTGGATGAGAACAAATGCAAAACTGTAACTACTGAACATGCTGAATATGCAATACTACGTATATAACGTCTGTCTAGATTAAACTGAATAGAAGTATTGAGTTCTGATAACTGAATGCTGATAACTGGAAGTTTAGACTGATATTGAAGAACTGATTTCTAATGGCTAAGTAACTGATAACTGATAGCCATAGTTCAGTGGAACTGTCTGAGTTCTTTACTGGATACTGAGACTAAAACTGTAACTGTGGGAGTTATCATCTAACCAACATACCCTAATTATAGACTGGGTTGGGGTCCAGTCTGTGACTATAATTGGAAGGGTGTTAGCACCTTGCCAAGGGATACTAACAATGTTGTGTCAACCTAATCTGGCAGAATATATATGATTGTGTCAATCCTAATCTGGCAGAAGGATGACATACCCTATGCTGGATACATAGTTATGTAACGCAGGGACTGCTACTAAGGGTCAAACCCTCTACTGGAAGGAATTCCCCCGTCCCTGGGTTCGATCGGTGCTGAATCCTACTCCCAACTAAACCAACAGTAAACTGATCACTAGACTGTACTAGGCTTGACTGAACTGACACTGATCGTATTAACTGACTGAACTGGACTGAGTTCACTGAGTTCTGTTACTAACTGAGTACTACTATTCTAGAGCTTTACTGGGACTATTTTATAACTACTGTAACTAAGTAAACGGCTAGATTTTAGTTAACAAGTACCCCCAGGACTCGATAGCACCAATAGTAGAACATAGTAGATCTTGACAACATAACAATAGTCAATTATTCACAATTCATTCACTGAGACATTTTATCAAAAACTTGGAGGTTATAAATTTGTACATGAATGGGAACACATGATAACATGTCATGATTACACTATTCAATTCACAGGGACATTCTATACTTGGGTAGCATAATTAATGGACAAGATAATTAACAACACATAAGCATCATGATTACAACTCAAACTTGCAAACTCAAGGGTTTTGATATGAATGATTCATAATTCAACACACATGCTAGCATAATTTCATGGAACCCATAATAGATCTTAACTTGAAAACCCATACAATACCACAAATATGAACATAATTCAATTCATAGCATGGGAATCATGATTTAAGTTTTAAAAAAGTTTCTTGAACTCCAAGAGTGGAAGTAAACCCTAGGATGAACACTTAACATACCTTGATTATTAATTACGTGAAGATTGTAGTGAGTTCTTGAGACTTGATTCTTGAAATTGATGAAACTAGGACATGTTCTTGAAAGGATTTTGAGAATAAAGAATGAAATTTGCCCTTTTGGGAGTAAATCTCATGTTTTAGCCTAATTGGGTTAGGGAAAAAGGACCTAAATGACCTCAAAAACTAGTAACTTAACACATAAAACTGGCCCAGCAATACGATTAGAGTCGCGCCATATCGATGGGATCGATGCGATCACTGATGCGTCACGTCAATGGTGTCAATGCAGTAGCCAACACGACGCATCAAGATTGTGTTGGCTTGCTATTTTGTCCATCCAAACATAACCCAAACGAAGTTTAAATTCTAAAACTCACCCAATATGACCTATTGACATCTCTGATCATGAATCAACTTGAAAATCGACATTCTATGGTCGGAAAGAATGAAAACAAGGTCATCAAATTTCGAAGACTAAAATTGTTTCTAAGTCTTAACACTTAGCTGAATTTTTCTAAGTCTGGAACCCCTTTTGGAATGCTATATAGGACTGAAATGATTAAAATTTTGTGGGGTCTTACACCCCTAGCTTAGAATTGTACCGAATTTATTTTTATTGCACTACGTAAATTGTATTTAAATTGATTACGATAATCTAGCATTGTGAATTAAAATTAAAAAATTATCCCTCCTTTACGGGTTTAAATACATCTTTATTTTATATTTCATCCATAATCATTTTAAAGCAAGTTCTAGTAAGTGTATTAATACAGCAAAATTAGCTTAGTTAAGAATAAAAACATGGTTGATTATGTGATGGAATTGCATTTCGATATTGTGGTCGTACATTTCCTAATGTTGTTGCTTTGCTTTATCATTTTGAACAGATTAATTGCAGAGACGTTTATACACCGGAAATACAATGAAATGGTAAGCCTATATATGAATCTATTGTTGTGACTTTCTTGTGTAATCATTTCGTATTCTTGCTGGTAAAGTTTTTTTCATGTGATCAGGAGGTTTCGGGTTAGATTTGTGTTCATAAGACTCCATGAGGATGAATTTGTTTATTAATAAAATAAATTAAACCGAATTTAATTCTGGTTTCATCTATAACAATATATAAGACAACTTTAAGCAATAAAACGTGTATGAAAATTAATAAATAGATTGTAGCAGCTCATAGTTTTGCCAATTCCTCCAAAACCTTCATTGTAATAATTACTAATACCCATAAAATAAATAATTCTAAATTTAATATTTATTACATTTGTGTGAATTGAGTGAAACATAATTACAGTAATCTAAAGCTATTAATTAATTTCACAAAATTGCCTCTCCTTTGTCGGTCTAAATACATCTCTATTTTCTATTATCTAGCAAGTGAATCACTAGTGCTTGGTGTACTTTATATCAAAGTTAGCTCAGTTAAGAAAAAACACAATCATGGCTACTTATGCTAATGGAATTGCATGTCGATATTATGGCCAAATATTTTCTTAAGTTTTTTCTATATTTTCATCTTGAACGGATTCATTGTAGAGACATTTATACTCCGGTAATACAATAAAATGGTAAGACGATATATGAATTTATAGGTGCAACTATTTTGTGTAATCCATTGATATTATTGTTGGTAAAGTTGTTGGCATGTGATCAGAAGGTCATGGATTGAGTTTGTGATCATGCGACTCCAACTACAGATATTAAATAATTTTTATTATTTATTGAATTTCATTTTCTACATAAAACTATATTAAAAAATAAATTGTATTATACTCTACTAATATCACATAATTTTGTAACTAAAAATTTAAACACTGCACAAATAAATATATATGTAATTTTCTTCTTTAACATTAAACACACGTGCATCGGACGTATCCTAAATAAGTACTAATGCTCGTAAAATAGAATAGTACCAAATTTATTTTTATTAAACTATGTAACTTGTATGTAAATAGATTGCGATAATCTAAAATTATTAATTAATATTACAAAATAATCCCCTCACCCCTTTTGCAGGCATAAATATATCTTTATTTTCTATTTCATCCATAATCATTTTATAACGAGTTCTAGTAAGTGAATTAGTACTAAGTATATTATTACATTAAAATTAGCTCAGTTTACGAAAAAAATCATGGTTACTTATGATAATAGAATTTAATGTCGATGTTGTTGCCAAAAATTTCTTAATGTTGTTTCTTTACTTTATCATTTTGAACAGATTCGTTGCAGAGACGTTTATACTCTGACAATATAGTGAAATGGTAAGATCAGATATGAATCTATTGGTGTGAGTTTATTTTGTAATCATTTGGTATTATTGATGGTAAAGTTGTTGTCATTTATCAGGAGGTCACAAGCAGCTCCAGCTACAGTTACTAAATAAGCTTTATTATTAATTGAATTTTGAATTTCTATATAAAACTATTTTAAAAGTTGAGTTGTATTATTCTCTACTAATAACACATAGTTTTATTACTGAAAATTTATACACTGCACAAACAAATATATATGTATTTTTTCTCTTTAACATTAAACACACGTACATCGCACGTATCCTAAAGTAGCAATTACTAATGCTCGTAAAATAGAATAGTCTAAAATTTATTTTTATTGCACTATCTAAATTGTATAGAAATTGATTATGATAATAAAAAAATATTAATTAAAATTAAAAAATTATCCCTTCTTTGCGGGTAGAAATACATCTTTATTTTCAATTTCAATCCCCAATGATTTTATATTGTGTTCTCGCAAGTGAATTAGTACTAAGTGTATTAATACATCAAAATTAACTCAATTAAGAAAAAAATCATAGTTGCTTATGTGATGGAATTTCATGTCGATATTGTGGTCGTACATTTACTAATGTTGTTCTTTGCTTTATTATTTTGAACAGAATAATGACAGAGACGCTTATACTCAGGCAATACAATGAAATGGTAAGACCATATATGAATTTATTGGTGTGATTTTTTTGTGTAATCATTTGGTATTCTTGCTAGTAAAGTTTTTGTCATGTGATTCAAAGGTTACGGGTTGGGTTTGTGTTCATGAGACTCGATGAGGCCGAATTTATTTAATAATCAAATAAATTAAACCATATTTAGTTCTCCTTTACTCTATAACAATATAGAAGACAACTTTAAGCAATAACACGTGTAGGAAAATTAATAAATAGATTGTAACAGCTCATAGTTTTGCCAATTCTTCCAAAACCTTCACTATAATAATTACTAATTCCCATAAAATAAATAATTCTAAATTTTATATTTATTGCATTTGTGTTAATTGAGTGAAACATGATTATAGTAATCTAAAACTATTAATTAATTTCACAAAATTATCCCTCCTCTATGGGTATAAATATATCTTTATTTTCCATTTCATCCACAATAATTTTATAGTGAATTCTAGCAAGTATATTACTAGTACTAAGTGTAATTTATATCAAAGTTAACTCTGGTAAGAAAAAATACAATCATGGTTGTTATGCTAATGGAATTGCATGCCGATTTTGTAGTCGAATATTTTCTAATAATGTAGCTTAACTTTGTCATTTTGAACATATTCATTGTAGGGACATTTATACTCAAGCAATACAATAAAATGGTAAGACGATATATGAATCAATTGGTGTGACCTTTTTGTGTGATCATTTGGTATTCTTGCTAGTAAATTTGTTGCCATATGATCAAGAAGTCACAGTTTGGTGTAAGACCCTACAAATTTTCCTAGTCGTTAAAGATTTAAAAGAGGTCCCAAACTTACAATCTATTAGCTAAGTATTCAAACTTAGTGCAAGTGAACCCTATGGAAAGCTTCCTACAGTTTTTTTTACCGCCTTTTATAGTAAATTATTCAATGCTCAGTTATAGATATCAGATAAGGGTTAGGTTATGGTCCTTTGGAATCATGAGCACCATGTAGCATCTGGAGTACCAGACTCGCGGCGTTATAAACTTGGTATCAGAGCCTAAGGTTTAATAGTGTCCTAGGAAGTCTGAATATCACATCTAGTAGAGTCTTGTACATGGGTGTGTTGCACTCCACATTTAGGTACAGGAGGCTATAAGGTGTTTTAGAAATAGTTTTCCTTTTTCAGTATTCATGTCGTTCGAGTGAGCATGATATCAAGTTAAGAATCTCAGTCTAATCCATTCTTTATTTCATTTACAAAATATGCCTCATCGCAGAGATAATGCCTGTAGAAATGATAACCAGCCACCTCAGCCTGTAGATCCTATGAATGAGAATGTGTCACATGTAGAGTTTCAGGCAGCTTTTATTGCACTAGCCTAAGCTGTGACAACTAGAGTTCAAGGTAACCGTCAGGCTGCATCCCAACCTCAGCAAGATGGGGATTTAGCTGTACCCAGGATCAGAAATTTCATGAGAATAAAACCGCCAAAATTCTTTGGGTCAATAGCAGGCCAGGACCCACATCTTTATCTTGAGGAGGTAAAGAAAGTCACCCAAATTATGCATATATCTGAAGAGAAGAGTATAGAGTTGGTCCCTATAGGTTGAAGGATATTGGTCATGATTGGGTAGTGATGTTGAAGAAGAGTAGAGAGGAGGATGTAGCTCCCATGACTTGGCAGATATTTTAGGATGCATTTTTAGATAAGTTTTTTGCACTGGAGATAAGGGAAGATAAGGTAGAAGAGTTCATGAACCTAAGGCAAGGCTCTATGTCAGTAAAGGAGTATTTCCTCAAGTTCAATCAGTTGTCTAAGTATGTTCCCGAGCAGATGGATGACCCTAGATCTAGCATGAGTAAGTTTATGACCGGTGTATCTGGGTTGGTGGTTAAGGAGTGTAGGACTGCTATGCTCAATAGAGACATGGATCTTTCTAGACTAATGATGCACGCTCAGCAAATTAAGGCAGAAAAAGATAAGGAAAGAGAGAAAGTGAAAAAAGCCAGAACAGGTAGTTTTACTTTTTCTCAGTCAGGGTCACGATAATCGTTCACAACATAGTCTGAAGTTTTTAGTCCCAGCTCTATCCTCAGCTAGTGCACCAATACCAAAGTTTAGGGATGGTGATCTTGATGGGGTATCAGGATCCAAAGCCTAGGGTTGTGTGAGAAGTGAGGATACCTATCTGCTTTGTGAAGAATTTGGTAAGAACAACCTAGGTACATGTAGATCAGGCAGCGAGGTATATTTTGGTTATGGTAAGCCAGGCCCCAAGTTGCGAGAGTGTAGAGTTTTAGCTCAGATGGGTAAATATTTGCATCAACAGGGAGCCACTTCTAATACCACCAGTGGTTAGCGTCATAGTAGATTTTATACACTCCAGACTCGACATGATTAAGGAGGTTCCCCTAATATAGATTCGAGTACGTTATAAGTCCTTCATATTTATAATATGCATTTTTAGATCCTTTGCTCCTATTTGCTCTTAATTTTTTAGCATAAGTTAGTTAGTAAAGCCAGAAATTCAATTTAACAGTCAGGCAGTCAGATTCGTATAGTTGTTTCCCATCCTTCTATTTAGTCATACTATTAGAAATCTCAAGAATGAAACTATTCTAAGATAGAAAGTCCCAGTAGTTGCAAGATCAGCTCAGTTTATGTATCATGCATTAGCTTCAGATTCCAGATGTTTAGTCATGATCCAATTCGTAGGAGCCTTGTGCATCACCTTAGTTTTCCCAGTATATCAGTAAAGTAAGCGTTCGTAGAGGGACATAGTGTCCCAAGGGGGAGATACTCTATAATTCCCCGATGTTTTCATGTCCTTAAGTCCATTCAGTTGCATGTACAGATGTTCCTTACAAAGTCAGTATCAGTTATTATTGCATATTCAGTCATGCATTTGAGAATCAACTCAGTTTGGTATTCATGCATTAGATATACATGTTTAGTAGAAGAAGTTCAGCTTATCGGTAATATCAGTCATGCTTTCATGAGAATAGCTCAGTCAAGTATCCATGCATCAGATATGCATTTTCAGTATAAAATTTTAGTATATCAGTAGTTCTAATCATATAGTCATGTTTCAGATGTTCATGTCCAGCAAGTAAGTTCAATCTATCAGAAATCTTAGCTTAGTTGGTCCTATTTGAGGATGAATGTTCCCAAGGGGGAGATATTGTAAAACCCCACAAATTTTCCTAGTCGTTAAAGCTTGAAAAGAGGTCCCAAACTTAGAATCTCCTAGATAAGTATTCAAACTTAGTGCTAGTTTAGACTTCAAAAGTTTGTGTTCTTATTTCATGACCTTTACGTCTATAAACTTTTGATATTTAAGTTAATCCATGATCAGAAAGCTCAATAGGGGTTCTTGGACGAGTTTGGTATTTTTGGACCTCGGTAAGACCACATTTGGAATCCCAAAATAGTGGACCAACACAATTTTTACGTGTCGCATCACCTATCGTGTTGGTCAAAATTGTTGTAGAAACTGCCAGTTAAAAGTACTGAGGTTTGGAGTGATCACAGTGCGATGCTCGATTATCACGTCGATGCAATCAACATGCTGCATTGACCAGTGTATCGGCAGTACCTAGTTCCAGTCATTAAAATAGTCTAGGGTTATTTCAGTCTTTTTCCCACTCTTACATAATCCTATAACATGAGATTCAGCCGTTGTTTATCCACACATACTAGTTTCTTTCAATTTTCCTTAAGAATAAGTTTAGGATTTCTAATTGAAGATCCAAATTCAAGAAAATTCCACTGTCAATCTTCCTAAAATTAAAAACTAAGGTATGTAAGATGTTGATTCTTAGGTCCCTTCCACCCAAGAAGTTCAAGAACCCTTTTCAAATTATAAAAATTGAATATTTATAATTTTTCATGATTTATGTGAGTTGAAGTTCATGTTTATGTTATTGTTGAGTTGAGATTCATGTTCTAGATTATAAGTTTCATGATTTAGTCCTAGACTGTGAAAATTTGCATAATGTTCATGATAAACCCCTTTAAGTTGCAAGTTTATCGATGTAGCCATGTTAATTGGATGTATTGATTGTTATATAACCAAAGTATGCTCCCCATATGTTTGATAAAATGCTTATGTGAAGGAAATAGAGTCATTATAGCGTGTTAGCATGAAATCTCTAATTATGTATAAGTTAACCCATGTCAAGTGTTTGTTGAAAGGCCTTAGTGAATGAATTATGATATGTTGCATACACTCCAATTTACGTGCATTCCTTAATGAATGAATTATGAGACATTGGTATGCATCCCTATATGTTTACATGTTTAAGACTCCAAGTGTTTGACGAGATGCCCCCTTGATTTTATTGTGAATGATAGACTATTGTTATGCTATTCAAGAATTGTCATGCCTTATTTATTTATGTTATCGAGTCCTGGGGGTATTTAATACACAACAATTTAGTTGATTGTCTAGAGCAAGTGTCATTTTTCAAGATAATCTCAATCGTGCCATGATCAGTAGAACTTAGTTAGTTACAGCACTTAGAGAGACTCAGTAATCTCAGTATCAGTCTATTCCAATTCATATTCAGTTCAGACCTCAGTAGCATTCAAGTATTCAGTTCAGACCTTAGTAGAATTCAAGTATTCAGTCCAGAAACTTAGTGACATCAGTTCAGTTTAGTCAATCAGTACGATCAGTAACAGTTCAGTCAAGCCTATATGAACTAGGAAATCAGGTCAGTGTCTTTCAGTTGGGAATAGTATTCAGCATCGAGTGAGCCTAGGGATGGGGGCTCACCCGCTAGATAGGTCTAAGATCCCTAGAAGCAATCCCTAAGTTCCAGAACTACGTATCCAACGTAGGCATGAGATGTTACCCGTTAGATAGGACTGACATACTCAGGGATCACCCACTAGTACAGGACTGATCTCAGGGGTCACCCGCTAGATTAGGACTAACTCTATAGCAGTTGTCTTTACCTATGGAACGGTACTGACACTTATAGATGGGGTTACAGGTTGGACCCCACTAGTGCAGATTCAAGGCATGTCGGTTAGATGACTACATCCTACAGTCTCAGTTTCAAATTCGATCTCAGTAATAGAACTCAATGCAGTATTACAAAAATCAGGACTGTTAGATACAGTCACTCAGCTCAGTAAGGAACTTAGATAGTTCCATAGAATTAAGAGATCACCCACTAGATAGGACTGATCTCAAATATTGTCAATCATTTTCATTATCCAGAGATTCAAATATCACTCGCTAGATAGGACTGATCTCAGATACAGTCAATTAGTATTAGAAAAACTCTGAGATCAATATCAGTAGACTCAGTTATTCAGTATCCCAGTGTTAGTAAACTCAAATGTCAGTAAATTAGTGTTTAGAATTCTGATCAGTAAACCCAGTTATCAGTAATCCAGTCTGTTGAACTCAGTATTCAGTGTTACTATAATTTCAGTTATAATTTGTGCATTCATACATGTAATTACTTATTCAGTATATTCATATTATTCAGTCAGCTATAGTTCATTCATATGAGCCTTTGCATTTAGCCTTGCCTCTACTTTCCTGTGCTATGGTGTTTTATACCATAAGTTTAGAAGCACGAGCTCCAGAGTACCCTTAGCAATCCAGATTCAGCCAGCAGCAGTAGATAGCAGTGAGTCCTTATTATTTGGGGATGGTTCTTATTTTACTTTATTTCATTAGATTCAGTATTTTCAGTAGATGGAGTTAGTTAGGGGATTTTCCCATCAACTCCTTATTCAGAAAGTTAGAGGCTTTCAGACTAGAGTTTTTCAAACTAGATGTTCAGACAGTTGTATTAGTATTCAGTTTTCAGTTGTATTTTAGATGTTTGAACCTTACGACAAGTTTTTTGTTAGTTTTTCATATTTTTACAGTGTATTATTATTCAGTGCTCAGTTACAGATATCTATCAAGGGTTAGCTTATGGTCCTTCGGAATTATGAGCACCATGTAGCATCCGGGGTACCAAACTCGGGGCGTTACATTTGGGTTTGGGTTCTTACGAGTCCACCTATAGTTATTAAATAATTTTTATTATTTATTGAATTCTGCATTTTCTATAGAAAAGTACATTAAAAGTTGAATTGTATTATTCTCTACTAATGTCACGTAATTTGTAACTAAAAAATTAAACACTGCACAAAAAAATATATGTGTAATTTTCTTCTTTAATATTAAACACATACTCATCGCACGTATCCTAAACTAGTGATTACTAAGGCTCGTAAAAGGGAATAGTCCAAATTTATTTTATTTCACTATGAAAATTATATGTAAATAGATTATAATAATCTAAAATTATTAATTAATATTACAAAATTATCCCCTCGTTTGCAGGTATAAATATATCGTTATTTTCTATTTCATCCACATTCATTTTATAATGAGTTCTAGTTAGTGAATTAATTTGAAGTGTATTATTACATCAAAATTTGCTCAGTTTAGGAAAAAATCATGGTTAATTATGCAAATAGAATTGAATGTCGATGTTGTGGCCAAATATTTCCTAATGTTGTTGCTTTACTTTATTATTTTAAATAGATTCAATGCAGAGATGTTTATACACTAGCAATACAACGAAATGGTAAGACCATATATGAATCTATTGGTGTGACTATTTTGTGTAATCATTAAGTATTCTCAATGGTAAAATTGTTGTTAGGTGATCAGGAGGTCACAGGTTGGGTTTGTGTTCATACGACCCTATCTATAGTTACTATATAATTTTTATTATTTGTAGAATTCTGCAATTTTTTTATCAAACTATATAAAAAGTTGGATTGTACTATTCTCTACTAATGTCACATAATTTTATAAGTAAATATTTAAACTATGCATAAACAAATATATATGTAATTTGCTTCTTTAACATTAAACACACGTGCATCGTACGTATCCTAAACTAGTAATACTAATGCTTGTAAAATAGAATAGTACCAAATTTATTTTTATTTCACTATGAAATTGTATTTAAATTGATTATGATAATCTAAAATTGTTAATTAATTTTAAAAAAATTATCCCTCATTTCTGGGTATAAATACATCTTTATTTTCTATTTCATCCACAATCATTTTATAGTAAGTTCTAGTCTGTACCCCGGATGCTACACGGTGCTTACGACCCCATAGGACCACAAGTAACCCATGACTGATATCTGCTACGAGCACTGAATAATAATAACATAATAAATGCGGAAAATAGGTTGATATGCCATAAGGTTCAAAATCTGAAATACTGATAAAGAATAACAACTGTAATAATAATCTGCAAAATTGAATACTGTCTGAAAGTCTAGTCTGAAAAGCCTCTTACTGAACTATCTGAATGTGGGGTTGATGGGACAAACCCCTAACTAACTCTGACTACTGAAATATTAAAGCTATTGAAAATATTAAAATAACTGCATATCCACGATAGATGAGGACTCACTAATGAATCTAACACTTTTGGCTGAATCTGAATCTGTCTATATATGGTCAGGCACCTGAGCATTCAAATCTATGATGTGAGACATCATAGCTCAAAGAAAATGTATGCGTCAATATGTGGAATGTACTGGTATGCTTGATGAGGTAAGGCTGAATGTAGTGGTTCATATGCATGAATGATAACGCTCAATCTATAGCTCTCATAGGAGTGTAAAGCGATCGTTAGCAAATATAGAACCCAACCTGGGTTGGGTGTCGATCCCACAGGGAATAGCTTGGCCAACAAGTAAGCAAAATTACTAGAATTTTAGTGCAAGTCTCGTAAAAGGGGGAAGTCTTGTCGTGAAAGTAATCTAAACAAAAGCTGAAAATAATAAAATAAAGAGAGAGAGATTGTTACGTAGGTTGTAAACAATGAGAATTGAGGCGTTGGGGTTACGTCCACCTTCTGAGGTATACGTCTCTATTGGCTATGAGTGTGTAGAATTTTGACATGCAACTGCTTATAGAGAATTGTATTCGATGGTAAATCTAGGCGTCTTTCGACCTATTCGAGGATTATTTCACTTTAACTCTTTCGAGCTTAAAGCGTGTCTAACGATACGAATTCTCCAAGAGGTTAGTCCAGTTACGGCACTAGCTTTTTAATAGGAAAGGGTGTCCTACTACCTTGATACTATCTCTTTTCCAGACAAATAACCTTTCTTTCGAACAAGTTAAATGTTAAACTGGCGTATTCTTGCATTTGCAACCACAAAGAATGTAGATTAAGATGAAGAGAATAATGATATAAGCAGTATACGTGTCGTGAACTCACAAACTCACAGCAATAGATAGTAACTCATTCGGCTTCCATAACCCCAACAGAGAAGTTTAGTTACCCATGAATGCGAAGGAGATCACGATTGACATTGTTATTACATCACAATATTGATTAATGGCGTGTGGCTCAAGTGATAGGCGTGAGGCGTGATTCCTTAGCAAGTAACGATTCTCTTGTTGTGGAATAGATGAATAGAATTAATGGAAAGATTAGAAGAGTTGATTAGAAGTGTTGTGGTGGAAGAAGAGAGGGATGGAAGAAGATTAATTGTTGAATAGAAGATCAATGAATTGATGACAAGATTAGAAGAGTTGTAGAATTAATCGAGGGATGAATGTAAGATTAATGGTGAATGGTGAATGTATTAATTGAGGAATGAATCTCTCCACTAAGGGAGGAATGAATAAAAATCTCTAGCATGATAGGGTATTTATAATACCCATATCCTACTCCTACTAAGCTAATGAAATAAATAACCAAATCCTACTAGGCTAATGGAATACTTAACCCAAATGTACTAGGTTAATGTAACATTATCATAATCCAAATAAACTAATGAAATACATAACCCAATTGTACTAGGTTAATGTATCATTGTCCAAATCCAGCTATGTGTCTGTAAGTCCCCAAAGTCTTCAGAAATGTTGTTTTAGCCCGGGATAGATTTTCCATGCAGCAGTTTTGGTCCTTAGGCGTGTAAACTCCCTTTCCTTTCTTCGTGAGCTTTGTTTTGTGTCAAGTAAGCCATAAAATGCTGTATTTTGCATCATTTATACCTGAAACTTTACTAATCATATTCGTTAGCTCATTTATAGGAAAAGGGATTAAAAGTGCATGAAATATATAATTTGTTCTCAAAACTAGGCTAAAATATGGGCAAAATATATTGATATAGGCACGTAAATTTGCCTATCATCAACACCCCACACTTGAAGCTTTGTTCGTCCTCGAACAAAATATCATGTCCTTCTAAACATCAACTTAGGGTTTTACAGCAACAACACAAAACATTAATCAAGGCAAACATAACAATTATCAATCAAAGAGTAGTTTTTCGATTATAAGTAGAAAAAATTTAACCTCAAGCATAGACTCGTGATGGTGATCAACTCGCATGCAAACGTTAAGGTGCATAGAATCATATACAACTATCCAAAACTCATCAACCATGTGTGTCTCACAATATAGTACCTATAATCACTCACAAGTATAGCATATTTTTCAAACATGGGTATCAAAATATCCTTGCTCTCACTCTCACAAAGAATTCATATGTAGCAACTGATGACCATAGGCTTGCCCTTAATGTAGTACTCTACTAAATGTCGGAATGTTAAGATTAGGATCAATTAGGTCTTTTGATGGTTGTAATGTAGGCTACGGGATGGGTAGGACTATTTTGGCCAAGAATAGTGACTAGGTTCCTAAGCGCTTTAATACATCACATTGTATCATTGACACTTTTTTTCTTTCAAACAACCTTTCTCTCTTTTATTCTACCACCCTTTTTCTTTTCTTTTGTATTTTAGTTTTAAGCATAACTCACTTTTCAGCTTTCTTTTCCTTTTTCTTTTCACAACATACCTCTTATAATAGCACTTTTTTCTTTTTTCATAACACATTCAAGAACCATTACAATTTATAGCATCATACTCACCCAATTTCCTCTTATATTGTCACATGACTTTTTCACTTTAAAGCACTTAGGAGTTTGGATCAAATTACGGTCTTGAAAAAAATGGATTAGGCTTACATACAAGGTTGTCAAAGAAATAGGCTAAAGGCTCAAAAGGGTTTAACTAGGATGATTTACATGGGTAGGTAAAACTGAAGGTAAACATGTATAGGTTGCCAAAGAAATGCCTAAATTATCTCCTAAACTTACACTCCTTATTTTCGCTTTGCATACATACCGGGCAAGTTCTAGCGTCAGCCACATACATAGAATATACGATTATCTCACACACACAAGGCACATGGTCGACTTGATTGGAAGTAATATAGACTCTCGACCCAACAAGTGAAGGAATTGAATCATACAATATCACATAATGAGTCACAACTAGAGTGTAAATGTCTCAATAGGCACAATTGTAACACATACTCTTGTTATAATCTCATGCTTCCTGTCAAAATAATTTCATGCGAAGCTAGAAAAAATTTACTCCTAAAAAAACTAAAAAAACGACAAACAAAAAAAACGAACTCAAATAAACAAAGTAAACAAACAAACATACTCAAATAAACAAAGTAAACAAACAAACATAGGTGCAAACAGAGAAGTATTATAGCATGCGATACCGCCGCCGCCCCACAC
The DNA here is from genome assembly GCA_030864225.1 of Capsicum baccatum var. pendulum. Lineage (NCBI taxonomy): Eukaryota > Viridiplantae > Streptophyta > Magnoliopsida > Solanales > Solanaceae > Capsicum > Capsicum baccatum. The sequence goes on along the minus strand of CM061551.1, from coordinate 131,238,451 downwards.
TTAAACGAGACACTGCCCTCAGTGGAAAATAAATACGAAGAACCTGGTCAGTAGAACTCTTCCTCAATGTCGGGGGTCATACCCCCTTCGTCGGAATCATCATAAGAGTCATCGTCCGAGTTCTCCTCCTCGTCAGAATCAGGCAAGCGTCGATCGTCATCAGTCGGCACATCATCATCTAGAGGTTCCTCAAAGTATACGCCCACTCCACACATCTACCGTGCATTCATGTTCATTGGGTAGTCGTGGTCCAGCTGTTGGAGCTCTTCAGTAGTTGGAACACGTCCACCACTCATCATAGTGAATCGTGTCATGCCATAGAGATGACGAAAGAAACTCTCATCACGAGCATGTCTTTCCGCAGTAGTAAGGTTGACACCATGAGTTGTTTCAGCATCTTTGACCTTGGTGAGGTCAACCTTCTTTGGGTTATGTGGGAGTTTGTGGTCAGCTGGTTCCTCTTCGATATCCTCCTTCCGCAAGATTGCTGTCAACAGATTGCCAAAAGTGAAATGGGACCTTTTGTGGAGTCTGGCCTTCCTCATGGTAGATCGAATGATTGCCCTAAAGTTGATAGGGACATTCGTCATCAAAGCATAGACCAAACACACTCTATCTCTTGATATCTTGGTGTATTGAGTCCCAGGAATAAGGCATGAGTTGACAATGCGCATCCAGATTCTTGCTTCCCTATTCAGTGGAGAATAGGGAAAGGTGTTGTGTCGGTCGGTTTCCTTATATCTGCCCCGCCTTGCCATCGATCTTCTTCCACAAAGTGTGTGTCGTATTTCTCTATAAGGAGGTCTTTGTACATCTCTTTGAATGGTGCTGTGTCGACCGAAGGTAAGCCAAGAAAAGAGTTGATCCAGTCCGCGGTGAGCTGTAACACTTGGCCCCGAATTTTGACTTCATTGCCTCTTGTGTTCGGCGACCAGTTGGCATAAAACTCTCTTGCCAGATCAAGATTACACTCTCCCATGTCGTGGAAGATGAAATCCATCTTCAACACCATTATTTTTGCCAACATACGCGGCTCCTTCTTTGCTAAGGTATCCTTGTTGATCAAGTCGACGTGAACATATTTTCTTTCTTTGTTGCTGCTGTACCATGCTTTGGCTTCCTCCTCAAGAACCCATTTTATTCCAAACATTCTGCGTGGTAGTTGCGTTGAGGATGATTCTCCTTGGTCCTTTTGACTTCTCTTCTTTCCCGTTTGGGAAGTGGTCGCCTTCTCCTTGCCTTGCCTCGCTTTAGGTTCCATTGTACCTGAGACTAGAAATAATGTTAGTGGCAGCACAATCTCAATCGATACAATCTATAAACAAGCATTAGGGGTACCACCCCACACTTAGTTTTGTTAACACAAATCAGTGAAGTGAAAGTGGTCGAGTACTCAGATTTCGTCGACATATGTTTTAGGATTGTATTCCGATAAGAAAATCAGCAATGCATCACTTACTTGTAGCCACTGGACTACTTTCATGGTAGATATAACAACACTACTACATAGGGGTTACCACATGGAATAGTTATTCTTACAAGAATCACAACCTTTTATGCCGGTAGGCACTATAAGTCTTATCCCGATGGCCGGGATAGTCTAACATGTAAGTATCCAAACAACAATCTTAAGCAATGTTTATAGCCCTAGTAATTCCGTAAATATCATAACAATGCTATTGAAACCATATTCAACTCCGAAACAAGTCAAGATTTTACTACGTATATGTTCACTCACATGATTTTGTAACATCTATCCAAACACATGAACATCACCAACAATCTTATACGATTTAGCGATTCATAATAGACATAGCAACGTAGTACTTACGAGAAATAAATGAATAATAAGAGAGTACTTACTTGCTTGAAGCTTGTGGAGATGGTTTTGTGAATTGGAAGAGCAAAAGAAGAAAATTTTGAGAGGATTTGGAAGAGTATGCGGCGCCTTTAGGTTATTTTCTAATGTGGTTGTGTTATAAAACTAAGTCCCCTTTATATAGGAAGAGAATGGGTCGGGTTATGACCCATTTACAATTGGTTTTGGAGACAAAAATCCCACATATGCGGCGCATAATGCTCGGCATATCAATGACATATGTGGCGCATTGTCTATAGCATAATGGGACATATGCGCCGCATAGTCTATGGCATTTTTAGACATATGCGCCGCATAGTCTATGGCATATGAGATACTGAGACCAAATACCATAGCATAGGCGGCGCATAGTCAAAAGCATACCTAGGAATAGGCGGCGCATAGTGTATAGCACACTAGATTCTGAGACCTTAGGCTATAGGATAGGGTGTGCATCGTTCGTGGCCTAGTTTTATCAAGGCCTAGCCTTTCTCGATGCCTATTTTGGCATGAGAAATGCTTAATCCATAGCCTTATGCATCACCATTCCTAACTTACCAACTTTACCATACAATGCATCCAAATCGTCAATTTAAATCAATCTCTTTGTTGACTACTTCTTGCACCTATTTTTGCTCAAAACCAAATGAAAACGATTAGTATGATGGGTTGCCTCCCACCAAGCGCCTTAGTTTTGGTCGTGGCACGACTCTTATTTTTGGATTTCTCATTTATCAAAACAAAACAAGTACTAAAATGATAGGAAAACGATAAAACGGTGGGTTGCCTCCCATCTAGCGCCTTATTTATTGTCGTGGCTCGACATAGTAATCTCGAGTACTTAGACTTCATCGAGATAAGTGATGGACATGTCGTTCATTGAGTCAAGAGGACTGATATACGGCTTAACACGTTGGCCATTCACTTTGAAGACAACACCTTTATTGCTTTCCAATTCGACTACTCCAGACGGGTAGACTTGGATAATTTTAAATGGACCAGACCACTTAGATTTTAACTTACCTGGGAAGAGATTTAATCTGGAGTTGAAGAGTAGTACCATATCACCCTTTTGGAAGTTTCGTCGAACAATCCGCTGATCATGATACTTCTTCATCCGCTCCTTGTATAGGTCTGACCTTTCGTATGCATGAAGACGGAATTCATCTAGTTCGTTCAGCTGCTCCAACCTCAGATTCTTCACATCATCCCAATTCAAATTCAATTGCTTCAATGCCCACAATGCCTTGTGTTCAAGCTCGATGGGTAGATGACAAGCCTTCCCATAAACTAGTTGATAAGGTGACATACCAATGGGTGTTTTGAATGCAGTCTTATACGCCCATAGTGCATCATCTAGCTTTCGAGACCAATCCTTCCTATTTGTATTAACCGTCTTGGCAAGGATTTGCTTGATCTCTCAATTAGAAACCTCTACTTGTCCACTAGTTTGGGGATGATAGGGCGTAGCTACCTTGTGTTGCTTGACACCATACTTGGCCAATACAGATTTGAATAGCTTGTTGCAAAAGTGAGATCCTCCATCACTTATGATAGTACGTGGTACTCCAAAGCGAGAGAAGATATTCCTATTTAAGAACGCTACAACACGCTTTTCTTCATTGTCGGCCAATGCTACAGCTTCAACCCATTTCGAAACATAATCCAGAGCAACCAAGATATACTTCATTCCAAACGAATTCACGAATGGACCCATGAAATCTATACCCCACACATCAAAGAGTTCTACCTCAAGAATATTGGATATGGGCATTTCATGGTGTTTTGAGATAGCACCTTGACGCTGGCATTGGTCACACCTTCTAAAATAGTCGTATGCATCTCTGAATATCGAAGGCCAGTAATAACCACTTTGCAATACCTTTCTTGCCATTCAATTTCCTGCATGATGTCCTCCAACTTGGGATGTATGGCATGCTTCCAATATGGTGGGCACTTCTTCGTGGGATATACATCGTCGAATGATACCATCAGCGCATCTTCGAAACAAATAAGGCTCATCCCAATAGTAGTGCTGAACGTCATGCATTAACTTCCTCCTTTGATGGTAAGATAAATTGGCAGGTACCACATTACTCACCACAAAATTTGCAAAGTTGGCATACCATGGTAATTTCTCCAGTGTTGTTGCTAATATCTCCTCGTCCGGGAATGCATCATCAATCTGAATTTTAGGTTGCGCCACATGCTCATTCTCGAGTCTAGATAGGTGATCAGCCACTTGGTTCTCGCAACCTCTTTTATCTTTGACTTCGAAATCAAACTCTTGCAGCAGCAATACCCATCTAATCAACCTTGGTTTTGCATCCTTCTTCGTCATTAGATACCTAAGGGCTGCATGGTCTGTATGAATGATCGCCTTAGTACCCAATAGATAGGCACGAAACTTTTCAAACGCAAACACAACCGCTAGGAGCTCTTGTTCAGTAACAGTGTAGTTCTTTTGGGCTTCATTCAGGACCTTACTCGCATAGTAAATAGGATGAAATAATTTCTCCTTTCTCTGACTAAGAACAGCACCAACGGCTACACCACTAGCATCACACATGACTTTGAACGGGAGAGACCAATCTGGTGCTACCATGGTAGGGGCTTCAATGAGTTTTCCTTTAAGGCATTCGAATGCCTTCAAGCAATCGTCATCGAAGTCAAACTTCGCATCTTTCTCCAATAATTTGCACAATGGACTAGCAATTTCGGAGAGATCTTTGATGAATCTATGATAGAACCCAGCATGGCCAAGAAAACTACGAACTATCTTCACCGAAATTGGAGGCGGTAGCTTCTCAATAACCTCAATTTTTGCTCGATCAACCTCTATTCCTTTTTCGGAGATCTTGTGCCCAAGAACGATTCCTTCTTTTACCATGAAGTGGCACTTCTCCCAATTCAGCACCAGGTTGAACTCTACACATCTTTGCAATGCCATGCTCAAGTTTGCCAAACATGCTTAAAAAGACTCACCAACAACTGAAAAGTCATCCATAAATACCTCCAAAGTGTCTTCAACCATATCAGAGAAAATAGATATCATACAACGTTGAAAGGTGGCTGGTGCGTTACATAACCCGAATGGCATACGTTTGAAGGCAAACGTATCATATGGGCATGTAAACGTTGTCTTCTCTTGGTCTTCGGGTGCAATACAAATCTGATTATAGCCTGAATAACCATCCAAGAAGCAAAATCATCCTTTCCCCGCTAATCGATCTAGCATTTGGTCCATAAATGGCATTGGGAAGTGATCTTTGAGCGTCCAAGAATTCAGCTTGTGGTAGTCCATGCATACTCTCTATCCAGTAATGGGCCTGAGTGGAATAAGCTCATTCTTTGCATTCACGACCACCGTCATACCTCCTTTCTTGGGAACACATTGTACTGGGCTTACCCATGTACTGTCAGAGATAGGATATACAACTCCTGCGTCTAACCACTTGATAATTTCTTTCTTTACCACCTCTTGCATAGGTGGGTTTAGACGCCTTTGATGTTCAATAGTGGGTGTGCACTTTTCTTGAAGCTGAATTTTATGTGTGCAAATCAAAGGTGGAATACCAACAATATCCACAATGGTCCATCCAATAGCTCTAATATACTTGTGTAAGATAGTAATAAGAGCTGCAACTTGTTGCTCACCCAAATCGGTTGCCACTATGACTGGAAGAGTGTTTCCGCTTCCTAAGAATGTGTACTTCAAATGGCTTGGCAGCTCCTTCAATTCTAGTGTGGGTGGTTCATCAATAGATGGCTTGGCTGGTGGTGTGGGTCGATTCTTGAGATCAAGATCCAGCTTCTTGGGAGTATAGCGATATGTTCCTAATCCCGATAGAGCACAAATAGCTTCTTCAGAAATTTCATCATCCTCATTCTCTCCTTTCATGAGTAAAGTCTCCAAAGGATCATCAAGAATTTGCTTTTCTTCAAGTCGTTCTTTCTCATCATCAAAGACAACATCAGCCACAGAAAATACACTCAGATCTTTGGGTTTCTTTATTGATTTGCAAACATCAAAACGAACCACTTCGTCATTTATTCGGAATGAAAGTTCATTAACTCTTAAACCAATGAGCACACTTCCTGTAGCAAGGAAAGGGCGCCCCAAGATTATGGGAACCTCAGAATCTGCTTCGCAATCCAAGATGACAAAGTCTGCTGGAAAGACAAATGAAGAAACCTTTACCAAGACATCGCATAGAATCCCAACAGGTCGTTTTACCGACCTATCCGCCATGACAAGCCTCATATTAGTTGGTGTAGGATCTCCTAACCCCAACTTCTTGTAGATCGATAATGGCATCAAGTTGATGCTGGCTCCTAAGTCACATAATGCTTTGGCAAAGTTCAAAGATCTGACGGTGCAAGGAATAGTGAAAGCTCCGGGGTCGGCCTTCTTCTGAACGATCGATCAGGTAGCAATTGCACTACAATGATACACATCGTCTTTCAGCTCATAACTTGCTGCCCTCTTCTTTGTCAAAAGATCTTTCATAAACTTCGCATACCCAGGCATTTGTTCAAGTGCCTCTACCAGTGGAACATTAATGGTCAGTTGCTTCAACATAGTCATAAATTTGCTGAACTTAGTGTCATCCGCCACCTTCTTCAATCTTTGGGGAAAAGGTGATGGTGGGTATGGAAGTGTTCTCTCCATGGCTTTCTTCTCCTCTTGCTTTCATTTTTCCATTTTTTTAGGCTGCTCATCACTAGGTGTAACGTCCTTGACGTTGGAAGTAGTTGTTGTGGCATCATCTCCTTTTGTAACGTCACTAGGGGTAACGTCCATGTCCGCAATTTCGTCAACCACTTGCTTGCCTTTTGCTAAAATTTCTAGCACCTTACCACTTTTGGTAGTGATGGCCATGCATGACCCATCATTCCTTGGGTTTTGCACAGTATCGCTCGGTAAGGTGCCAGCCTTTCTTTGATTGAATGCTGCTGAAAGTTGGCTCAATTGCTGCTCTATTTGCTTGATAGAAGTGGAATGAGAATCATCAAATTACTTCATGGAGGACAAATCATTAATTACCTCCGTAACTCCCGCGCTCGTTACTTCCACTCCTTTTAATAACTTAGCCATCATGTCTTCCATACTTCTAGAATTAGATGTGGTGGTATCACGTCTACCAGGGGGAACGTACAAACCACTCTTTTCATTGTTTTTCTTCCAACTACCTTGGTCTTTGCTTCCAGATTTATCGTAATAGTTCCGACCTTGGTTTCCTTGGGCGTTCCCACGGAAACCCCCCTGATTGTTCAAGTAGTTGGCCTCCTCTTCCGAATCAGATTCGTCTCTTCCTTTTAGCGCCACAGCTTTCACTTTTTCAGTCTTCCCTGATAATAAATGCTTTGTCAGAAGATCCATTTGTGTTTTCATGTGCGCCATGTCTTGATCACGTTCTTCTTCTCTTCTTCTTTGGTCTGCAGACATTCCAATAGATAAAGCAAGGCTTGCTACCTCAGAATACCTGGTATGCCAAGCTCTACTTTATTTCGTCATACGATCTAGCATATTGCTTGCTTGACCAAAGGTGAGATCCATGAAAGATCCTCCAGCTGCGTTGTCCACCACTGGTTTAGTTATTGAATTCAAGGCTCTATATAAGATCTCCATTAGGTGAACATTAGTTATGTGATGGTTTGGGCATCTTGCTAGCTTTGTCTTGAACCTCTCCCATGTTACATGAAGAGCTTCAGTGGGAAGCTGACGAAAGTTGCTGATTTCATCTCGCAGTTGTGCTCTTTTGGATGGCGAAAAGAATTTTTCTAGGAAAGCGTCTCTCAATTGCCTCCAATTTGTAATTGAGACAATGGAAATAGACGTAATCGAATAGCATTCTGACCAATACCAGGATTGTCAAAAGACTTGCATATAGAAATAAAGTTGATGAGATGCATATTCGGATCATCGCCTGCTAGTCCACCAAATAATCTCTTGAGTTGCAATAACTGAATCATGGTGCTTGTGATGTTGAACTTGGCTCCGAGTGCTAATGGTGGTGGAATTATAGCTCCAGTGGCTCCGGCACCATCAAGATCATCATCATCGTCGAAAGCTGGCTGCAAAGGTTGGCGATCATACCTATACCGAGCTTGTCGACCTCTTCTGTTGGCAGGTGTTATAATTTCAGCATCACGCCTAGGGTTTAGTAACTCGTCATCACCTAAATCTTCATCGTCAGTATTAGTTTCTCGCCCAGGATTATCAATGTTTTGCTGGTGTACTTGGGCGGCAGCAAGAGCGGCTAATCTCGGCTACTCGTGTTGAGCAGCCATCCTGTCGATTTCTGCTTGTGCTTCCATTCTTCTAATTCGTTGTGGTTCAGGATTGATTGGTAATAACAGTTGACCAGAACTTCTAGTATGGGGCATGCACTAAAAGAACAACCTGCAATAAACAAAAACAAAAACTAAACGTAAAAGTACGAGAATCTTTGACCAAAGGGTCTAGTAATTATCACGAACTTGATTGACACTCGTATTCCCCGGCAACGACGCCAATTTTTGATAACGCTCAATCTACATCTCTCGTAGGAGTGTAAAGCGGTCGTTAGCAAATATAGAACCCAACCTGGGTTGGGTGTCGATCCCACAGGGAATAGCTTGGCCAACAAGTAAGCAAAATTACTAGAATTTTAGTGCAAGTCTCGTAAAAGGGGGAAGTCTTGTCGTGAAAGTAATGTAAACAAAAGCTGAAAATAATAAAGTAAAGAGAGAGAGATTGCTACGTAGGTTGTAAACAATGAGAATTGAGGCGTTGGGGTTATGTCCACCTTCTGAGGTATACGTCTCTATTGGCTATGAGTGTGTAGAATTTTGACATGCAACTGCTTATAGAGAATTGTATTCGATGGTAAATCCAGGCGTCTTTCAACCTATTCGAGGATTATTTCACTTTAACTCTTTCGAGCTTAAAGCGTGTCTAACGGTACGAATTCTCCAAGAGGTTAGTCCAGTTACGGCACTATCTTTTTAATAGGAAAGAGTGTCCTACTACCTTGACACTATCTCTTTTCCAGACAAATAACATTTCTTTCGAACAAGTTAAATGTTAAACTGGCGTATTCTTGCGTTTGCAACCACAAAGAATGTAGATTAAGATGAAGAGAATAATGATATAAGCAGTATACGTGCCGTGAACTCACAAACTCACAGCAATAGATAGTAACTCATTCGGCTTCCATAACCCCAACAGAGAAGTTTAGTTACCCATGAATGCGAAGGAGATCACGATTGACATTGTTATTATATCACAATATTGATTAATGGCGTGTGGATCAAGTGATAGGCATGAGGCGTGATTCCTTAGCAAGTAACGATTCTCTTGTTGTGGAATAGATGAATAGAATTAATGGAAAGATTAGAAGAGTTGAATAGAAGATCAATAAATTGATGACAAGATTAGAAGAGTTGTAGAATTAATTGAGGGATGAATGTAAGATTAATGGTGAATGATGAATGTATTAATTGAGGAATGAATCTCTCCACTAAGGGAGGAATGAATAAAAATCTCTAGCATGATAGGATATTTATAATACCTATATCCTACTCCTACTAAGCTAATGAAATAAATAACCAAATCCTACTAGGCTAATGGAATACTTAACCCAAATGTACTAGGTTAATGTAACATTATCATAATCCAAATAAACTAATTAAATACATAACCCAATTGTACTAGGTTAATGTATCATTGTCTAAATCCAGCTATGTGTCTGTAAGTCCCCAAAGTCTTCAGAAATGTTGTTTTAACCCGGGACAGATTTTCCATGCAGTAGTTTTGGTCCTTAGGCGTGTAAACTCCCTTTCCTTTCTTCGTGAGATTTCTTTTGCGTCAAGTAAGCCATAAAATGCTGTATTTTGCATCATTTATACCTGAAACTTTACTAATTATATTTGTTAGCTCATTTATAGGAAAAAGGACTAAAAGTGCATGAAATATATAATTTGTTCTCAAAACTAGGCTAAAATATGGGCAAAATATATTGATATAGGCGCGTAAATTCGCCTATCATCAATGAACAATAAATAACTGAATGATATAGAGTAACTGAATGTGAGAGTACATGGATAACTAATACTGCTATAAATACTGAGCATGCAATACTGTACATATACGTGTATACTATAATTGATCTTTTACGGAAGCTAGGTTCTGGGTTCTGATAACTGAGTATCTGATATATGAGATTACTGATAACTGAGTTACTGAAACTGGTTAACTATTTCTAACAGTCCTGATTCTATAAAACTGAATTGAGTTCTATACTAAGACTGAAACTGAAACTGTGGGAAGTAATCATCTAAACGACATGTCCCTTCCCTGAAAAGATTTGGGGTCCAACCTGTAACACTAGCTAGAAGGGTATCAGCACTGTGCCACGGGTAACGACACTGAAGAGTTACCCTCATCTGGCAGGGACTCTAATGAGAATGGTGGAACACTCAATTGGCAGGTTAAAACGCCTCATCAACCCTCAACTGGCAGGCTGATGTCTCAACCTATGCTGGCTACGTAGTTTTGGATTACAAGGACTGCTTCTATAGATCACACCCTCTACTGGTACGTGAGACCCCATCCTTGGGTTCACTCGATGTTGAATCCTACTCCCAACTGAATAGACACAGAACTGATTATACTGAGTTGAACTAGACTGATACTGAGTTCTATAAATGACTGAGTTCACTGAGTTTTGTAACTGAATGAGTACTACTGCTCTGAGTTATAACTAAGATTATTCTATAACTACTGTAGTTGTGGGTAAACAGCTAGATTTTCGAGCATTGAATACCCCCAGGATTAGATAGCATTGAAGGTAAAACATATAATAACCTTAAAAGTATAATAATACTTGCTTACTAACACTGCATTTATTTAGACATTTTGTCAAAAACTTGATATACATGAGCTTGTGCATGAATAAAATCACATAATAACGTGTCATGCTTTCAATAGTCAATTCACATAAGCATTTTAACAAACACTTCGCGAATATGATTATTTCACATTGCAATAAACATGTAATAATATCATGGCTACTATATTCAACTTGCAGTTCAAAAGTTCAACAAGAAGATCACATAAATCAACCCACAATTATCTAGCTTTCATAAAACTTGTAATAAATCATGGAATTAAACCCCAAACATCAATTCACACATGAACACAGTCCAATTCCAAGATGTAAATCATGAAATCATAAACTTGTAGTTTAAAAAAGGGTTCTTGGACTTCATGGGTGAAAAGAACCCATGAATGAACACCTAACATACCTGTGAATATTAGTTCTTGAAGTTCTTGGAGGAATTCTTGAGTTTGCTCTTGTTTCTTAAATCTAGGGTTTTGCCCCTTTTGAGAGAGAATGATTTGATTTAGTAGAAATAAAGTGAATAATGATGTAATAGGCTATTTAGGGAATTAATCTTGTGTTTAGGACTGATTAGGGTTGTGGAAAAAAACCCAAATACGCCTAGAATGAATAAAAAATTTGTAAGTGAAAAACCTGATCTGGGCCCTTGGTGAGATGTGATGGTATCGCATCGTGTCACTGGAAACTGATAATTGAAAATTGGGTCATCAACGCGACGCGTAGGAATCGTGTTACCCCTTTGTATGTGAATTTCACCCTTGACGCGATGCACCATGATCGCGATGGAACACTGGAAAATAACAATTAGGAACTTGGCTGGTAGCGCAATGCGGTGGTATCGTGGAGATCCACTGGAAATTGCCAAATACCATTTGGCCAAGCTTCTCGGAGCGCTGAAGTGCTAGTTGGCGCACTATTTTACAAAATATATTATAACTCTTCACCCGAGTATCGAATTTGGGCGAACTTTATATCGTTGGAAAGCTGACTGATATTTCTATACATTGGTAAGCTCTAAACTGAAAAATATTGAGAACTTTAAAATTTTATATATGAATACTCATGTACTGAGAGTTAAATTAAGCTAGGAAATACGGGGTATTACAATATCTCCCCCTTGGGAACATTCATCCTCGAATAAGACTGAATAAGCTGAGAAATACTGATCGACTAAGTTTATACACTAAACATGCATATCTGGTGCATGGAATACATGACTAAAGTTACTGATAAGCTAAATTTTATACTGATGCATGAGTACATGACAGAACTGATTCATGAATGCATGACTGTATATGCAACGATAAAGAATACCAAGTTTATAACTGTAACTAAACATGGAACTGAGTGAGGCTAAGAAAGATGGTTACCATAATCTTATTCTGAGTTTACGTAGAAGGGGTGAGGATACTTGGTCCGCATATCAGCTTCATTTCCCAATTATCTCCCTCAACGGACTAGTTCTGCTAAAAAACTTTAACCAATAGAACTTCTTTGTTCCTCAGTCTGTGAATCTGATGATCAAGGATCTAGACTAGAACCTCTTCGAAAGAGATATCATTCTGAATATTATGCCCTTTAAGGGAACTATGACTGCTGGGTCACTAATGCATTACTTTAGCAAGAAGATGTGGAATACTTGGTGTACTGAAGCTAGATCTGAAGGCAACTCGAGCTCATAAGCTAGATACCTGATGGAGAGATGGGTGTACCACATCAGTCTTTTGAGGATCAACTCTAATACCATTACTGAAAATAATATGACCAACGAATGCTACTGACCTTAGCTAAAATTTACACTTACTGAATTTGGTGAACATCTAATGAGTTCTTAGAGTCTGAAGTACAAATCTGAGGTGACCTACATGACCATTCTTGCTACGAGAATAGACAAGAGTGTCATCGATGAAGACTATAATGAACATGTCCAAGTACTTCTTGAACACGCAATTCATTAAGTCCATTAAAGCTATTGGGGCATTAGTAAGACCAAAGGACATGACTAGAAATTCGAAGTGACCATACCGAGTTTGGAAAGCTATTTTCAGAATGTCACATTCTTGGAATCTGAGCTGATGATAGCCTAATCTGAGGTCTATATTAGAAAAGTAACTGGTGCCTTAAAGTTGCTCAAACAAGTCATCGATTCTAGGAAGTGGGTATTTATTCTTGACTATGACTTTGTTCAACTGATGGTAATCTATACACATTCTAAGAGAACCATCTTTCTTATGCACGAACAAGACTAGTGTACCCACGGGGAAATGCTGGGCTGATGTACCCCTTATCTAAAAGGTCATTTAACTATTTTTTTAATTTCTTAAGTTCTGTTGGTGCCATTCTGTATGGTGGAATGGATATAGGCTAAGTTTCTAGAAGAAGGTCTATTCTGAAGTTAATTTCTCTTTCAGGAGAAAATCTGGGAAGATCTTCAGGAAACATATCTGAGAATTCATTTACTACTGGAACTGACTCAAAACTAGAAATCTTTGAACTAGAGTCTTTGACTGACACAAAATTATAGACAGATCCCTTGTAGATTATTTTTGTAATACCCCGTATTTTTCTAGCCTAGATTAACTCTTACTACATGGGTGATCCAATATAAATTTTTCTATATACTCAATATACTACTGATAGACAAAGTTTATATATTGTACATGCATATCTGATGCATGGAATACATGATAGAGCCGATTAATGAAGTCGTGACTGAATATGCAATGATAACTGATAGTAAGATTTTGGCTGCAACTAAACGTGGAACTGAGTAGATTTAAGAAAGACTGTTACCTTAAGCTGAGAGAACTGATAAGCCTAAGATAATTTCATTAACATGTATGAATGGAAACATAAGAACTTGAATGAGTCTGAAATGTGATACACGAACTGAATATCGTGAATTGAACTGAGTCATTGAGTACATAACTTACTGCTGAGATTAGAACTAGAGGGTCAACTATGAGAACCCATTACTCTACCTAGATTCATTACGTGAAGAGAAAATGGAAGGCTTAGATCATGATATCTTGAGGATTATAGTTCATGTCCCCCTTGGGACACTATATCCCTCGAAGAATATTGAATTAACTGAGATACTGAGGAAAAGTATGAGACGATGCACGGGGCACCTACGAATTAAATCTTGATTGAATATCTGGGATATGAATTTGAGAAAAGATACATAAACTGGGCCGAACTCGTAACTTGGCTAAAGTTCTATAACATGAGGCGAGATCTACGAAACATCATCTTAAAATAGAGTGACTAAGCCTTATGCACTGTAACTATAAATTTTTAAACTTAGACATATTCCTCAAATACTCTCTCAACAATACACTATAGCTCAGTACGTCACTTCACTCACAACTATTGAAAATATTTATATGGATGCTGAGCACGAATGCTTAAAAATACTAACTTATCTGATTAACTTGAATGAATGATAGTTGAATACTAGGCATGTAAGACTGAACTGTACTTAGTCTAAATAACTGGTCTAAAACTGTAGAGTATTATGAATATAAGGAAGGGAATGACTAAGTAACATGAGATAACTGAGAATGAATTCATGAGAATGGTATTATTTAAGAATGCATGACCAAGCGTATAACATAACTCTTAAATAGTCTGTAAATTGAGGTACTAATCTTATTACTAGGCTAAGACTGTTACTGAGACTAAAACTAAGATGATAACTGAGACTGTACTGGAAATAAATACTAAGTGAACTGAAACTCCTTATACTAGGAACTGTAAGCATGCATGGTTTTTGATAACATGCACGAATATGATCTTCGATCATAGAGCTGACATGTAAGGCATGAGTACTGACATTACTACTAAAATATGAAAGCCTGACTTTTTAAGATATCATAACTAGACAGTTCTTGTATACCTTTTATGCTATTATAGACTAACCCCTAGGATGGAGACTGAGAAGGGTTCTATTAAGGTTTTCGGTCTGACTTTGAAATCGACTGTTATGTAAGGAATTACAAAAGACAGAGAAGCTCCTGGATCTAATAAGACAAAATATGTAACTGGAAGATACGTAACGTACCAGTAACTATGTCAGGAGAACTTTTCTAATCTTGTATGGAATAAAGTGCATAAATCCTATTTGGTCAATACCCACTGGCGGCACTAGAAGTAGCACCCTACTGATTCAGGCAACCAGACTGAGCTAAAGAACGGTTGTACTAACCCTGGTGGTGCAAATCCCTTCCCTTTGAGCTATTACTCTATACTCTCGTATCCTGTATCCCTACATACCATATCCAAAACATACATCACTGCTAGTTCTATATGTACCTAGGTGATTTTTACCATATTCTTCGCAAAATAAATGGGTACGAACACCCTTTCCACTACCTTGTGACTTAGAGCTTGGTGCTCTGTCTCTACTGTCATTTCTAAACTTTTGTACTGGAGTACTAACTATAGAAAGATTTGAGGCTGAGAATTTTTGATAGAACTAGAAATGGTTACCACCCTCTGACCTTGGCCTAACACCACTGGTTCTGACTCTCTTATTCTTTCTATCTTTCTTTCTACACTTATCCCCTTGCTCTGCTGAGTATGAACCCCAAGCCTAGATAAGACAATAGCCTGTAGGTTGTTCTAAGAAACTACTAAATTGTCTAAAGTGGTGAATGCAACTCTAAATTCTACATGGGAGACGTGCTCATTCAAGAAATCTGCCTGAATGGGCTGAAGTACTGACTGATTTCAAGTTCTTCTTCCGTTAGTCTCTTAGGGAGGCATTCTCTATAACCGAAAGGAATAAAATATTAGACTAAGAGTTTAACTTAAGCTCATGCTCACATGCACGACATGAATACTAAAAAAAGGGAAACTTTTCCTAAAACATCTCATAGCCTCCTGTCCATAAGTATGGCACACTACACAGCCATGCACAAGACTCTACTAGATGTGGCTTTCAGACTCCCTAGGACTCTATTCAACCTTAGGTTTTGATACCAAGTTTTTAATGACTTGGAACTACCCCCTAGTCATCACATGGTGCTTATGACCCCGAAGGACCACAAGCTAACCCAAGAATGATATTTATTGTGAGTACAGAGTAATAATACTATAATTAATGCAGAAAAATGGACTAAAGAGCCATAAGGTTCAAAACATATAAAATATTGATAAAATATAACATCTATAAAACTGAATACTATCTAAAAATCTAGTTTGAAAAGTCTCTAACTAAATCTGTCTGAAAGTGGAGTTAATGGGACAAGCTCCCAACTAACTTCGACTACTGAGCTACAGTTAAAGTGAAATACTGAAATAATAAGCATATCCTTGATAGATGAGGACTCACTACTAAATCAATTACAGGTGGCTAAATTTGGCTAAGTGTGATCAGGAACCTGAGCATCTGAACCTATGATATGAAACACTATAGCATAAGAAATGGGTATGCGATCAGTACATGGGAATGTATTGGTATGCTAAATGAGGTAAGGCTGAATGCAAGGGTTCATATGCATAAACAATAACTAACTAAATGATATAGAGTAACTGAATATAAGAGTACGTGTATACCATAATTAAGCTTTTCTGAAGCTAAGTACTGAGTTCTGATAACTGGATAACTGACATTTGAAGTTACTGATAACTGATTTACTAATATGATTAATTATGTCTGACAGTCCCAATTCTATAAAACTAAATTGAGTTCTAGACTGAAGACTAAAACTGAAACTGTGGGAGGTAATAATCTAACCGACATGCCTTAAATAAGATAAGATAACTGAGTTGGGGTCCAATCTGTAACCCCAATTGGAAGGGTGTTGAACTGTGCCACAGGTACTAACAACTGTTATGAAATTAGTCCTAACTAACTGGTGACCCCTGAGATCAGTCCTAAACTAGCAAGTGATCCCTGAGTATGTCAGTCCTATATAATGAGTGACATCTCTTAACCTGCGCTGGCAACGTAGTTTTGGAACTTAGGGACTCCTTCCAGGGACCAGTTCCTAGCTAACGGGTGAGACCCCATCCCTAGGATCACTCGGTGCTGAATCCTACTCCCAACTGAAAGGCATTGATCTAATCATACTGAACTGGACTGGACTAATACAGAGTTTACATGAGTTTTCTTAAGTTCTATAACTAGCTGATTTCTATAGAGTTCTGTAACCAACTGAGAGTACTACTAATCGTGACATGAATGATACACCCTATCACCGACACTGGCTCTAGGTAAATAGTTAAACTGTCGGGTATTAAATACCCCCAAGACTCGATAGCATGAAAATTAAATCAAAGTATAATCTTGAATAACATAACAATGTTCACTTGGTCATAAATCATTCATAGAGACATTCCATCAAACACTTGTAATGCATTAACTTGTACATGAATGGGGAATACATGTTAGCATGCTATAATGGCATTATTTTATTCTCATAGATAATTTATCAAACACATAAGAAGCATACTTGGTTCATTAAATCATAAACACTTAGTAGGGTTAACATGGTTACAACAATCAATTTGCAAATTGAAGAGTTTATCATGAATATCATGTAATTCAACACATACATGGATAAAAACTCAAACAATATCATGAACATGAATTCAATCTAATTCAAACATAGAAATCATAAATCATAAATCTTGTATTTTGAAAAGGGATTCTTGGGCTCCATGGAAGGTAAAGATCCATGGATGAACATCTAGCATACCTTAATTTAAGAGTTTCTTGGAGTTCTTGGAGAAATTCTTGGGATTGACCTTGATTCTTGAGAGCTAGGGTTTGTTTTCTTGATAGAGAATTATCTTTTGATTTTAGAGAAAAGTGAATAATGAAGGGTTTAAACGTTTTTAGGGATTAAATCACATATCTAGAGGAATTAAAATCATGGGGAAAGACTATTTTAACCCTGGGTGTAACCTTAATTTTTCATGAAATTTCCTGATCTAAACCCCTGGTGCGACGCGCCACCATCACACCAAGCCACTGGGAAATTGCATGGTGGCGCGATTCGGTAATATCGTGTTGCCACTTTGATTGAGACCTAGAAGTTCACCGCGACGCGGTGGTATCACGCTGGAAACTGGAAAAGAATAATTCTGAAATTAATCCTTGGCGCGAAGCACCAATATTTCGGAGGCTCACTGGTTTTTTACAACTGCCATTTTGGCTAGCTCCACGATGCGTTGATGCTCAGGTGGTACATTGACTTACTAAAATGGCCATAACTCTTCCCCGAGTGTCGAATTTGGGTGAATTTTATATTGATGAAAATCTTATTCAATTTCCCATACAATGAAAAGTCAAAATCTTGAAAATTTCACATGTACAAAAGTGTATTCATCCTTAAATAAAGTCTTTGATATTTTTGGGACAAATTTAAGCTAGGTAAAAATACGGGGTGTTACAATGTGTAGAGAAGCAGTGGGAGAGGTTGATGCCTAACCCGTTCTTACCTCATTGCAAAGTTTCTCACTTTAGCTATCATGATATCTACTCATGCGGCACATGTCAACTCTATGATCATAACTTCTATTCGTGCACATTATCAAAAATCATGTACACTTATAGTTCCTAGTATAAGGAGTTTTAGTTTCCTCAGTATTACGAATCATGTTCCATGAATATAGAAAATCCAAACTCAGGTCATGCATCTCATGAATCATGTACTCATAGCATGTTTTACAGTATGCTTAGTTTTCATGACTTATGCTATACTCGTAATGGTCAGCTAAAGTCAGATTTTGTCATGTATATCCTCAGTTTAGATCTCTTGAAAAATCTATGATGTTGATGTTCTATTCTTCAAGACTCGGTTAAGTGTCATATTTGGTATAGTATCATTCATGCTTCAGGTCCTCATGTTTTAACCTTCAGTGAACTCTCCTTATAAAATGATGTAGTGATGAGCAGTTGCTTAGAAGGGAAAGAGTAAATATTTCATATTAAGAATAGATTGTTGCATGCTAGTTTTACACGAGGCTGTAGTTATGAAGATAGGCTTGAATGTCATATTAATGTGCAGGTGAATAACTAGCAAGAGATTGTATTTAGTTATTGGAGAAAAAATCATAATTTTTCTTGAGATAAGAAATTGAGAAAATATAGAATGTGAGTGTATATTTAGTTCCTCAATTTATACTAGTCCCCATCATGTATCTATTAGAACTCAGTCACAGTCTCAGTTCAGCATTCAGTACAAAACTTAATCTAATTTTAGGTTTGCTTGACCAAAGCGTACAGTTACCAGTTATTCAGTTGTCAGTATCTCAGTATTTCATAATCATCTTATGCGCTTAGTCTTAACTGAGTTATATACTCAGACTGAAACTAAAACTGTGGAAAGTAATCATCTAACCAACATGCACCTTTCCTGAATAGATTTGGGGTCCAAGCTGTAACCCCAGATGGAAGGGTGTCAGTATCGTGCCATGGAGAAAGACACTGAAGAGTTACCCTCATGTAGCAGGTACTCTAATGAGAACGGTGGAACCCTCAACTAGCAAGTTAAAACACCTCATCAACCCTTAACTGGCAGGTTGATGTATCAACCTATGCTGGTGTAACACCCCATATTCAAGTATGTATATTTGCGTATTCAAGTACGTGTATTGCTCTTATTTATATGGAATTAATTTTTTTTATTTTATTTATACCAAAATTTGCCTGTCAATGGTTCCATGCGAAGGTTATCGAATAAGCTTTCCAACGATATAAAGATTTCCAAAAACGGATAGGTTTTGGATATAATCGAGCACGTTCGAAACTATAAAACGGTGGCCGAGATATTTGGGAATAGTAAATGTGCAAGAAAATTTCCTGCACACAAACTACTGAGGCCAGCCGAATTTTTGGGTCAAATTCAAATCATCATAACTCCATTAATATAATAAACTGGGAGAGTTGTAACCTATGAAAAGAAATATCTTTGAGTCTTTTTTCCAATGCAATTGGTTTCATCCAAATCCAACGTCTGAGTAAGGAGTTATACTCGTTTTACTTCAGCCTATCAAAACAGATTTTTAGGGTCAACTTCAAACGACCATAACTCCTTGTACAGGATGAACTGGGTGGCCTACTTTATATGAAATTAAAGCCCTTTGAATTATCCTTCTAAAAATACCAATTTCACCAAAATTCAATAGCGGATCAAATAGTTATGGTCGACATACTTTAGCTTACCAAAACAAACCACCAAAGGACAGATTTGACATTATTTAAATTTTAAAGGCATTTTGGTCATTTTCTATTATATTATGGACGGGAATATGTGTATATATACATTCATATGAGTTCAAAAACTCATTTTCATCATCAATCATTGAGGAAGACAAACCCTAGCCAAATTTGACCTTTAAATTACTTTTGATTCAACCGCAGAAATTCCAAAGTAATCTGATAACTGCGTTTGTCATCTCGAGAGCTTCGAATGGCACCTATTATTTGTGCAAACAGGATTGCATAATTAAGAGGCAAATTCTAAGATATGAATATTATTTGTCTTTGTTCTTTTCCATATGTATATGTGTGATAGAGGATTATATGTATTGGTTGTTATTAAAAGGTGATGGAAATAAGGTTATGGACTATTTTGCATAGTTTGCTTGTATTGAATTGTGGAAGGTGGATATGGTAATTGAGTTATGGAAGGTGGATATGGTAATTGAGTTATGGAAGGTGGATATGGTGATATACTATTGAAATGATGATTATTTATGTCTATGGCTCAATTTGGTTTAATGGATTGGTTGGAAGAATAAATGGATCCAAACTTAGTATTGGAGGATGTTGTAAGAATATGCATGGCATGTGAATGTAATTGGAGTATAAGAGGGTTAAAGTGACACCCTTTATGGTTTAATTAAGGCTTACTACTTAACCACTAGTTTGGTGAATTCAAATAATTGAATTGTGACGTTTGGTTGCTAATACTAGATTGCTATATATATTCATTGTAGATAAGTAATCCGAAAAGACGGGAAGTCCATTTGGGACTAGTATTGAAGGTTGACAGTCAGGTATATAAAGCATACTCTATACCATATCTTTGGCATAAAAGTGAACAATTGTTCTATTAAGAAAGTTTCCAAAGTTATTTAGTAACATGTGATCCATAATGATTTTGTATGATGTCCTATGTTACCAATGAACTTGTTTCCACCCTACAAGATGTCAAGACATTCCAATACTTACTTGTTTTCCAAATCTTACATATTTATTGCACTAATTAATGTCAGAATGTATCCGGTTACTCAAACAAAATCCATGTGCTATTAATGACTCCAAAATGTTTCATTGATATACCAATAAGTTCCTACTTCATTGTTATGGCATTGATGACTCCAAAACACTTCATTGATGTGCCAATGAGTTCTTATTTCATTGTTATTGCATTGATGGTCTATTTATATGTCTCTCACTGATGTATCATTGTTTCAAAGTATCAAAAATGTGGTGGTGACCGAAGTAACGATCTCAAAGGTTAATTGAACTAAGTGATGGAAGTTCTCTCTTATCAGGTGGTATCCCAGGGACATAAGCCTATCAAGGGTCGATCCCTATTTATGTGTTTATGGGTGGTATCCCAGGGGCATAAGTCTGTCATGGGTCAATCCCAGTTGATATGTACTGGAGGCAGCCTAATGGTCACAGTACAGTATAGTAATGATTACAAAGATGATAAGAACGAAGGTAAAGTGATTGAATAAATACAATGTACAGATTGTCACAAGTTTTAGTAAATGTGGTCCACTCCTATTACGATTTATTCACTTGTTTCTGATTTCTATTGAGCTCTTATATCATGTGATTATCTACAGCTTTACATACTCAGTACATATTTCGTATTGACATCCCCCACGGGGGACCTACATTTTATGTTGCAGGCACAGGTACCTCAGCTCATACACCGCATAAATAGGAGTCAGGATATCCAGCTGCTTTTGGTGAGCTCCAATTTGCTTCGGGGCTTTATATGTCATATCCAGTCACTTTTGGTATTGTATAGAAGTTAGTTATATGGCGGGGTGTGTCCCTACCTTAGTTAAACTCTGTGTATTATCTAGAGGCTTTGTAGACCTAATGTACAGTCAAGGTGGTGTTTTGTTAATAGACGTGATGGTTCCAACGGCCAAGTGTTGTATATACATATATATGTGTGCTCGAGCTTATACAGGTGATTATTTCCTTTTATATGAGACATGATGTTGTTCGAATTTTGGGTTGTCATAGAGGTATGCATGGGAAGTATAAGGTTATGAGTTGGTTCTCCCGAGCCTCCTAGGTTACGGGTGCCAGTCTGGCCCAATAGGATTTGAGGCGTGGCACCTGGCTACGTAGTTATAGAATGCAAGGACTATTTCTAAGAATCACACCCTCTACTAGAAAGTGAGGCCCCATCCTTGGGTTCACTCGGTGTTGAATCCTATGCCCAACTGAATAGACACTAAACTGATTATACTGAGCTGAACTAGACTAATACTGAGCTCTATAAATAACTGAGTTCACTGAGTTCTGTAACTGACTGAGTACTACTTTTTGTGTCATGACTGAGACTATTCTATAACTACTGTTGCATTGGGTATTGAATACCCCTAGGACTCGATAGCATGGAAGGTAAAACATAGCATAACCTTAAAAGCATAATAATACTTTCTTATTAACAATGTATTTATTTAGACATTTTGTCAAACACTTGATATACATGAGCTTGTGCATGAATGGAATCACATAATAACGTGTCATGCTTTCAATAGTCAATTCACATAAGCATTTTAACAAACACTTGGGGAGCATGGTTATTTCATACAGTAATAAATATGTAATAATATCATGGCTACTACATTCAACTTGTAGTTCAAGATTTCAACATGAAGATCACATAAATCAATTCACAATTATCTAGTTTGCATGAAACTTGTAATAAATCATGGAATTAAACCCAAAACATCAATTCACAAATGAACACAATACAATTCAATATGTAAATCATGAAATCATAAACTTGTAGTTTTAAAAGGGGTTTTTTGACTTCATGGGTGAAAGGAACCCATGAATGAACACCTAGCATAACTGGGAATATTAGTTTTTGAAGGTTCTTGGAGGAATTCTTGATTTTGCTCTTGTTTCTTGAAGTTAGGGCTTTGCCCTTCTTGAGAGAGAATTATTTGATTTAGGATAAATTGAGTGAATAATGATGTAATAGGCTAAGGGACGGGTAGGACTATTTTGGCCAGAAATAGTGGCTATGTTCCTAAGCGCTTTAATACATCACATTATGCCATTAATACTTTCTTTTCAAACAACCTCTCTACTTTCTTTTAATCTACCTCCCTTTGTCACCTCTTTTGTTTTTCAATTTTTGAACATAACTAACTTTTTAGTTTTCCTTTCCTTTTTCTTTTCATAACATACCTCTTATGATAGCACATCTTTTTCACAGCAAATTCAAGCACCAATACATTCTAAGGCATCATACTCACCCAATTTCCTCTTATTTTGTCACATGACTTTACACTTTAAAGCACTTAGGAATTTGGATCAAATTATGGTCTTGAAAAAATGGATTAGGCTTACATATGAGGCTGTCAAAGAAAATAGGCTAAAGGCTCAAAAGGGGTTAACTAGGATGATGTCCATGGGTAGGTTAGAATAAAGGTAAACAATTACGGGTTGACAAAGAAATGCCTAAATCATCTCCTAAACTTGCACTCTTCATTTTCGCTTTACATACATACCAGGTAAGTTCTAGCATCAGCCACTAGCACGGAATATACTATTATCTCACACACACAAGGCACATGGTCGACTTTATTGGGAGTAGTATAGACTCTTGCGCCAACAGATGAAGGAATTGAACCACACAATATCACATAGTGAGTCATAATTAGAGCCTAAATATCTCAATAGTCATGATTTTAGCACAAACTCTTGTTATAATCTCATGCTGCCTATTAGAATAATTTCATGCGAAGCTAAGTAAAAAAAAAATTTAACTACTAAAAAAATGAAAAATGAACAAACAAACATAAATAAATGCAAATGCGGATAAAGGAGTATAGCATGCAAATACCAGCACTCCACACTTAGATGGGACACTGCCCTTAGTGGAAAATAAATACAAAGAACCTGGTCAGTCGGACTCCTCCTCTATGTCGGGAGTCATACCCCCTTCGTCGGAATTATCATAGGATTCGTCGTTATCAGAATTCTCCTCCACGTCGGAGTCTGGCCTTCGTCGCTCATCATCGGTCGGCACATCGTCATCAAGAGGTTCCTCAAAGTATGTACCTACTTCACACATCTCTCTTGCATGCACATCCATTGGATAGTCATGATCCAGCTGTTGGAGCTCTGCAGCAGTTGGAACACGTCCACCACTCATCATTGTGAACCGAGTCATGCCATAAAGATGGCGAAAGAAACTCTCATCCCGAGCATGTCTCTCTATCGTAGTAAGGTTGACGCCATGTGTGGTTTCAGCATCTTTGAACTTTCTGAGGTCAACCTTTTTTGGATTGTGTGGGAGTCTATGATCAGTCGGTTTCTCTTCGATGTCTTCCTTCCTCAAGATTGCAGTCAACAAGTTGCCGAAGCTGAAATGGGACCGCTTGTGTAGCCTGGCTTTCCGCATTGTGGATCGAATAATTGCCCCAAAGTTGATAGGGACATTCATCATCATTGTGTATACCAATAACACTCTATCTCTTGTTATCTTGGTGTACTGGGTCCCTGGTATGAGGCAAGAGTTGACAATACGCAACCATATCCTTGCTTCCCTATTCAAAGGAGCATATGTAAAGGTGTTGTGTCATCCGGTGTCTTTATGTCTGATCCACCTTGCCATGGATATACTTCCACAAAGTGTGTGTCGAATTGCTCTATATGGAGGTCTACTGTACAGCTCTTTGAATGGTGATGGATCGACTGAAGGCAAGCCAAGAAAGGAGTTGAAGAAATCCGCATTGATTTGTAAAACTTGGCCCTAAATCTTGACGTCGCTGCCTGTGGTTTTCGACGATCAGTTGGCATAAAATTCTCTTGTCAAATCGAGATTGCATTCTCCCATGTCTCGGAAGATGAAATCTAGATGTAATGCCATGATCTTTTCCAACATGCGTGGCTCCTTCTTCGTTAGGCTTTCCTTGTTTATCAAGTCCATATGAACATATTTTCTTTCCTTGTTGTTCCTATACCATTCCTTCGCTTCCTCCTCAAGAACCCATTTTATTCCAAACATGCGGCGTGGTAATTACATTGAGGATGATTCTCCTTGCTCTTTGCGGCCTCTTTTCTTGCCTTTTTGGGAAATGGTAGCCTTATCTTTGCCTTGTCTTGCTTTGGGTGCCATTGTACCTGAGACTTAACACAGTGTTCATGTTAGCATCATCTCAATGGATACAATCTATACACAAGCAATAAGGGTACCACCCCACACTTAGTTTGTTGATACAAATTAGTGAAGTGAAAGTGACCGATTACTTAGACTTCATCGACATACGTTTTAGGTGCTATATTCCAACAATAAAATCAGAGATGTCATACTTCTTGTAATCTTTGCAATACTTTCATGATGGATATAGCAAGACTACTACATAGGGATTACATGAAGGTATAGTATCTATTAATAATCACAACCTCCTATGTCGGTAGGCCACTATAAGTCTCATTCCGATGAACAAGTCATTCCAACATGTAAGTATTCAAGTGACAAGATTATGCAATGTTAATGACTATGGCAATTCCGCAAGTAGTATAATAATGCATCAAAATCAAATTCAAGTTGGAAACAAGTTGAGATTATCCTAACGTATATGTTCACTCACTTGGTTGTGTATTAACAATTCAAACACATTCACATCACCAATACTTCTTCATGATTTAGCAATTCATAATAGACGTAGTAACGTAGTACTTACGAAAAATAAATGAGGAACAAAAGAGTACTTACGTGATTGAAGCCTTTGGAGATGTTCTTGTGAAGAAATAGAGCAAAAGAAAAATTTTTGAGAGGATTTGAATGCTATGGGCGGCGCCTAAGTTAGGTTTTCAATGTATTTGTGCTTTAAGAGTAAGTCTCCTATTTATAGAACCCTTTAGCTTTGCCTATGCTTGGCATAGGCGACGCCTTTTGCAAAGCCTTGTCTAGCATAGGCAGCGCCTTTAGCTTAGCATTTGGTGACCATAGGCGGTGCCTTTCACTTTGCATATGAGACTCAGAGACAAAAGGCTTTAGCATAGGCGGCGCCTATGCTATGGCATACTAGATTCCGAGACCTTAAGCCATAGTATGGGCCTTGCCTTGTTCGTGGCCTAGTTTTACCTAGGCCTAGCCTTGATCGATGCCTATATTTTCATGAGCAATGCTCAATCCATAGCCTTTTGCATCTTCATTCCTAACTTACCACCTTTAACATGCAATACGTCCAAATCGTAATTTGTAACCGATCTCCTCGTTTTATACCTCTTGCACCTACATTTGCTCAAAACCAATAAAAACGATTAGAACGATGGGTTGCCTCCCATCAAGCGCCTTAGTTTTGGTCGTGGCACGACTCTTCTTTTTGGATTTTTATTTATCAAAAGCAAAAGACAAGAAATGAAAAATGATAAACGATGGGTTGCCTCCCATCTAGCGCCTTATTTATTGTCGCGGCACGACATAGTTACCTCGAGTACTTATACTTCGTCGAGATAAGTGATGGCCATATAATTTATCGAATCAAGAGGACCGATATAGGGTTTAACTCATTGGCCATTCACTTTGAAGACAACACCATTATTGTCTTCCAACTCAACTACTCCAGACGAGTAGACTTGGATAACTTTGTATGGACCAGACCACTTGGACTTTAACTTACCTGGGAATAGCTTCAATCTGGAGTTAAAGAGAAGCACCATATCATCCTTTGGAAAGTTTCGTCTAACAATCCACTGATCATGATACCTTTTCATCCGCTCCTTGTATAGTTCTGATCTTTCATATGCATGGAGACGTAATTCGTCCATCTCGTTCAGCTGCTCCATTCTCAGGTTCATTGCATCATCCCAATTCACATTCAATCACTTTAATGCCCACAATGCCTTATGCTCAAGCTTAATGGGTAAGTGACAAGCCTTCCCATAAACTAGTTGATAAGAAGACATGCCAATTGGTGTTTTGAATGCAGTCCTATAGGCCCATAGTGCATCGTCCAACTTTCGAGACCAATCTTTCCTATTAGTATTTACCGTCTTCGCAAGGATTTACTTGATCTTCCAATTGGAAACCTCTACCTGGCCACTAGTCTGTGGGTGAAAAGGCGTGGCTACCTTATGTTGCTTGACACCATATTTTGCCAACACGGATTTGAATAGCTTGTTGCAAAAGTGAGATCCTCCATCGCTTATAATAGTACGTGGTACTCTAAAGCGAGAGAATATATTCCTCTTCAAGAATACTACAACACGATTTCCTTCATTGTCGGCCAACGCTACAGCTTCAACCCATTTTGAGACATAATCTACAGCAACTAGGATGTACTTCATTCCAAACGAATTTACGAATGGACCCGTGAAATCAATAGCCCATACATCAAATAGCTCTACCTCAAGAATTTTCGACATAGGCATCTCATGGTGTTTTGAAATAGCGCCTTGGCGCTGGCATTGGTCGCATCTTCTAACAAAGTCGTAGGCATCTCTAAATATCGAAGGCCAATAATATCCACTTTGCAATACCTTTCTTGCTGTCTGATTACCTGTGTGATGTCCTCCAACTTGGGAAGTGTGGCATGCTTCCAATATAGTAGGCACCTCTACATGGGATATACATCGTCAGATAATACCATCTGCGCATCATCGAAACAAATATGGCTCATCCCAAAAGTAGTGTTGTACGTCATGCATAAACTTCCTCTTTTGATGGTAGGATAAGTTTGCAGGTACCACATTACTCACCACAAAATTCGCAAAGTCGGAATACCATGGTAATCCTTCCATTGTTGCTGCAAAGATCTCCTCATCAGGGAATGCATCATCAATCTCGATTTCAGGTTGCACCACATGCTCGTTCTCGAGTCTAGATAGATGATCAGCCACTTGGTTCTCACAACCCCTTCTATCTTTAACCTCAAAATCAAATTCTTACAGCAGCAAAACCCATCGAATTAGTCTTGGTTTTGCATCCTTCTTTGTCATTAGATACCTTAGAGCTGCATGGTCTGTATGAACGATCACTTTGGTACCCAACAAATAAGGTCGGAACTTCTCAAACGCATACACAACCGCTAGGAGCTCTTATTCTGTGACAGTGTAGTTCTTTTGGGCTTCGTTTAGGACCTTGCTTGCATAGTAGATAGGATGAAATAGCTTCTCCTTTCTTTGTCCAAGTACAGCACCAACGGCTACCCCACTAGCATCACACATGACTTCGAACGGGAGAGATCAATCTGGTGCTACCATGATAGGAGCTTCAATTAGTTTTTCTTTGAGGCATTCAAATGACTTCAAACAATCTTCATTGAAGTCAAACTTTGCGTCTTTCTCCAAGATTTTGCACAATGGACTAGTAATTTTGGAGAAATCTTTGATGAACCATCGATAGAAACCTGCATGACCGAGAAAACTACGAACTCCCTTCACAGAAATTGGAGGTGGTAGCTTCTCAATGATTTCAATTTTCGCTCGATCAACCTCAATTCCCCTTTCGGAGATTTTATGCCCAAGAACGATACCTTCTTTTACCATAAAGTGGCACTTCTCCCAATTCAGCACTAGGTTGAATTCTACACATCTTTCCAATGCCATGCTTAGGTTTGTCAAGCACGCTTCAAAAGACTCACCAACAACTGAAAAATCATCCATAAATACCTCCAAAGTGTCTTCAACCATATCAGAAAAAATGGACATCATACATCGCTGAAAGGTGGCTGGTGCGTTACATAGCCCGAATGGCATACGTTTAAAGGCAAACGTACCATATGGGCATGTGAACGTTGTCTTCTCTTGGTCTTAGGGGGCAATACAAATTTGATTATAGCCTGAATAACCATCTAGGAAACAAAACCATCATTTCCCCGCTATAGCATTTGGTCCATAAATGGCATTGGAAAATGATCTTTGAGTGTCCATGAATTTAGCTTTCGGTAGTCCATGCATACTCTCCATCCAGTGATGGGTCTAAGTGGAATAAGCTCATTTTTTTCATTCACGACCACGTCATGCCTCCTTTCTTGGGAACACATTGTACCGAGCTTACCCATGTACTATCAGAGATTGGATACACAACTTCTGCGTCTAACCACTTGATGATTTCTTTCTTCACCACTTCTTGCATAGGTGGGTTTAGACGCCTTTGATGCTCAATGGTGGGTGTGCAATTCTCTTCAAGCTGAATCTTGTGTGTACAAATCCCAGGTGGAATATCAATAATATCCGCAATGGTCCATCCAATGGCTCTAATATACTTCCTTACAATAGCAATGAGAGCTCCAACTTGTTGCTCACCCAAATTTGCTGCCACAATGACTGGAAGTGTGTTTCCACTTCCTAAGAATACATACTTTAAATGACTTGGCAGCTCCTTCAATTATAACGTGGGTGGCTCTTAAATAGATGGCTTAGCTGGTGGTTTGGGTCAATTTTTGAGATCAAGGTCCAGCTTCTTGGGAGCATGGTGATATGTCCCTAATCCTGATAGAGCACAAATATCTTCTTTACAATTTTCAGCATCCTTACTCTCACCATTCATAAGCAAAGTCGTCAATGGGTCATCAATCAGCTGCTCCTCCTCAAGTAATTCTTTCTCATCATCAAAGTAAACATCAGCCACCGAGAATACATTTAGCTCTTTGGGTTGCTTCATTGATTTGCAAACATCAAAGCGAACTACTTCGTCATTTATTTGGAATGAAAGCTCATTAGCTCTCAAATCAATAAGCACACTTCCCGTAGCAAGGAAAGGGCACCCCAAGATTATGGGAACTTTTGAATCTGCCTCACAATCCAAAATAACAAAGTCTGCCGGAAAGATGAATGAAGAAACCTTTACCAATACATCACCTAGAATACCAACAGGTCGTTTTACCGACCTATCCGCCATTACGAGCCTCATATTGGTTGGATTAGGATCACCCAACCCCAACTTTTTATAGATAGATAGTGGCATCAAATTTATACTGGCTCCTAAATCACATAATGCCTTGGCAAAATTTAAAGATCCAACGGTGCAAGGAATAGTGAAAGCACTGGGGTCAGCCTTCTTCTGAACTATTGATCGGGTAGCGATTGCGCTGCAGTGATGAACATCATCTTTCAACTCATAACTTGCTGCCCGCTTCTTTGTCAAAAGATCCTTCATAAATTTTGCATACCCAGGCATTTGTTCAAGTGCCTCCACCAATGGAACATTAATGGTCAGCTACTTTAACATAGTCATGAATTTGCTGAACTTCGTGTCATCCGCCACCTTCTTCAATCTTTGAGGGAAAGGTGGTGGTGGGTATGGAATTATTCTCTCCATGGCTTTCTTCTCCTCTTACTTCCATTTTTTAGCTTTTTCAGGTTGCAAATCGTGAGGCGTGACGTTATGGACGTCAGGATCAGCTGTTGCGGCATCTTCCCCTTTTGCCTTATCATCAATGTCCACTACTTCATCAACCACTTGCTTGCCTTTTGCTGAAGTTTCCAGCACCTTACCACTTCGGGTAGTAATGGCCATGCATGACCCATCATTCCTTGGGTTTTGCACAGTGTCGCTAGGTAAAGTGCCAGTCTTTCTTTGATTGAGTGCTGCTGAAAGTTGGCTCAATTACTGCTCTATTTGCTTGATTGAAGTGGAATGATAATCAACTAATTATTTCATAGAGGCCAACTCATTAACTACCTCCGTTACTCCCGCTCTCGTTGCTTCCACTCCTTTCAATATTTTAGCCATCATGTCTTCCATACTTCCAGAACTAGATGTGGTGGCGTCACGTCTTCCAGGGGGAATATACAAACCACTCTTTTCATTCTTGTTCTTCCAACTACCTTGGTCCTTGTTTCCAGATTTATCATAATAGTTCCGACCTTGGTTTCCTTGGGTATTCCCTTGGAAACCCCCCTGATTGTTCACGTAGCTGGCCTCTTCTTCCGAATCAGATTCGTCTCTTCCTTTTGACAAAACAGCTTTAACATTTTTGGTCTTCCCTGATAATAGATGCTTTGTAAGAAGATCCACTTGTGTTTTCATGTGCATTGTGCGACATATCTTAATCGCGTTTCTCTTTTCTTCTTCTTTGGTCTGCAGTCATGCCAATACATAAAGTGGGGCTTGCTACCTCTGAATCCCTGGTATGCCAAGCTCTACTTTGTTTCGTCATACGATCTAGCATATTACTTGCTTGACCAAAGGTGAGGTCCATAAATGATCCTCCAGCCGCATTATCCACCACTGGTTTAGTTATTGAATTCAAGGCTCTGTATAGTATCTCCATTAGGTGAACATTAGTCATATGATGGTTTGGGCATCTCGTTAGCTTTGTCATGAACCTCTCCCATGTTTCATGAAGGGCTTCAGTTGGAAGCTAACGAAAGTTGCTGATTTCATCTCTCAATTATGCTCTTTTGGATGGCGGAAAGAATCTTTTTAGGAAAGCATCTCTCAATTGCCTCCAATTTGTAATAGAATCAGGAGTCAGCCCATTCAACAATAGAGTTACCTCCCCAGACAGAGACAATGGAAATAGACGTAATCGAATTGCATTCTGACCAACACCAGGATTGTCAAACGACTTGCATGTAGAAATAAAGTTGATGAGATGCATATTCAGATCATCGCCTGCTAGTCCACCAAATAATCCCTTGAGTTGCAATAACTGAATCATGGTGCTTGTGATGTTGAACTTGGCTCCGGGCGCTAATGGTGGTGGAACAATGGCTCATGTGGCTCCGGCTCCATCAAGATCATCATCATCATCGTCAAAAGCTGGTTTCATAGCTCGGCATTCATGTCTGAACCTAGATTGACGATCTCTTCTGTTAGCAGGTGTTACGATCTCAGCAGTATGCCTAGGATTTAGTAACTCATCATCACCTAGGTCCTCGTCGTCAGGATTGATTGCTCCCCCAGGGTTATCAATATTCTGTTGTTGAACTTGGGTTGCGGTAAGAGCAGCTAATCTTACTTGTTCCTGTTGCGCAGCCTTCCTTTCAATTTCGTGTTGTGGCTCCATTCTGCCAATACGTTGTGGTTCAGGATTGATAGGTAATAACGGTTGACCAGAACTTCGAGTATGGGGCATGCACTGAATAAAAACCTGTAGTAAACAAAAACAAAAACTAAAAGTAAAAGTACGAGAATCTTTGACCAAAGGGTCTAGTAATTATGTCAAACTTAATTGACACTTGTATTCCCCGGCAGCGGCGCCAATTTTTGATAACGCTCAATCTACAGCTCTCGTAGGAGTGTAAAGCGGTCGTTGTCAAATATATAACCCAACTGGGTTGGGTATCGATCCCTCAGGGAATAGCTTGGTCAACAAGTAAGCAACGATTACTAGACTTTTAGTGCAAGTCTCGTAAAAAATGGGGGATTGTAGTGTGTAACAAAAGTATTAATGTAAAAACTGAAAATAGCAAAGTAAAAAGAAAGAATGTTTAGTATGTTGTAAACAATGAGAATTGAGAAGTTGAGGTTATGTCCACCTTCTGAGTTTACGTCCCTATTAGCTATGAGTTATGCGAAATTCAGACATGTATGTGCTTATAGAGAATTATATTCGATGGTAAACCCAGGCGTCTTTCGACCTATTCGAGGATTATTTCACTTTAACTCTTTTGAGGTTAAGCGTATCTAACGGTACAAATTATCCAAGAGGTTAATCCAGTTAGGGCACTAACTTTTTAATAGGGGATGGGACCCTACTACCTTGACATTATCTCTTTTTCAGATATATAACTTTTCTTTCGAACAAGTTAATGATATACTAGTGTATTCTTGCGTTTGCAACCACAAAGAATTTAGATTAAGATGAAGAGAATAATGATATAAGCAGCATACGTGTCACGAACTCACAAACTCATAGTAATAGATAGTATCTCATATGGCTTCCATAACCCCAACAGAGAAATTTAGTTACCCATGAGTGCGAAGGAAGTCACAATAGACATTGTTATTATACCACAATAAAGATTTCGTGTAGTAATAGTGTGGTAGGCGTTAGGCGTGAATTCCTAGCAAAGTAACGTTTCTCTTGTTGCGGAAATTAAGAATTTAATAGATGAATAGAAGAAGAATTAGAAGTAGAATGTATTGTAATTGATGGAAGAAGAATTGATTGTAGAATAGAAAGATGTCTTAAAATCTCTAGCAAGATAATGTATTTATAATACCCATATCCTATTCCTACTAAGCTAATAAATTACTTAACCCAATCCTACTAGGTTAATGTATCATTATCCTTATCCTAATAAGTTACTGCTAGTCCCCAAAGTCTTTAGAATTGTTGTTTTAGCCCGGGACAGATTTTCCATGTGCCACTTTTGGTCCTTGGCGTCCAAGACTCCCTTTTCTCCTTTCGTGAATCTTTCTTTGGCGTCAAGTTATCCATAAAATGCTGAATTCTGCATCATTTATACCTGAAACTTTGCTAATCATGTTCTTTAACTCACTTACAGGAAAAAGGACTAAAAGTGCATGAAATATATAATTTGTTCTCAAAACATTGCTAAAATATGGGTAAAATATAGCACTATAGGCATGTAAATTCGCCTATCATCAATAGTCCAATAATTCTCTTATTTGCATAAAAATTTGGTATCTCAATTCTAGGTATTTCTGGTTGTTGAGTAATATCTTCTGGTATAATCATATCTCGGGTCATTCCTATTTTTACAACTTGTATAGATGATTTAACTTCATCATACAATATCTCTGCCGGTGCTATGTAAAATTTTACAAAAAATAGGTTACCTTTGGTTATTCTTTTAAAAATATTAAATGAATCATATATTTCTCATATAGTGGATATTTTATTTCCGTCTTGGGTATATATGGTACTAAGTAGTCCATATTTGTAACAGGTTTTAACTAGACTTGGTTTGGTTTTAGGTAAAGGAATTAGCTTATTGTATCCGGTTAGCTTCTGGGTTATGTAATTTGTATGTGGTTCTTGGATGTTTATAGCTCTGGGGTTGGTATTTAAGAAGGCTGTATTTTGTAAATATTTTCTATGTATGTTCGGGCTGTTTAGTTGTAGATTTTTTTGTCTTGGTTTAAACTATCTCGGTATGTGATAATTTGTGGGGGTATGAACATAGGATCTTTTGGTGTATTTGGAATAAATGATTTATCAAATAGCCTGTTTATGTTCATAGTTGTATTTTTCCTAACTCCTTTGCTTGTACCTGCAGAAGTAGATTGATAAACGTTATGGGTTTTATAGAGTATCCCAACGTCTCCTTCTAGCTCTGGAATTTTAAAGTCTTCCGATCGACATAGCTCTGCACACTGCTGAATTAGCTGATTTGTAGCTTCACACTTCAGTTTAACTTCATTAGTCTTTAGCTTTCCTATTTCATTACTCATACTGTTCACTTTCATTTGAAAGTGTAGTTAGGGTGTTGAATATCTTTTCTAGAGTATCCTCTTCTATTATTTCAGTCTGTGTAGCTTTGTCTTGATATGTAATCTGCAATAACATTTTTGTTAGTACTAATTACTTCAATTGTAAATGTGAAATTTAATATATTCAAGACTAGTCTCCGAATCTCTTTTGTTGTAACTAAATTTTGTATTTTCTTTATTAGCCGTCAACGTACCTGTGTATTATCTGTTCGTACAATAAACTTGTTATATACAATATATGGCTCAAATGCTAATAAACATTTATATAATGAACATAATTCTTTTCTATTTATTTTCCATTTTATTTTTGTTTCATTAAACGTACCTGAGTAGTATCTACAATGGTGTTCTAATTTTCTTCTTCATATCTATATTTAAGTACTCCTCCATAACTACATTCACTAGCATCTACTTCTACTATATATATAAATTTTTTATTTTCGTTTGGAAATTGTAGTTTTGGTAATTCTTTATAAAGTATTTTTATTTTCTAAACTTGTTTTTTATCTTCTTCATTGTAATTATATTCTACATCCTTTTTAAATTTTTTCTGTAAAGGTTTTAGGTTTTCTGCTGAGGTGCTGGGGCGAAGCCCCCGCGGTATGGACCTTTATGTTTTTGGGCCTAGGACTTATTTGTACGCACGTATTATATAAGTGCAATTAGTTGGTCGATTTTGATTATTCAAAAATTACATCGCTCTAGATTGTACTCCTCTCCTTTCATAGTGAAACCTCCTTCGCCTCTATCCGTGATTTTTTCTGCAAGAGTTTCACATAAATCTATATGTTCTTATTTTCTTTCTGCTTGTGGTTTGCTTTATTTCTGCTCGATTTCTAATACATCCCACCAAACCCATTTCAATATATATTCAGTACCATTAACCCCATTAATTTTAATTCATGTGGCATAAACTTCATTAAAAGGAAAAACACTTTCAACAAGAAGATTCTTTGCGTTCCCAGAATTTCAACACAAGACCTTTTGTTAAGGGTAGAGAGATCTCGTTGATTCCACCACTTTCTTTAGTGGTATGTGATAGAAAATTCATATATATATATATATATATATCAAGTAAATGCATCTTACAAATTTATTTTTCACTTCAATATTGTATTAGTTAATTTGTAGGTCCCTCGGTGTCAAGAACGACACATTTCAAGTTGGATAACATACATGGGTACTCTCATATTCCTTTAAGAAGAAATGGGCATGTTATTTTCCATTCTATGTTTGAAGACATGAGTGGTGAAGTGAACAAGAATATGGAAAGAGATCCTGTTGATTTTATAATACCTTTGATCAAGAAGTTAGACAAGCCCATCACTTTTGACAATGTTGAAGAAGTTCAAGTTTAAAATTGGACTTGAACTTGAAGCTTTAGAGTATGACCCTACAAGTTATGTTTGTCTTTTTCTTTTGTTTGAATTTTAGATTTTTCTTCTTGTAATATCCCCACCACTACCACTACCACCACACCAACCTCACCCCCTTATTTTCTTTAATTTTTATGCTAATCTTAGAGTGGAATATCTTAAATGTTGGTTTACAATTTTACATTAATTTTAAAATTTTTAAAAATAAAATTATTTTTGTTACCCGTCTCTTCATCTTTGATGTTGTTAATCTTAGGGTTTCTCCATTCTCAAGGCTCATATATGAGACCTTTAATTTAAGTCACGGGTGTAAGCCGTAGAAATAGCCCCTTCCAGAAATATAAGGTGTGACTGCGTACAATAAACCCTTGCGGTTTGGCCCTCCACGAATCTCGCACATAGCGCGCATTGTAGTGCACCAAACTGCTTTTTTTTTAATTTGGTATTCGTTGTTTACGTGCCTGGCTAATTCAGATTTATGTTGAGTAGGGCATCTTTTGTTATATAGGACCGAACGCAATTCATTCTAATTCGATCAGCAAATCATTGCTTATATGAGGAGCAAGAACTTTGAATTTTCCGTTTATTTGAAACTTTTCTTATAAGGGAATTAGGGAAAGCACTCCCAATTAGCTCTAGTTCGATTGCATATCATGTTTCTTATAAAAGAAAAAGAAACTTTGAGTTCATGATTTAATTAAAAACTTCTTTGTAAGAAAAATTGTTTTCAATTAGATGATTGTTTTATTTCCATGGTTCGAACACGAGAGCTCTAATTTGATGTGGAGGGGTTATATACGTCCCACCATACCCCATTTGAATATATATTTGGTACCATTAATCCCATTATTTTGAATTTATGCAGCGTAAAATTTATTAAAAGGAAAAACGCTTTCAACTAGAAGGTTTTTTGCATTTTCAAAGTTTCAATACAAGACCTCTTGTTAAGGGTAGAAAGATCTCGCTGATTTCACCACTTTCTTTGGTGGTATGTGATAAAAAAAATCATATATATATAAAGTAAATGCATTTTACAAATTTATTTTCTACTTCAATATTGTATTACTTAATATGCATGTCCCTTGGTGTCAAGAACAACACATTTCAAGTTGGATACCATACATGGGGACTCTCAAATTCCTTAAGAAGAAATGTTCATGCTATTTTTCGTTCTATGTTTGAAGACACGAGGGGTGAAGTAAACAAGGATATGGAGAGGGATCCTGTTGAGTTTACATTGCCTTTGATCAAGAAGTTAGACAAGCCCATCAGTTTTGACAATGTTGAAGAAGTTGAAGATCAAAACTTGGATTTAAACTTGAAGCTTTAGAATACGGTCCTACAAGTTATGTTTTTCTTTGCCTTTTGTTTGTGTTTTAGATGCTTCTTCTTGTAATATCCCCACCACCACTACCACCCCAACCTCACCCCCTCGCTTCCTATAATTTTTCTTTTGATATTAGAATTGAATATCTCGAATTGATTTTCACTAATTTTAAAACTTTTAATAATAAAATTATTTTTGTTTCTCGTCTCTTCATCAATGGTATTGTAGATCTTAGGGTTTCTTCATTTTCAAGGGTCAAATATGAGACCTTTAATTTAGGGTGTAGGGATCAAATCCCTCCCCTAGAACTCATTTTAAATATATTTAATTAATATTATTACCCGATTAACTTCAATTTATAGTGTCCTGTTGTGTCTATTGAGGGGGGAAGGGGGAAGCTCTCATGAACAAAGGATTTTTCTATTCTCAAGATTCTACTATGACATCTCTAATTAAGAATAGAAAAACCACATTCATTCCATCATACCTCTCAATAGCATTGTTGTTTCTAGGTATATATATATATATATATATATAAGGGGATGTGATTTTTTCTATGAAAAAAAATAATATTTTATTTGTATCCTTCTTTTTTGTATTTTCTCTTCTAATTTTACTAAATCAACAACATACTCAGTGTAATCCTACAAGTGGGATTTAGGGAGAATAAAGAGTATGCAGATTATATCATTACCTCGAAGAGGTAGAGCAACTGATTTCCAATGACCCTCGGCTCAAATATACCAATCTAATTTTACTTTCCTCTTTGCTATTTGCAGTCCACTATATTAATAATCGTATATAATTTATCAACAACTGATGAAATTTGAAGGGTCAAGTTGTCACCCGTTGTATGTTATCTTTTTCAGTTACAATAAGATAGATGTGTTCTTGATATTTTGACCATGGAACTGTCATGAGAGTGGATATTCTTTAAAGGAAATTAGTTATTTCTTATGTACCAATTTTTAGCCATTTTCTATTATAACAATAAAACTCTTTAATATCAATTGTTTTTCAGATATAATCTTTTATTCGTGAACCTGTCTTATGCGCACTATATAGTAGTATGTCATAACATGCTATCATATCAAAGAGAAAAGTTTTATCCCCACTAGCTATGATCTAGCTATCAATTGGAGGTGTTTAATGAATTAATTGCTAAATCATTTCTGAGTATGGATATGAGTTATTGGATATTCAATCGTTATTTTGTGGACATACTATAATTGTAAAATGTCTGAGAAATAAATTCACGAGCATTTATCAAGACAAATTGTCTTTATTAGGTATAGACATGGTATATTATGGTATTTGAAACTTCAGTATTCAGTTATAAAAATATTCTATTATTACCATACCATATTATTTCGGTGTGGTTTGGTATTTCAAAATTCAATGTTTTGCGGTATGGTAATTAATCGATAACCATAGTTTGTTCAACTTCAATAATATATACTCGTAACTTGTATGATCGAGTATTATTAGTTCAACTTTTCAAAAACGTGTCTCAATTGTATCGTATTAACACATTATACATGTAGAAGTATTAATCAAAAGAAAGTACAAATAACTCATTTTGTTAATCACATAAAAAGACATTTCAATTACGATAGAGTAGTCAAAATTTCAACGACTGAATATTTAGTTTTATACTCACACTAAGTTTTATATTTGTTAATATTTTAATAGTTATATAAGTTATTTATGAAACTATATACTTCGGTATGATATTGGATATTTTGGTATGTCATTTATAAATACCGAAAATCGTATCGAATATCAAAATGTATTTAAATATATACCACATACCATACCAAATACCATAATATCAAAAATTACAGTATCAAAAATTTCAATTTGGGATAATAAGTCGGTATATGTCATACCATGCCCACCCCTAATTTTTATTGTATAATCTAAAATTTGTCATTTCAATTTTATTATTTGAGCCAATAATCTCATAAAATTCATATTGTAGTTGATAATAAGTTTACATGTAACCATCTTATAAATGCATCTATCAAGATCGTATAATATTTGAATAATCCATATATGAAGCGTGAATTGACCTACATATATCACCTTGTATATGTTTCATAAATGTAGGAAATTCCAGCCCCAGCCTTAGTTATTGATGATTTAATAACCAAATTTTCTTGATAACAAGAAACGCAAGTTTTTTTTTATTTTTTGAGATTGAAGAATTCTTTGATTCTTTAAAGTGTGTTCATGTAAATTTTTAATTATTTTGTGCATTATATTAGCATTATATTAGAATCGGAAGGCCCAATCGGCCATACCAAATGAAAAAATTATTAAGATTAGCAAACATTTTGGTTACATGTGATTCAATCATGTCACCAATACTGTACGTTACAATCCTCAAAAAATATGAATAATTTTTCATGCACAATTTTTTTTTCCCTCAATTTTTTATTGTAGTAATTCAAAGATATTCAACACTTTCTACATTTGCAGTCTTAAAATATTACTTGTGATTTGTGAATAACTTGAAACTCAATAAAATTCTTTGAAACTTACTAGAACATAGTGCATTACTAATAACCAATATTATTCTTTTATATAGTAGCTAGATATTCATCATAATCAATGAGAAAAAATTTTTATTTTTTTTTTGTAATACACAATAGATGATTTGACACGGAAGATTAAAATTGACCGAGGAGACTAAACTAAATTAAGGAACACATGTTGTTTTATGCATGATCGACTAATATGAGATTGGAAGTAAGAAAATAGTTCACTTCAGAAATTACCACTAAAATTCTTTGAAACTTCTTATAAATAGTGCATTACTAATAACCAACATTATTCCTTTATATAGTAGTTGGGCTGTTAACATACATATTTATTATAATCATGGGATTGAGAGTAGGAAAATAGTGCACTACGAAAATTACCACTCATTCCATGCAATCATCGGTTAGGACTGTGACAATTTGTAAAAGTAACATGAAAATATATGATTTCTAAATTTAGCGTTTTAGAATATTTGTTCATGATAAGATCGTATAAAAAAGACAAGTAAAATAAATTAGAGAGAGTAAAGGGTCGTTTGATAGAGTGTATTAAAAAAAACTAATGCATGGATTAGTTTTGTGTACTATTACTAAGGGTGTTCATGAGTCGGTTTGGATCGGTTAGTGGTTAAAACCATAACCAAAACCAATTTAGTCGATTTTTAAATTTCTAAAACCAAACCACAAAAAGAAAATAATAGTCGGTTTGGTTCGGTTTTTCAATTTTTTCGGTTATTGACTAGCCTACTCCAACCATCTCTAGAATAAATTCCTTTTTTTAACCCATAGAAAAGAGTATCACATTGAGCAATTTCTCATGAAATATTTGTACAGTGATGGACAAATAATACTATAAACTCTTAAAAATCAGAACAAACACATTAAACAAAACCAACATTGAGATGAAAAGCACCAGCTTTGTATTGTAGGCACTAAGATTATCCAACAATATGCAAACACATACATGTACATTGTAAAACAGAGTTTTGTATTCTGTTGCAGTGTACTGCAAGAAGAGACAGAGTTGGGCAAATTTGAGTTATCTCTTTACTTTAAAGACTAGCTAGGTGAGCTAATCATATAGGGAAACGATTGAATAAACAAGGAGACATAAAACTACCATTTGAACCAGAACCATACTAACTTGTATTGTGAAAGCCAAAGTAGAAAAAGTGAGGTAGGGACCGTAGGGTTAACTTATTAGTAATAGTACATAGAGTTGGGCTTGGGTTTGGGGCTTTGGATAATTGGGCTAAAGTATTGGTTGGGCTAGACATAGATTAAAATTTAGTTTTAGATTAAATTTAATAAAATATTTATATTTTATTTATAAATTATATATAAATAATTGTAATATGTATATATAAAAAATCTATTGGTTCGGTTTGGTTTGGTTATTTTCACGATTTTTTTAAGTAAAATCATAACCAAACCAAATAGCATCGGTTTTTTAAAATTTAAAACCAAACCTAACTAAATCAAACCAAACGTCGGGTCTTTTAATCGGTTTGATTCGATTTACGGTTCGGTTTGGTTTTTAACCAAACCCATGAACACCCCTAACTACTACTAATATATCTTGTATGATATACTTTTTTAGCCTATATATAGCTAATACAAACATTAGTCATACACTCTACTGTAAATTAAGCTATGTATTATTAATACCACCTTTTTTATGTATTAATGATACAAAAAACTTTAATACATACATTAACTTAATTAATGATATTATTATTATTCAAAATATTTCCCAATTCCTTTTCACTACGTATTACATTTTTCGGAGAATATTTTTCACAGCAAAAAAAAGTTACTTGCGGTTATTGACAAATTATTTGGAATCCGAGAGAAGTCCACAAAAAGGGACAAAATTTCATATGGGAATCAACTATCAACTAAAATTAATTTGAACTAAAACACAGTAAAAAGGCAAGAAAACTCAAAAACTAGAAAAAATCATATGAAAATTAAATGAAAATTTAACTAAAAAAAATAAAAAAGAGAAGCAAGAGAGCAGATTATTTAAGTTAAAATTCAACCTTAATGACTCTCAAATCTCAATCCTTGAAATAAATCATACTTTCACTAACAATAGATAAAATAAATTTCTTTCAATTTTACATTCGCAAAGTGAAAGTTAACAGATAGAATGTATAACAATAGACATTATAAAGGCAAAACTCAAAAGAACTTTATTGAAAAGAGAAGGCAAAATGACTCAGTGGGCCCATGTACTAAGTCGATTCTGTAAGTTGGATACTTCTACTTACATGTTTGTCATTCCCTAAATCCACTAAAAAGCTGACTTTGCCTATGTGGCATTAAGTGGCTGACTAGGATAGGAGAATATAGTCACTCGCTTGGGGTGCGAGTGGGGGTCAATTTTTGACCAATTTTATATTAAAATAATTAAAAAAATCCTCCAACTACAACTTCTTAAATTTAAATATATTTTTAAAAGTTAAAAAATAATAAATTTTCAAAAAATAAAATCAAAAGGACCCCTCCCCGTCCAGCACCCCTACCCCACCCCACCACCGTCAACCAATCCCCCACCCCCACCGGCTGTCATGGCCATTGTAAAATCACAATTCCAATTGTAAAGTGCAACTTCTCAAGCCTAAAATACAACAATTCACAACATAAAAACAAACAAATCAACACAATCAAATAGAACTTTGAGCAATTTTTTTCCAAACAAATCAAGACAATCAACACAACCAACAAAAATCAAAAGATGGAGATGAAGAATCAACAAGAAACAAACAAACAAATGACGTGGTTTTCTTTCTTCTTCGATTCTCACTTCTCAATTTTTTCCAAACAAACAACAAGAATCTTTCTTCTTCGATTCTCACTTCTCAATTTTTTCAAACAAACAACAAAAATCCAATCACCAGTTATTACAAATTGAGTAATCCTGAGATCATCATCATCTTCAACAACAATCAAAGCTCAAACACAAACAAACAAACAGTTGAACGAAAAGTTTCAAGAACTGCCAGAAATTATGCAACAAAAGCAAAAAAAATAGTGCTTTTCAGGAATAATCTTCTTGCTGCTACCTCTCAGCTCTACAACGGCAATTAAAATTGAAGAACCGGATTCACCAACACCAAAGAAACAATAAAAAACCCCTTAAACCCACTTCAAGAACTCCTCAATTAACCAACCCAACCCCCACAAAATCTACCAAAACAACAAATGCAACAACTCTTTTTCCCATGGCTGATTTCTCAATTAATTCTTTTTTTAGAGTAGATCGAAGGAAAGAAGCAAAAACATGAAGCTTTTGTCAACATCTCTTTCTTTAAGGTTTTGCCAAGGCGCCGTCGCCGCCGGAGTTGTTGAAAATTTAAATTGGGTTGGGAAGTTTGTTCATAACCCTACCAGCAATGCATTAGCACAAAAAAACCCAACTGATTTGCATCATAGTTCATCGAATTTGCAAATTAGGATTTCTCATGAGCAATTTTTCGTCGACAACTGAGATCTACCACTAGCAATAATGGCAACAATCCCAAAGGTGTATCATTGGGAGGACTTTGTTTGTAGAGAAAGAATGGGGGAATTGAGAGGGATAGAGGGAATCGAGGGAGAGATGGAGAGGCAAGAGAGGAGATGGAGAATGACGAGGGAAGAGAGAGAGAGAAAGGGGAGTCTGGTGAGGGTTCTTTGTTTTTTTCTTTTTTTTTAAATTTAGATTTTTGGCTTACTTTTTTAAAAATGAATTTTGTTTTATTTTTTTTAATTTATCATTTTATTTTTATTATTGATTAATAATTTTTAAAATTAATTGATGAAGATATTATGACGTGGAATTTAATGAAACATTTAAAATGACGTGGAAATGATGTGGAAGCTGATGTGGCAGCAATTGTATTACACACATCGAAATAGGGCTTAAAATATTATTTTTTTAATGGGTTCAAGGGTCCAGATGACAAATATGTAAGTAGAAATGTCCACATTACAAAACGGACATAGTACAAGGATTCACTGAGTCATTTTGCCAAAGAGAATGTGCAAAGTTAAAAGGGGGGATATTTTGTAAACAAATATTATTTTTATAGAAATTATGCATTGCATGTTATTTCTATTATATCAAGTCAAACATTGTATAAGAAATAATGTTTGCATAGCTTATACCAATATTACCGATTCAAGCATTACTAATACACCATATTTAACATTATTCTTATACACTCTATCGAACGGCCCCTAAGTAATTTGAGATCAGGAGAGTAAGGTGTGTTTGAATGGACTTGTTAAAAATAAGTGTTTATAAATACTCTTTTATTTTACCACAAATACCATCTATAAACACCTAAATTAATCAGGGAGAGTAGAGTAATTAAGGGAGCACATGATGTTCTGTGCACGATGTGATAATAATAATAATGGGATTGAAAGTATAGTGCCAAATGCTAATCACCATTCCTCCACGCAATTAACCTCTTTTAGCCTCTTTCCTTTTTTTCTTAACCAGGACCATCTTTGAAATAAATGCCAACTTCAAAAATTGGAGTTCCAGGCTAAAGTTTAAATAAAATCCAAAGCATGGTGATTATTATATTATTGAGAAGAAATGAGTATAAAGTCTAAACAGGATCTACTAGCAAGGTACTACTAGTATTATTATTTATAGTAATTAGTTAAATCACCACTCCTCCACGTAATTTTTCGCTTTTAACCTTTTTTTCTTTTTTCCCTGATTAAGGGTGCTTCTGTTCAAAGTAAAATGTTTTCAAATCAAAAAAAAAAAAAAAAAAAGTAATTTTCTTACATTTAATATGTAAATTAAAAATTATTATTTAATTTTTTTATTTATATATATAATCTAAATAAATATTATGACAGATGAAGATGAGACAGGGGATGATGAAATGGCGGAAATGGAGCCACGAGAGTTGGATAAAAATGAGGTGTATTTAAAAATATATTCATATATGATTGGATGAATACCAATTGATTTTCTTTAGAGGTGTAGAATTTTTCTTCCTATCGGAATTATTTTCCTTTTAAAAGAAAATAAAAGTAAGGACATCTTTGAAATGAAGTGGCACTTTCAAAGAATTGCGTTTTGTGTTAAAATTAAATAAAATCCAAAGCATAGTTGTTACTCGCTCCATTCGAACTTGCTTATCACTATTTTTTTAATTTGATTTTCATATTTATTTGTTATTTTTGACAAATCAAGAACATATATTTTTCTTTAATATTTTACTCTTATCATTAATTACTTATTTTTCAAATTATTTTTCAACACCTATTACTAAACATCAACTAATAAAGATAATATGATAAAATTATTATATATACCAATCATTATTTGCTTAA
This sequence comes from Capsicum baccatum var. pendulum, assembly GCA_030864225.1. Taxonomy (NCBI): domain Eukaryota; kingdom Viridiplantae; phylum Streptophyta; class Magnoliopsida; order Solanales; family Solanaceae; genus Capsicum; species Capsicum baccatum. The sequence goes on along the minus strand of CM061551.1, from coordinate 131,193,537 downwards.
TAGGTGTGACAAGTAGATTCTAACAGAGAAAGTATTATTGGGAAGAAATAAGTCAAGACAGAGTTGATTTTGAGCCCGTTTGGGCGGGCTGAAAAAAGTTCTTTAAAAGTGTTTTTGAAAGTAGTGCTGAACTTATTTTAAAAATAAGCAGTTAAATGTTTGAATAAAAGTGGTGAAACTGAAAAAAAATTATTGATATGTTTGGTAAATAATGTTTTAAGCACTTTTTCTTTTGTCAAAATGTCTGAATACCCTTAAAGTTGTTAATAATATATAGAGTGGATTATTATTAATTTTTATTGCTAAAATGATTCAAATTAAAATTAATATATATTTTAATATATATATATATATATATTAAATATATTTTCATGAATAACTATTAATTTGTACGCTAAAAGACCATTTTTTTAAGAGTTTAAGTGTTGAATGTTTGTGTTTGTAAAAGATAGTTATATATTTAAAGATTATTTGTTTCTTCATGGTTATATTAAGATTTCATAACATTAAGGTACAATTTGTGACGACACTTCATTTTCTTATTAAACTGAATTTGTTGCTTTTAATAACCTTCAAGGATAGTAGTAATATATATGCCAAGCTTCTCATTAAGCAAAATATATATGTTACTAATCATTATAATTATATTAATAGATAAATAGTTTCATACAAAAGAGGTACTAATATGGCTAGAGTTAAGTTCGTCATATTAGAGTAAATCTTGAAAATATTAATCTTTTGATTGTGTTTCACGAAACGTTGAAATTCAATTTGCGTAAATAGAAGCATGTGTCCAGATTTCTTAAGAGAAAATGGGCATTGAGAACCCCAGATACCCAAATTAATCAAATAATGATATCACAAGATGATCTTCAACAAGGAGGTGAAAGGCTACAAGGATAAATTTGGAATAAGGATTAATTATAAGAGACATAAATGTAATTTACTTGATCAACTCTAATAGCTTATAATCTTCCAAAAAAAAGCTAGGAATGCTAGCTTCTTATTTTTGGCTTAAAAAAGGGAAAATTAAATTTTTTCAAGCACTTATAAAATTTACCAAATACTTTTTTTAAGCAAAAAATAGCTTATAAACTATTTTGACCAACTTAAAAGTTAACCCAAACACCCACGAATCCATTCACTTTCCCTTAAATTATAGTAAGTAGTATATATAAATTTGTAGCCAACATTTTCAGATGTCTATTTTTTAAAAAATTATACTCTCTCCGTTTTAAAAAGAATGATTTACTTCTCTTTTTAGTTTGTTTTAAAAAAAAATGATTCATTTCTTTTTTTATAATACTTTAATTTTAACTTTCACATGGCATGCTTAATACCACAAGATTAAAACACATTTTAATACATTTGACAAAAATTTAATTCAAGACTATAAATTGATGGACTCTCTTACACCCACTAATTTTGTTCCTTATTTTATTGAGGAAAAAGGCATCATTTTCATCTCATACTATACAAGAAAATTCTAAGCCATATCTAAATTATATAAGTGGCCTATTACACACCTTAACTATATAAAAGTGATATTATTACTTCCCCGCGACCCCCATTCTAATGCGCGTGTGTTACACTTATTTTAGGCGTGTCCAGCCTATGAAATAACAAAAGTAAACGGCTAAAAACATTAAGGGAAAGGCATCGTTTCCACCCCAAACTATAGTCGAAAAGTCGAATCCACACCTAAACTATATAAGTGACCTATTACACACCTTAACTATAAAAAAGTGATTTTTTTTATTGACGTAGTGCTGACGTGGCAGCGCGTGTAAAACACTACACCACATACAAGTGGTGGTAGCCTGACAGGGTGTAAATAGTTTCACTTTTTTATAATTTAGGTGCGTAATAGGTCACTAGTATAGTTTAGGTGTGGCTTCGACTTTTCGGGTATAGTTTGATGTGGAAACGATGTCTTTTCCCTTTTATTAATAAGAATGGTCTTACTATTTCTCACATTTGCTACGCTAATGACACAATCTTGTTTTCTTCATGTGATATAGGTTCCTTGAAATTAAACTTGTAATGGATAGGCTGGACAAGTATCAAAAGAATCTCATGACAGTTACCTTTAAGGATAATGATCCTCAAACTAATATCATCAAGCAAATTACTGAATTCTGTCACAATCAATTTCCTATGAAGTATCTGGGATGTCCCATCTATAATGGTGTAAAGAAGATTGTGTACTTCAATAATATGGTTGCCAAAGCTGCCAAGAAAATGCAGGCTTGACAAAAAAAGCTTTTATCGTAGGAAGGTTGTCTTAATCAATTCTGTCTTACATGCTCTACCTTTTCATCTTTTAGGTGCGTTTAAATCTCCTACTACAACCCTTCACCAGATAGAGATGATTATTATAAAAAAATAAAAAATTGAGGTATGAAGGACGATAGAAACAAGAGACATTGAATAGCTTGGGATGACCTATACTTTTCAAAGAAGGGAGATGGTGTGGAATATAGACCACTTAATGACACTTGTGCTGCTTTCTCTGTCAAGATGTAGTGGAATTTTAAAACACATCAATCACTTCTTAAAGAGTTCCTTGAAGCTAAATACTGCAGGAAGTTTTACCTCGTAGCTAAAAAATAGCTCCTAAACAATCTCACATTTGGAGAAGAATGTTGAACATCAAGAATAACGTGGAACCCCATAGTTTATGGGAGCTTGGTAATAGAGAGACATCCTTTTGGTGGGACTTTTAGAATAATCTAGGGCCTCTTATATTAATTGTTCACAACAGGAGAACCCCAAAAAAAGACCATGGTGAAGAATTTCTTCTTGAATAATACTTAGAACCAATCATTTCTTTTGGTAGATGGAGTACCTGGCATTCTTTGTTTTATTTTATATCATTGGGTTTAGACATTACTTCGGTGCTTTTTATTCCTTTCAAAATGGGAGCGAGCAGCAAGCAGCCCCTTGTATACGGTTGCCTCCGTTGATTGTGTACGAACAAAATACTCATGCTCATCTCGATAAGAAGACTAGGCTTAGTTCGCTAGGGCAGCTGATAGCTAGCCCTCCCAACGTGGTTAATATGATTATGAACATTAATATTAACATGACTAAGATCGACCAACCTATGTCGATACCTGAATAGTACAAAAATTTCATTTTTAATCAGTTTGACATCTACTGAGAAAGAAAAAATGGATAACTATGTCGAGTAGAAATATCTGGCAAAAAAAGATACCATTCAGAATCTCTTCTTGTATGATGAAAGTTCAGCTGGATATGATATCTATGGATATATCACTTATGAAGGTTGGTATTAACCTCTCCTCTATTTGCAATTGTTGCACCTATTATAAAGAAGAAACCACCTTCCATCTATTCGGTGAGAGTAACAACAACAACAACAAACCTAGTATATTCCCACATAGTGGGGTCTGGGGAGGGTAAAATGTACGCAGTCCATACCACTACCTCCGAAGGAGTAGAGAGGCTGTTTCCGATAGACCCCCGGCTCAAGACAAAAGACCGTAGACCAACAGTCGTGCAACATGATAAAGAACAAAGAACCAACATCCACAAAAATAAAGTACAATTAACCAAAAGGCAAGCAATATGCTAAAGTAACAAAAGAACCAACATTCACAAAAAAAACAGTATAATTAACAACCCAAGGACCCCCTCCCCCGTAACTGGAACTCCCAACCAAGCTATCTTTAAACCTCCTAACTACAGACTACGACTCGACCACCCACCTTAGCCTTCTAGTTTAATACTCTTCCTCCAAACCTTCCTATCTAGGATCATGCCCTCAGTATGCTGTAACTGTTCCATGTCACGTCTAATCACTCCTCGCCAGTACATTTTTGATCTACCCCTACCCCGCTTGAAACCCTTCAAGGCCAACCTCTCACATCTACGGACTGGGGCATCCGTGCCCCTTCTCATCACGTGGCCAAACCATCTCAACCTCACTTCCCGCAACTTATCCTCCACCGAAACCACTCCCATCTTCTCCCGAATAGTCTCATTTCTGACCCTGTCCGCCTTCGTAAATCCACACATCCAACGCAACACTCTCATTTCCGCAACCTTCAACTTTTGGACGTGAGAATTCTTAACAGGCCAATAATGTTTAGGATTTCTTTTACAACTCTTGTGGTATTATCTCAACTCGGGGACAAGTTAGGCAAAGGGATAGAATGGTGGATGATTAGTGGCAAGAATGACGTTCATAAAGCCATCCTTCAATACATACCTACACTATCATTTGTTGACATATATTTTAAAAAGATACATGCTCGACAAGATTTGAAAATCACAATGTGTCTTCATGGTTTATTGTACAACAACTGATCAAGTTTATTAAATTGCAATTTTTCGAACTGCATCTACCTGAAAATTGAGAGAATATGTGTAAGAGAGTGGACAACTTGATTCATATGATTTTTTTTTAAGGTTGTTTATTAGCGTAAACCTGATTGTGGATAGGTTAAACTCAATATTGACGAGTGTAACAAGGAAAATCCTGAATCAAAAGGAGGTGATGGCATAATCAGGGGCCATAATGGTTCTATGATATTTGCTTTTGCTGATTTTTATGGTGAATGTAGCAACAAACATGCAGAGGCAAAGACAATGCTTTGAGGCATTCTTTTATGTATCAACAAGGGCCTCACCAAGGTTATTGTTGAGTGGTACTCTTTGATTTTAATAAACTTGATTAAAAGAGTTAAAAGGCTCCATGGCAACTCAATCAAATTATTGAGCAGATAATGAATTTGATCAAGAATGACAACATCTTGTTTTTTCACACTCCAAGAGAGGGTAATCACTTAGCTGACAATCTAGCTAAGCCTGGAGGAGAATTCAAAACGTTATCTATCTATCATGAAGCTGTGGTTATTCTTTTTAAAGTGAGAGACTCAATAAAATTTGAATCAGATGGCCTTCCAAATTTTAGATTCAGAAGACAGAAGAATAATTTCATCATCAATATCGGGCTTTAAACTCTTGATGAATCGTGTTACTCCGTGAAATTGCATTTTTTGGTGAATATATAGGTTGGAGTTAGGCCTAACTCCTCCATAAAAAAATTTGATTATCAAATTTAAAAAAAAAACTTCGTATCAAAATACATCATTTTTTAAACAGAGAGAGTAACAATATGTCCATGATTGCAGCTCATAATATTTATATACTTATAATTTTTGAATATCTAAAATCTAAATTTAAAAGATTAAATTAATCAAATTGACATGACAACTGACAATAGAGATTACTAACAGAGTACTGATGACTACAACAGTAGCTGTTACTCCTATTTTGTTGCAGACACTCTTATTTGCAGTTTTTCATTTCACACACACACATTCTTTTCTTTCCATCGATACAAACCCACCCAAACTCAGGAATGAATCAAAACTTCATTTTTTATTACATTTTCCGTCTATTTGTGTTTGTTTTTTCTTTTCTGTTTAGGTGTAGGAATGTTCACGTTGTTTTTGTGGGTTATTGTCTTTTTCCCTCTAGAAACTTCTAGAATATTTTGATCATTAGACATTGTGTATGGCTGTTTTGTTGGAACATGTTATAACGGAATCAGCTATTTTGAAATAAGTTATCTCATCATCCTTATTCCATCACTATGAAGTAAATGATGGATAAATAATCTCGGAACAAGTAGTTAACTTGAATCAAACACAAGATAAAATAATTTTAAATTTTATCCCATGATTATAGGTTTATGTTTACGACTGCTCTACATGGGCTTTTTCTTTATTGTGTTTTGGTCATCTTCCTTGATTGCATTTGTCTCTCTTATTTTCCTTTTGTTTGATTGCAATTACTTTTTTGTTTTTTTGCCTTAACTCTCTGTTGCATTATGTATATATTCGTGGTTTCTCTAGCTTTAACTTTTATTTCTACTGTGTTTTTTATTGATCATCTGTGTATTTGCGTGAATAGGTGAAATATTTTTTTTCGTACGTGGTCTAGAAATTTGTCTAGATCTTTTTGTAATATGAAATAGTGTATCAAAATGGCCTTAAACGCCCTTATGTATCTTGGTGGGATGATATATTTGACTATTGGCTTAAGTGATCGACATACATTTAAAGTTATCTCGAAAATTTACTTGACCCCTCAATTACGATATGTACCTGTTAGGCACCTGCTAAAAAGATACCTATCAGACACAAAATGATGATTTGGCAAAAAAAGTGTAACACACTTTTCTTGGACGCGTAAATAATAAAAAAATTTAATTATATTTAAATTATTTTATTAAGTAGTATAATTTTTAATTATCTTAATTTTTTAATTTAAAAAAAATACCCCACCTCCCATTCATTGTCTTCTTCACACCCACCCACCCCTTCATCGTCTTCTTCACTCCCCTCCCCCCCTCATCGTCTCGTTTCCCCTTCCCCTTCCCCTTCCCCTACCCCAATTACAAAAGAAAAAAAATCACTTACCTATGCTGAATTCAAAGACGACGACAACAGTAATAATGGCCCAAATAGAGTGTTTACCAATATACGGTATTGGTTCCTTAAAAATCAGAATGGAAACGAGTGCAAGAGCAAACCCCACTTTAGCAGAAAAAATAATTTTCGTTGGATCATTACGGCCCATTTGAACTGCTTTAATTGCAGCTTCTTTAACGTTGTTCCAGTACTCATAAATTCTGTAACGAAATCTTTGCAGAAAGTTGTCACTTTCATTTAAACAACTACCCCCAAGTCTGAATAGTGTTTTCTTGGAAGCAATAATTTTTCTTTACTTGTTTCATTGAACCAAGATATGCATTCTCTATTGCCATTTTTAATTAATTTTTTTCTTTATTTTGGATGGTGATCAAAGAATTTGAGGTAGTTGCATGATTGTTCAGTTGTTGTTATTGGGTGTTTATATGGTCATCCTTTTTACTGGGGGTGGGGTGAAAAAGACGATAGTATATTGGGGGTGGGGGTGGGGGTGGGAGTGAGGGGGTGGGGATGAAAAAGACGATAGTCTATTGGGCGTAGGGGTGGGAGTGAGGAGAGGTAAGTTATTATTATTTTTTGGCAAAATTAGACCTTTATATTATGTCGATTTTATAAGTTGGACACTTCAACTTACATGTTTGTCATCTGGATTTCTAAATCCACTAAAAATAACATTTTAACCATTTTTTTGGTGAGTGTAATACACTCTCGCTACATCGGCTGTCATATCATCCTTCACATCATTTTTATATATAAAAATATTAAATATTAAAATAAATAAGTAAATAAATAAAAACAATCCCCTAAACTTCTTCCTCTCTTCTCTCTTCCCTTTTTTCTTTCTCTTTCCCCGATTCTTATTCTCTTTCTCTCTCTCTTTCTTCTTATTCTACTTCTTCTGTTTTTACTCTCTCTCTTCTCTTCTTCTTTTCTTTATAAATACCAGTCAATATATTCTACTTCTAATGAATCTAAAAAAAAATCATTAAAATTGTTAGATTTTATAAAAAAAATATATAATATGAATTTAAGATCCATAAAATCCATTTTATATATTGATTATTTTAGTTATTTAGTGTGAAATTTTAGATTTTTTTGTTAGCAGGTGATTCCATTGTAAAGTAATGAACATGTTTGGCTGTGTTCTTCTTCTTAAATTTGTTTGATCAGTCAAATTAAGGGTAGTTGATATCTTTGAGATTTTGTTAGTAGAATATGATTTCATGATAAAAGTGAAATGCAATTAAAATTTGAGGGTTTTTTTAATTGATTCCATGGTGTTTTGTTTGAATTGATTCCATGATGTTTTGTGATGCTGCAGTGGGGTGGGGTAGGGACGGAACGCTGGTGTGGTGGTGGTTGTGTTGCTTGGGAAAGGTGGAAGACGGGGTGGGGGGATGAGGAGAGGGTAGAGAATGATGGAACGGGATAGTGGATGGGAGAATGGGGGGGGGGGGGGCGCGGGGTGCTGAATGGGGTGGGAAACGGTGGTGGACTGGTAGATGGGGTGGGGGCGGGGGTGGACTGATGGATGGGGTGGGGCAAGGGGTGGGGTGCTGGATGGGGTTGGTGGAGGGAGGGCCATTTTTTATTTTATTTTTTAAAAATATTATTTTTAAAATTTTAAAAAATATTAATAAAATTAAAAAGCTGAAAAAATGTGTTTCACTCGCTCATACGCGCATGACTATGCGCGTTTTAGCCTAGTCAGCAATTTTAATGCCACATAGGTCAGGTCAACGGTCAAAGGGTTTAAAATATTAAATTTTATTAAGTTTAGGGGTTCAGATGACAAACATATAAGTAGAAGTATCCAATTTACAAAACTGACAGGGTGCAGGGTTCCAGAAGATCATTTTGCCTTATTTTTTAATTTTAAAATAATTTATTGTGGAGTAATATATTTAAAATAATTTTTGGACCCACATGATATGTGTCATTATTTAATTGATTTTCTAACTTATAGTCTTTTTAAAATAATTTGTTTGCCACGTATTTTTTTTTTCTATTGGTCATTTTTGTCACATCAGGCCAGTGTGTTACACATACTCTACACTTTTTGCTGATTGTTCAAAAAAGTCTTGATTGAATCAAAAATCGGATGGGTTAGGGGTCTGATAAGTATAGGCCTTAGTTGAGGAGTTTAAATGAATTTTCGAGACAACTTTAAGTGTCTGCCGATGACTTAAGCCTTAACTATTTAAGTATCATTGTGTTATTATTTAATAGGCCTTTATGTGGGTACAATATTAGACTTGAGTTTCAATGCTCTGTTTGATAACGATTATTAAGATAGACAATACGTTTAAAATGAAAAATTATAAGCAAGTTCCATTTGATATGCTCCATTTCGTGAGGAGATATGATAATCTATCGATATATAATAGGAGAGGCAAAAGTGACAAGTGTCAATACTACAATAATTCAACTTAAAAAAAAATAATTAAATTGAACATGTATATTTTTGAAAAAAAAATCACTAAACTAACTACCCTATACAAACTGATATTATAATTTCTCACATTCTCACTCTGTGCATCATCGTCCACAACTTCCTGATATTTCTCTTTCTATTCTCTTTCAACTAGTGATTTTCTCTATCTCTACGGATACAAGCAGATTTCACTCTTTTTTTTGTGAAAAATCTTCCAATTAGAAGATTACTTCAGTATTTGGTTTGGGGTAAAACAATAGGTATGTGTTCTGTTTGCAATTCTTCTTTCATGCCTTAAATTTTAGAATAAACTAAATAAATTTCTGAAATTGCTACCAACAAATAATGCCCTCTTTGGCTGCACATTTGACGGGTGTTTGCAAAATGAGTATGAAAGGTGCGAGAGAAAATTGGTAAGATGAAGGACGAGAAGATAATGCATAAGAGAAATTCTCCTTCTCCATGAGGTTTTTTACATTCGAATATATCTTAAGGTGTGTCTCATATTTTGTTCACATCCAATTTTGATTTGAGTGTCCAAAATTTAATATTAATCCTTGAAAAGTATACTCATTTTTTTCAGTACTCTAATTCAGACACTATTATTTATCTTGATTTGGGGTGAAGAGTGAATGAAATTTTAGAGGTAATTAGACGCCACTGTTTATCTTAATTTGAGGTAAAGAGTGAATGAAATGTCAGGTATGAAGTTTTTTCACTTCTTCTTATAAACACTTCTTATCATCTTGAGTGACAAAATGAAAAATACTTTATCATAATCAAGTAGTGGTTCAAGAATTTAGATGTAACTAGTGACATGTTAGATTATTGGGTATATTGTAACATTAGATTTTAGTGAAAGTTATTCATATCTGTTTGAAACTGATAAGAAAAAAACATATGTCATTAGAAAATTTTTATGGTGAGTTAGATACGTCAAGCATAGTTGTATGAGGAATTTTTTAATTGATTAAATATTGTGGGTCCCACTCTATGACATTATTTTTCCTCCTGTGCCATTCCCTTCTTCTTTTCATCCTCGATTATAACATGCATATACTTTTTTTTGTTGCTTGTTTACATGGGCAATTATCATGTATTTTATTTTTTATTTTTATTTTTATTTATAGTTTTGATTTTCATTTGTTAAAATCAAATAGAGATAAAAAGATTAGTATTGTTCTAAATTTTATTTTCTCTGTTTTTTCCTGATTTATGTTCTTTTGGTAACTCCCTATATTCATTTTTACTTGTTCATTTTTCTATTGAGATAGGAATTAAGAAGTGTAAATGATATGGGTAATTTACCATATTATTCTTTGAACATAATAAGTTTAATACCTTTGAAAATGCATTAGATAATGATTCACATAAGTAAAATCAGTAAAAATAGATAAATTATCATTTATTTTATAAATTGAATAAGTATTGTTGGACATCTCAAAATTAAAAAAATGAATAAGTAAAAATAGACGGAGGAGTAATATTTTAGACTTTCATAACTTGAAATTTTAATGATAAGTGCAACATCAATATAACAATTAAATTTTATATTACAAATAAAAAAATAAAAGATTTATATCATAAAATTTATATATATTACTTAATTTCTTAAAAAGATTTATCATTTTTTAATTTAGTTTTTCATAAATAACTCTGTCTACAAATATACTATTTTTGCATTTCACTATTTTCATGGATACTCTCTAGTTTACAGGCACAACGATTAACAAGAAAGAAAGATTAAACTAAGTTATTGATCAATTTTTTTTATAGAAATATATATATATATATATATATATATATATATATATATTTATATATATATAAAGCTAGAAAAGTAAAAGTGAGACAAAGATGATTTTCTTTGTTTCATTTTTCATGGCTCCTTAACTTAGCTCTTCCCTTTAAAAAATAATTAAAGAAGTATAATTAAATTAACTTTATTGATGATATTTTGAAACACTAAATTTGACTACTACTTCCTTTGTCCAATAATATCATTATACTAATATATTCAATAATACTTGTACAATTTAAAAAAATAATGGATAATTTATTCATTTTATCCTTCATGTTAATAATATTCATTATTTAATGTATTTTTTAAAACAATAAATTAATTATATTCAAAAGGTGCTACGATAACATTATCTCTATTATTTATTGTTTCTTAACATGTATGTCAAGTTAATAATGAATAAGTATTATTAGATGGGTTAGTACTATTTGATGCACTAATTAATGATAATGATAATATAAAAAGAATAATAAACATTCTTAATTTACAAAAATAGATAAGTAAACTGAAATACTTAGTACAGTGAATAAGTAAAATAAAACGGAAAGAATATAAAATAAAAAAATATTGTTAAGAATAAAGAAAGTGAAGCGGTAGAATAGTGAAATGCAAAAATGGGACAAAAGAAAATATGGGGGAAATGAGGAGAAGAACATTGAATGACAAAATGGGACCCACAATACACTTGTCAGAAAGTAAATGACGTCTCACACAATTAATGTTAGTTGTGTCTCACTCAAATTAAAATTTTTCCTTGGTTATTGATGGTGTATGCCTTTTATTTCTTTCTTATATAAAACTATGAAATAATACCCTATTACCTCTGAACTATACCCAAAACGGCAGAGACATACTTCAACTTAAAGGGGATCCTATTACCCCTGAACTAATTAAAAGTGTAATTTTGACACCCTTAGTGTCTACGTGGCACATACGTGGCACAACACACTGGAGTGTCCACGTGTGTGCCACGCAGGCACTAAGGGTGTTAAAATTACACTTTTATTTAGTTCATGGGGGTAACAGGACCCTCTTTAAGTTGAGGTGTGTCAAAGTCGTTTTGGGTTTAGTTCAGGGGGGTAATAGGGTATTTTCTCTAAAACTATCATTTTAAGTTTATTTACATGATCAAGTAAATTCATTATCTAAAATTGATTGCCGAAAACTAAAAAGTAAGAAATGTTATGATGTTGTCATCTCCATATTTCAATATATTTTAATTGAGTTATATGTTTGTATTCCGATCACCAATGTGATAGAAAAAATCAATGGTGTTGATTTATATGAGAATTGAAGCATATGTGCAATTACCTAATTTTGTATTCATATCGGCAAGCTTTATTATTCTCACGCATATTTGATACGTTGATTTTTCATACTTTTTTATAAGATAATTCATTTTAGTAAATTGGGAACACTCTATGGTATATATGTTGACGATTGATATATCTATTGTATATGAATTGGTTTTGTAATGCCACTATTACAAAGCCATAGAATTTTGGTAAGGCTAATAATGAAAAATTTTACAGCTACTTTTTCATTTTTGTTATAATTTAAATGTTGTTACATAATTTTATTATTATTTTTAATTCTTACTGTTTTATGATTTTTATTCAACGTTTTATTTGTCACTCAATATTTTGTCTCGGTGAATTAACTTGACGTTTCGCAAAAATAACTGTACGTGAAGTGATCGTATCACAAGTAAATTTTGTTCTTGTTATCTTGCTTTTCTATTTTTATATTTCATTTTCAAATAACTCTTTTATAAATATAAGGATCTACTTATACACAGAAAAGATATAGTTTATGGGCTTTAATTTACAAAAAATCTATTCATAACTTCAGGCTTATATTGGAGAGGACAAGTCTACTTCTATTATATCAAACAAGACAGTAATGGTGTGGAAATAACTCACTGTTAGAGATATACATATGATAATCTAAAAAAATTCTTAGGAGATAACGAAGATACCGATGGATCATTGATTATCAAGGAAGCAAAATTAGATTCATGCCTCCACTTATGGGTTTCATATGACCCATACATGCTCCCATTTTCTCACCTTTTATAAAAAGAAGTATATTTTAAAAGTTTTAGTTAAAAAATTATTTTTAGACAATAATTTTTATCACGGTTATTTTCTATCTAGTTTCGAATCATAATATATGTACCTCCCTTCAATATGAAAGAGTGATATTTTTGAGAGGCTTTTTCAGAAATTGCTGCAAGAATTTTCTCACGAGGCTCAAACGTTGTGATTGTTTGTTTAATGACTTTATTAATTGCTTACAAAATAAAGACTGAGGTATTTTATCTAGACTATCATTGATATTGTCTTTTCATTGAAGTAAGAAGCATCTAAAGTTGATTAATATGACATGTTAATTTATGAATTGTTATGCCACGTTGAAAGAAAAATGTTGATATTATATGTTTTAACATTTTAGTTGAGGAAGCTATATGTATCATGTACATTAATTACAATATAAGTAAAGATCTTACTTTTACTTTTAATATCATCAATGTAGTTAAAAGTTCGTTGCTTGACTGCAAATTATAAAAAGAAAAGGGCTCTCCAATTTTACGGTACAACCAGAAGTTAGTCGGCCATCTATTTGACTTCTAAATGTTAGTTCTATTTGAAATTAAAGCAGGTTAAAAGGAGTTTGACTACTGTATCGTGATAAACAAATCTTTTAAATTGCTCAACTGTCATAACGAAAAGACATGTTTCTATGTATTTTCCCTTCTACTTGAAAGATAATCTTATTATTATGCATATAAGAAGTCTTGATCTATTCTCAAATGAATCATTATGTAAAACAATGCATAACCTGCATTTCAAGACATGACATTGGACATAGTTGTGAAGTTTAGCTTATGAAGCATTGCAAATTTAAGTACTTAATATGTTGTAAGAATTATCATATGATGTATAGTATTTGGTGTATCTTAACTAAGAATATTGGATAACCTTTATAATAGAGAGGTGCATCATTTAATATTTGTACATCATTTAAGTTTAGTACTTCTTAGACATTGACCTCTGATGCTAATTTTTGTTTGACTCTCTTATTTGTTCCTAAGTCGTGAGTCTATGAAAAAACAATCTCTCTACTTCACCTTTGAGATAGAGATAAGGTTAATGTATACTCAACTTTTTTCAGACTTCACTTTGTGGGACTACACCGATATGTTATTGTTGTTGTCTCTTATTTGTCCTTTGAAATCACTATCCGTTTTTGTGACAATTTGTATATTTCCTATGTCACTTTCAACTTTTTTCTTTTTGACTTTTTTCAGGGCAGTACAATAATTGATAGTCCTATGTTAGTCGGCAAGTGTTTGTGTTAACAAAAAAATATTAGATGCAGTGTATAATTATTTTTCTTTTTCTCGAAAGTTATGTCAAATCATATTATTATTGCATATTTTGAGTGTTGTATTTAAACCTGAAAAAGAAAAATTTCGATGGTATCTGAATCTAATTCTATTACATTTTACTTGGACAAGACTGATTTCTTTATCAGAATAAAGGATCTTGTCAAGTTGTTATTATTTTTGGATCAAACATATTGACAAAAGCTATTTTATTGATAAACAAGGGATTAAAAGCCAATGATATCTAATTTATTTTTTTCTAATTGTTGTTAAATATTAAATTATATAAAGACTTGCAATTCGATATTTTGTTCTTACAAACACTTCCTAATCTTCAGAATAGATACATACTTTTACAAAAATGAAAATCTCCAAATTTTAAGCGAGCTCAAGTTAATCAAATAATTATTTTGCCAATGCAAATACACTCATTTAGACATGACTAACATTTATTTCAAAGTGTTATTGGGTATATACATTGTAATTAATGAAAATTAAGATGACAATTAAACTTTAGTCAATGTAATATAATTGAACGTGATTATACAAATCAAATCATAAAATTTGAAATGATTAATATTTTTAATATCATTCGCACAATGCACGAATATATACACTAACAGTGCTTAATAAGTTTGAATGAATACAAATAGTTAAATATAATGACTGAATGTGAATGTGGTGTGGACAAAATAGTACTTATTGTTTATCATTGTAGTAATTAAGAAAGCCATTATGGGTTCTCTCATGATCTTTGAAAAAGTGAAGGGCTTTTGGCACACAATTTTCGTCCGTCTAATTCAACAAATTTCATAAATTCCCCATCAAAAGAAATGAGCATATTTGGCCTTTCAAAATAATATCGAGGTAGATCATTTAAATATAAATTTTTTAAGCATGACAATAAACTTATAATAAAGTTTATGAAGCATGCATAATGATTAGTCTATTTCTTGAAAATAATGCGACTTGTGATGAATATGTCAAGATGTTATAAAAATTAAGGCAAAACTCATACGCAACCCCCTTAAGTATGTGCCATTTTTTACTTAGGCATCTCAAGTGGACATTGTTCCATTTTGGCACCTCAAGTAGCCATAAAGTGTGTCATTTTGACACGTTTTGCTGAGTTGGCCAGATGCGTGTATTGCACCTCCATGAAGGCGCGTGAAAGTAATTTTTTGGTTGATGTGGTGCCCAATTTGACCCACCAACAATATATTAACTCATTTTCATTAATTTATACTTTTTTTCTTATTTTTATCCATTATTTTTGTCAATTTTAAGATTATTTAATGATGAAAATTATAGGGAGAGATTTAAAAATTAGATACATATTTAGGAGTTTGTCTTGTCAAAAATAATATATTAACTCAACGGCCATTAATTTATACTTCTTTCACATTTTTATCCGTTATTTTTGTCAATCTTAATTTATTTAACGATAAAAATTATTGAGAAAAATTTATATACGCATTTAAAGGTTCGTAAAAATTAAATAATAAGCACCTTTTTTTAATCATTAAGGGCAAAATCGATGAAGAAAAATAAAAAATAAGCAACATCAATGAAGAAAAACTAAAAATCAAGCAAAATTGATGAAGAAAAATTGAAAAATAAAGCTAAATCAGTGAAGAAAAATTGAATTTAAACAAAATCAATAAAAAAAATTAAAATCGAAACATAAAAATCAAGAAAAATCAGTGAAGAAAAAATAAAAATCGAAGCAAAATTGATGAAAGAAATTTAAAAATAAAGCTAAATCCGAGAAGGAAAATTAAAATCAAACAAAATCAATTCAAAAAACTAAAAATTGATGAAGCAAATCTGAAAAAAAAAATAAAGCTAAATCCATGAAGAAAATCTAAAAATCAACTAAAATCAGTGAAGAAAAATTAAAAATCGAAGCAAAATTAATGAAAAAAATTAAAGATGACTGGGGTTCGAGGGTGGAGAGGAGGTGTGGGGTCTTTGAAGAAGATAAAGAGGGGAAGAAGAGTGGCGGGGTGAGTGGGGTGTTTGAAGAAAATCTTAGCGGGGTGCATGGGGTGGGGGTAAAGGGTGGGTGGGGTGTTTTAAGAAGAAGACTGGTGGGGCGAGGGTGGCGTGTTTGAAGAAGCAGGTTGGTGGGGTGGGTAGGTTAAGGGGAGGGGATATTTTTTATTTATTTATTAAAGGCAAAACCCATCGCCAGGCCCCTTAAGTACGCGTCATTTTTCACTTAGGCACCTCAAGTGGACATTGATTCATTTTGGCACCTCAAGCGGCCTTCAAAAATGACACGTGTCCACATTTTATTCGTCATTTTCCACTTCAGCGGCGCATGTAACTCACGCACTAAAATTATTTTGCTGATTCAGCAAAATGTATCAAAGTGACCCATTTGAAAGCCGCTTGAGGTGCTAAAATGAAACAATGTCCACTTAGGATATTTAAGTGAAAAATAATATGTAATTAAGGGACTGCGTATGGGTTTTGCCAAAAACTAAAATATGTTCATATATTGGTGGGATAAATACTGCAACTCACGTCTATTTTTTAACTTATAAACTTTGATACACTTGATAAATAAAGATTTCGTGTCTCTCTTATTTTTCTATATTTTTTATTTATATGGTTACTTGAGTGTTCTATTTTATAACAAAAATATAATTATTAATTTATACCTTTATCTTTACTTGATAAATATGAAGAGAAAGATAAATATGAAGAGAGTAAAGATAAATATGAAGAGAAAGATAAATATGAAGAGAAGTTAATATGATAAAAGAATTATATCAAACTAAACTAAAATAAATAAAATAAATCATACTACTTATTATTCTTTTTCTTGAAAGGACGTTGAAGAAAAACATGACAAATGTTTCTTCTGTCAATATTATTTGTTGCGATCCATTAAAATAGCAATTATTACTATTATTTTCTTCGTTTTGTTTTAGTTAATTTTTTTTTTAAATATTTATTTTAATTTAATTATCTATTTGATTAAATTAAGATAATTTTATTATGTTCTTTTGATATTATCTTTATCATTAAATAAATAATAAAGTATATATACTTAAATTTATATTTTTAAAATATAATTAATAAAATTAATTTGATAAAATAAATCTCTAATTAATATTTTTTTAAAAAAAGTATCAAGTCAACGAGAGCTAATTATTTTATTTTGAAAGAGGGATTAATATGTTTATAAGGATCAGGTAAAAGAGAAATAATAGTAGTAATAAAATTGACTAGGAAGAGTATTGTAATTAAGGTAGCACACATGGCGTTCTGTGCATGATCTAATAATGGGATTAGAAGTAGGCGAGAGTAGTGCCAAATGGAAATCACCACTCCACTTAAGGGGTCATTTGTTCGAGTGTATTAGAAAACTAATGCATATATTAATTTAATGTGTATTATTAATATTTTATTTGGTATATTTTTACACCTTGTATATAACACTCTATTGTGTATTAAGGTGTGTATTGTGTATTACTAATACTTCAAATTTTTATGGTATTAGCAGTACAATGGATCCAATACATGCATTAACATGATTAAAGACACTATTATCCCTAAAAAAAATTCACATTCTTTCTAACATATATATGGAGGATATTTTTGTAAAAATTTTTTTTCTAAGAAATTATTTAATTCATGTTATTATTAATACATTAAACCAAATACTGCATAAGAAAAATACAAGCACAATTAATGCACGCATATCTAACACAAGCATTACCAATACAAGCATTATTAACACATCATATTTTGCATTAATACAAACATTCCTAACATATTATATTTTACATTATTCTTATATACCGTATCAAACTACTCCTTAGTTACCGCTTTTAACCTCAGTCCTTTTTTGTGATAAGGACCATCATTGTAATAAATGTGAACTTCAAAAATTGGAGTTTATGCTAAAGTTTAAATAGCATGCTGATATTAGTAGTAAAAAATAAGTCAAATCAGAGTCTGCCAACAGAGTTGTACTATTATTGCATATAGTAAAAAAATTGCGGTTGCAGCTTAGCATCTGTGCACATTTTCTGCAAAAAGTATAATATAGACAACACCATACGCTACCAGTAACCGTATGCAATTTTGTTGCATTCCTTCACACACACACACTCTTTTCTCCCCATTTATACAAACAATTCCAACTCAGGTTTGAATCAAAACTACATTTTTGGTTACCTTTGTTCGTCTGTGTGTTTTTTCTTTAGTCGAATGTTTTTGTGTTGTTATTGTGATTTTTTTCTTCTAGAAACTTCTAGAATATTGTTTTGAACTTTTTTGAGAAAATGTTCTACAGATTTTTTGATTGTTTTTTCCCTTATAGTGTTTTTGTTTGGCTGCATAGAGCAGTATACACACTACACAGGTTACAGTACTCGTTTTGTTTCACTTTCCCTTTTCTCTCTTGGTAACTTGTTTATCTTCATGTATGCAAGCAATGTGTGGGTTTATAGTGTTTGGACCGTTTACATTGTGTGTCACTGTATCGTTCTACAACTCCAAATGACTGGAAATTTTTATTGTACTATATGGGGCTTTTTCGGTTGTGTGTTTAGATGTTCTTCCTTTGATTGCATTGTCTATCTCTTTTTTCTATTTGTTGGATTGCAAGTATTTTTGGATTTTCGGCTCTGCCCTCCCTAGACTCCACTTTATGTTGTTGCCTTTTCGGTCTCTGGTTGCATTAGGTATATATTCGTGGTTTCTATAGTTTCAGTTTTTGTTTCTACTGTGACTTTATTGATCATCAGTGTATTTGGGTGAATTGTTAAGTCCACTATGCTTGTTCTCTAGAAATTTGTATGATTTTTATTTTGATTTTGAAATGAAAATAGTCTGCAAGGCTTTTATCATCTTCTCTTTGATTGTAAACTTTGCTATTGCCACTATACTGTAGGCTTCCCTTGATTGCAAAGTCCACTATGCTTCTTCTCTATTGAAATTGTCTTTCATTTTGGGTACTTTGACCAAAATCAACGGAGAAATTTGGAGGAAGAAATATTGAGAATTTTGTAATCAAAACAAAAGATAAGGTGAAATTAAAGAAAATGGAATGCCTTGCGTTTAGAAGTTTCTATATTAGTCCTTTTCCTTATATCTCCTTGTGGAATTCTTCACTTGATCAATATTTTCTCCTCGAAATACCTTTAAGTTTTCCTCTCATAATTTGAATCCATGCATTGGTATTGTACCTGGATTCATACCCCTGATTTTAAAATTTAGATCATGAAGGATCCAACCTCTAGATCTCTACCTGTATGTGATACCCACACCCTAGTGCGAGCAGCTTAGCTTTGACCACATTTAAATCAGTGTTATCAACAGCGCAAAAAAGCTTTAAAGTCCTTTGGGGCTTTAAGTGCAAAGCGCAAATAAAGTGTCCTCTTTAATGGAATAAAAATCCAAATGAAGAAAAAAAATACAAATATATATGTTTAGTCCTAGACTAATACTTATAAGCATGAACACAAATATATGGACGAAGATTTTTTTTTTTGAACAACAAAATAAGGTATGAATTGTTTAGTGTCACCTCTTTAGAAAAAGCTCATTCGCAAGGAAAAGTTTGTCTTAGATTCTTGATAACAGCACCGACGCGCACAATAAGCGTGCACAGTAAGTGAGGCAAAGTGCCCAACATGATTTGAGCCTCGCTTTGAGGCTTAAGCATGCTTTAAGCGCACCTCTGACAATACTAATTTAAACAATGTAATCTCAGCGAAATCACATTGTATGAGCTTGCATAAATTTGCATAGTTCATGTGTATCTTTTTTGTTTAAATATTTATTTTGAAAAACAGGCGATACTTGTAATCATTCTACAACCATGTAAATCTAGTAATCCTTCTTTTAAGACAGGTAAAGTACTAAGTTAGGTATCAGAGAATTACAATGATCGGAACCTTTCTTCAAGAGAAATAGAAGTAAATGGTTCCATCTATACAAGATTCCGGTCCAGTGAGTCTAAATCATGCTATTCTAATCATTTTAACATCTTGTAGGTTGCACCAAAAAGCCATATGCATGAGTATTTAATTTTCTGTACAGATTCTAGTTTTTCTTTGAAACGTCTTGCAATTCTCACTTCCCATGTAGATCTACTTATCCTCTTATGGTATGTTTTTTGGAATGAGATACTCCATTTATTGCGATGATCCATCTTAGTTTCTAAGAAAAACAAAGTTCTATATAATGTGCAAAGATTCTCCTTGAGTTTGGTCATATGTTGAATTATCGAATCCCTATTTCAAACAACTGAAAATGATACTTGAAAGGAACAAAGAACATTTTTACTTTGAATAGCGTGTTCTTTTGGCCGAGGATCTGTTGGAAGCAACCTCTCTGCCTGTGAAATAGGGGTAAGGTCTGCATACACTCTACCCTCCCTAGACCCCACTTTGTGAGACTCACATTGGGTTGTTGTTGGCTAGTTTTTTTGGGGTGTACCTTTGTTTGCTCTCTTTGTTTTTATTCTTCTAAACCGTAGCCTCCGCTGTGGGTTTCGACATTCTACTAATGCTCCATGGATTTTAGGGCTTTTTACATAAATATTATGTTTTTAGTAATTGCTGTAATGTGTGCATCTTCTTCTTTTAGATAGTTGTGAGTTGTCAATGGTACACATGTCTCTTCCCTTTCCAGATCTTTGAAAGATTAACATCGCATTGCGATAAGTATCAAATGTTCCCCCTTCAAGAAGCAGAGGAAGAAGATAGTCCTGAATTTAGTTGGGGTGCCAAGAAGGGAAGGGGTGCCACGAACAAGGACATCCAATTTTACAAGTCATTCACTTATAACGGGGTTGAATTCAACTTATATGATTGTGTTTACATGTGTCGTCGTGATGAACCGGAGCCAGACATTGGTAAGATCGTCAAGATGTGGGAATCGGAAACACGGAAAAGGATAGTCAAGGTGGTATGGTTTTTCCGTCCCGCGGAGGTCACTCATTGGTTGAATAATATTAAGGTGCTTAACAATGAGTTACTCTTGGCTTCAGGAGAAGGCATAGGGCTTTCAAATATTAATCCAGTGGTAATTGTTCCACTCATCCTTTTTCAAAATATTCTTCTAGTCTATCTGTTTTTAGATGTTATGGCTTGACCTCTTTGAGATTTTATTGCAGGAAGCCATCACCGGTAAATGCAATGTTGTCTGCATATCAACTGATAGGAGAAACCCTCAGCCAGAAGACGAAGATCTGGCAACAGCTGAGTTTCTCTTTTATCGCACCTTTGATGTCAGAACTCGCGAGATATCTGACGAATTTCCAAATTCAATAGCGCAAATTGAAGGTACTGACACTAATTCTGTTTCTTGATTTTCATCCAGTACTACAACATTGTGCATTTATGATTGAATGAGACATCTTTTTAATTGCTTGAATGATTGGCGCTTCTTACATTTCTATGTCATGCTTGAATGATTGGCTCTTTTTAAATGCTTTAACATATGAATACTATCTTTCAGAATTTTGTTTTCTCAAATTTCTGTGTTATTTATTCGAAGACAATTTATTTAATTCTCTGGGAAGCTCAGTTTTATAATTGCTTAAGATTATGCTATACACTCAAGAGCATTGTATAAATGAAGAAATGAAATAAGTACCAGGATAAAGTTACAAAAGTACCATAAAGAATAATCCGCCACATTGCTGTTTAAAAGGGTAGGACTCCGACTCAGACACTTATTGTTTTTTCTGTGCTTTCCCCCATGCACATTCTTGTTTTAGGAATTTTTCCGTCACTTTGATGTCTTCTTTCACTTGATAGCACAAAAGAATACTAGAAAGAAATAAATAATTTGTGCAATAGATAGCAAAGCATACTAGAAAGAAATAAATAATTTGTGCAATAGATGGCAAAGCATCCTAATATACGATTTCACTAGAGTGGTTTTAGTCAAGTTGTGTTATGTGAGGACAATATTGCTAGCACTCAGGTTGCTTCTTCTGTAGAGTTGGGAAATGGAAGAATAATATAGATAGATAATGGACTCTTCATGGCTATTTACATCATCCATGCATTCCCATTCACAGCCATTTGGTTTCAGCCTATCTTTTTGTCTCCTTTTAGTCAGCCATTACCCATTAGTGCTCCTTTAAATCTGATGCATATCTGGATAGTTGGTTTCCTAGAACTCTCCGAAACTGTTTGACTTCTGATGTGGTATTTCTTCAACTTTCTTGGAATTTAGAGCAAGGTCATGTTTCTTTCAGTTTTTACCTTGCATTCTCTGCTTTTAAAATATGGCTTCAATCTCGAATTTAAGGAGCTCTAGCGATGGATATATTGGTATAAGTTTCTTAGAAGTTTTTGTTGTGGCTGACGGTTTCCTTTGATTGAATGCACTGGATAAAGTACTAACCAAAGAACTGTAGTGGTGGACATATATAGAGAGCTGTAGTCATGTCTATGATAATTTCACGTTTCATGGTTGGTATTTGCTTAGCTTTTAATCCGAAAACAAGTTCCCTAAAATTCTCTTCAGAATCTTAATAAAGAAAAAACATCTTCCAATGGCTCAATGCGAGTGTTTGCTGTGGCTTGTGTGTTGTCAGCATAGGGAAGATGCTGGTGTAATCAATATGGACATGTGCTCGTTTTGTTGTATCAAACTTTGCCAGATAAGTGAGGCAGATGATGTAAATTTCTTTGTGAAGAACCAAAATATCTATTGATTTTTGCTTAGCCTACTTGTATGCATGAAGGCTTCTATTTAAAAACTAATCTCTGAGCTCTTGAAATGCTTGCGGGAAAATCTGTTTCTTCAGTTTATACATTCTTCCTCTGAGGCATTCAAATTCTGAAAACAATGATTTGAGACATTACTTCACTCCGACTGCAGTGGAGCACTTCTTTAATAAGGTGATAGGTCGGAAGCAGCCTCCTCATTATGGCGGAAAAGGAAGGCTTGAAAAGTCACATTCATCACTTTCATTTGGAGGAGAAACAACTAAAACAATGCTGAAAGATGGACAACCAGGAAGAAACACTCGTAACTACTTGTAGACATGTGAGGTAAATTCTTAGTTGCAATGTCAACCACCCATGGTTATTTTCAATTTGGATTTTGCAGAGTCGATGTTGCCACCTGTGGCTCTGGGCAAGCAAACTAAATCCTCCACAAAAGGTGTTGCTATGGCAAGAACGAACCAGTGCAGTACCATTTCAAAGTGTCAGGTGACAGAAGTTGTAGGAAAAGGTGATTACTCGGAAAGATAATGGGTTCTAAATCTTGTAAATTCACATTTGAGCTTAATTGTTTATCAGGTCATTCCCAGAACTGAATAAAATCACAATTAGTTTAGGTGGACAAGGCAATATTTCTGTGATGGACAAGACTGTTGCCAGAACTGAAGTAAAACATTCATATTGTACCTCGTCTACCAGCTTATCTGATTCTCATGCTTTGAAGAAGAGAAAATTTCAAGACTTATTAGGTTTCTTTCTTACCTTTAACTTTCTCTTAGAGTCAGTGAACAAATCAATATGGATATTGTCTGATCGGGGATATGATCCTTGCAGGTACTACACCATTTGACCAACATGAAGTCATGAAATCCACGAGTCAGGTCATTGAAGTAACACCAAGGGTGAAAGAGGTAAGCCCCCCCCCCCCCCCCCCCCACCCCCACACACCACACACCACACCCACCCACCCACCCTTTTTTTTGTGAGTATAGGGTCCTGTGAAGGATTTGATTCACATAGAAAACATCTTTCATTTTGTAAGCAGTGCTAATAATCTTGAATATTGAGGTTCCCCTCTATAATTTGAAATCTCTGATTGCTCATGCCTGGCATAATGTTTCTTTTTAGTTCTCAATTTTTGATGTACTGCATCCTCTGATGAGTGCTCATACCTGGCATAACGTTTCTTTTTTAGTTCTCAATTTTTGATGTACTGCATCCTTGTGTCTACTGACCTTGTAACTTGATTATCTGTTCTTTTTTGTATCCGTTTGCCGACCTCATCTGTTGTATAACTAAACTCAGGTCGACACCTGATATCAGTGATTGGATACAGTAAGGGACCTCTTCACCTGTTTTGAATTTAGATACTTTTCTGATATGCTACCTTTTTACTTGCAGGGTGCTAGCACATGGTTCAGGGAACAGGTTAGTTTCCTATCTCCATTGTTTCCAACATGTTTTCTTTGGTATGATAAAAGAAGTTAAGTTGGTTTTGAAAGTAATGTAAGCTTCAATTGTTTAGGCAAAAGTAGAACATATAGTACATGATATTCTTTAGCTTCAGAACAGTTATTTATTTTATATATTGTGATTTACGTATGTTATTTTGTTCTGCCCAGCCATGGAATGAAAGACTCCTATTAGCTCAAGAGGGAGAAACACTTGTGTTACTTGAGAATCTTGATCCTTCATATGCATCAGCAGAAGTGGAGGTACATAGACGAAACTCGGGTTACTTCCAAATGTTACCATTTCAAAAAAAATAAAAATGAAGGTAAATAGAATGGATTTGTTGTCTATTTCAGTCTAACATGTGTTTTGTATCATTCATTTAAATGGTTGATGCCAAAACACTTTCAAGTGCTTTACCAACCTAAAGAAAATTAGTAATTCATGTCCAAAGTGGATGCACAAGTGGTTGAGACATATTAGTAACAACTTGGAGATCCAGGATTAGCATCCATCTTACACATGGTTTGAGGCTTTGAGTCATTTGCGCTATCTTGGTTGCCAAAATTACCTTGGCAATGCACTTATTGGTTGACAAGCTATTAGGTGAATTAGTTGAGGTGCACACAAGTTGACCTAGATGCCACTATAAGCTGGCATAAATACCAACCTGACATTGTCGTTTGGTTGGGAAATAGTTATCCCGGGATTACTAATTCCGGGATTAGTTATCCCGGGATTTCCCCAGACACCGCGCATAGCTGTAGCTTTAGTGCACCGGGCTGCCCTTTTAGTTATCCCGGGATTACCCAGGATAACTTACTCCACCATGCATATGGGATAAGTTATTCCATCACTATGGTGTAAATGGTGAGATAAGTTATCCCGGTATTGATTAATCCCTCCAACCAAACATTTTATCCCGGGATTACTTATCCCTTATACCTCACACCAAACGACCCCTTAAAGCTTAAACAGGAGTTGCATCTTCAGACTTTAATCTAACGGTTCATATCCCAAGAAACACCAGATTGGATACATTATGCGATTTGTGAAAATCCAGTAAAATTTATCATTTTATTCTATTCCTTAATAATCATTTTGAGATATGTGAGGCAACAACATCAGCAACATACCCAGTAGGTTCCCACAAGGTGGGGTCTTGGGAGGGTAGAATGTATGTAGACCTTATTACTACCTCTACGAGGTAGAGTAGTTGTTTCCACGAGACCCTCGGCCCAAGTACAACAAAATCAAGTACAAGGAGAAGAAAACAATGAAGAAAGTATAATCAATTAATAAGGAAATGCATCACAGAGCGTAGACTCAAGAAACAATAACAACATCAAATAATGTGGTAATCAGAACAGTAGACAACACATGTCGATAGATACCAAAAGCAAGAAGCACAATGATACGACTAATACTATGACAAACACCAACAACCCTAAATCTTATAGAGGCAACACAACACTCTACTCCCTACTAACCTTCTTCCCTAATATGCGACCTCCACACTTTCCTATCAAAAAATCATGTCCTCGGTAATACTAAGTTAAGCCATATACTTTCTAATTACCTTTTCCCAATGCTTTTTAGGCCTACCTCTACTTCTCCGTGTACACACTATAACTAACTTCTCACACCTCCTCATTGAGGCATTTGTGCACCTTCTCTTCACATGCACAATCCATCTTAGTCTCGCTTCCCTCATTTTGTCAGCCATGGTGGCCACTCCTACCTTTTTTTGGATAACCTTATTACTTATTTTATCGCTCCTAGTATGTCTACATATCCATCTCAACATCCTTATGTCCACAACATGTATCTTCTGAACATGAGAGTTCTTAACTGGCCAACACTCCACCCATACAACAAAGACAGTCTAAGCACCACTCTGTAAAAATTCGTGTTAGAGTTGTGACCCGAATTTTGTTGATCCGGCCCTGAAAGTTTCGCGGTACGACTTATGTTTGTGATTTTCAATGGGGTCGGTGGTGGTAACTTAGGGATCGCCCTCGCACCCTTGCGGTATGGACCTTTATGTTTTTGGGCCTAGGACCTATTTGTACGCACGTATTATGTAAGTGCGATTTAGTGGTCTGTTTCGGATTATTCTCACATACACGAAATTGAGACTATTATCTCCAACATTGTACTCTCTCTTCATTATAGTGAAACCTCCTCTGCCTCTGCCCATGGTTTTTTCCCTCAAGGGTTTCCACGTAAATCTGTGTGTTCTTGTTTTCTTTTGCTTGTGGTTTGCTTATTCTGTCTGATTCATAACACTTCCATTAACCAGCAGCAGTGGTGGCGCAGCGAAAAGGGGCTGCCCCAACCTACCCAGAGGTCGAGGGTTCGACCCTGGGTATGGACAAACACTCTGTTGGGAGCTCTCCCCCCAAATGAGGCCTGATGCGGGGCTAATCCGGATATAGTCGGACTCCTAAAAAGCGGGTACCGGACACCGGGTGGTTTAAACCAAAAAAAATACTTCCATTAAGCTCTGGTGGTACTTTTTTATCACATAAGACTCTGGAAACAAGCCTCCATTTCATGCGAGCCACACCAATGCAATGTGTGACATCTTCATCAATGTCCCCATGACCTTGGATTACAGACTCAAAAAACTTAAAACTACCTCTCTTGGGGATAGGCTGTGAGCAAGCTTTACTTCCACGCTTGTCGCATGTATCGCATCACTGAAATTGCATTCCAAATATTTTCTTTTGGTCCTGCTCAACCCTAGACTCTAACTTATGTCTCCAAACCTCCAACCTATCATCAACACCTTCTCGAGTCTCATCAATCAACACTAAATCATCCTCAAATAACATGCCCCATGACACCTCATCCTGAATAAACTGCGTCAACTCATCCATCACCAGGCAAATAGAAAAGAGCTAAGAATTGATCCCTGGTGCAACCCTGTCTCCACATGAAAGTTCTCTGAGTCTCCTCCCACTGTTTTAACCCGAGTCTTGGCCCCATCATACATGTCCTTTATCGCCCTAATGTAAGCCACCGGTACACCTCTAGCCTCTAGATACCTCTAGAGGACATCCCTCGGAACTTTGTCATAAGTGAGGGTTGTTGGAAATATAAATTTTATTTCTCAAGAAGAATATTGTTATTTCCTAACATTAGCTTCTAGGCAAATTGTCTGACCATTGAATGGTTTCGTAAAGACTCATTGTGTGATGCTGTTGGCTATTACAAAATCATTTACTTTTGCCATACGGATTGTTATTCTTGATTAACCATCAACTATTAACCTCTCTGTTAATCTTCGTTATGGATATTAATCTTCATCTGTTGGAGCTAGCCTCTTAGCTCTTATGAGATGTACTTTTCTTTCTCTCTATGTATATATTCTTCTGTCCTTTTATTCTGCAGAGATAGCTATCTCAAGACATTTCTTCTTGAATTTCCTTTTGTTGTTTCTGCTTCTAATTTTATACTAGAAGAGCTTGTGTCATATGTCATCATTTATCTTTCTGAGTTTCTCATCAACTGTATTCTAGGATATTGTTTGGCATGCCTTGGGGCAAAAGGTTAGTGCAAAAATGGTGCAACATAACACTTTCTCCAATCCCCTAAATGGTAAGTCGTCGTGTATCTTTATCTTATATCCTGGAGTCATTTTTTATTAACATCTTTCACAGTGAATTCGTTTTATAATTCGAATGAACACTAGCAGGAAAAGCATTTGTTATCTTCAAATCAAGTGAGGCTGCAGAGACCGCCATTTTTGAGTTGAAAAGGAGGTGCCTTATGTTAGGTGATGGGAGGTACTAGATCAACTTGGCAAATTTTGTCTCACCCTTTGCTTGTCCCTTTTATTTTTTTTATTTTTTTTTTGAAACTGGTAACTGCTCACCCTTTGCTTGTCTTGTTGATAAGATGTTTTTAATGCATTGTTCCTACACACACCTTGCTAGTTATCATCTGTTTTTGTTGCTTTGTGTAATGAACTTCAAAGTCCTTGATGACATTAGTTAGCTGGTAGTGTTTTAAAAGGCGCGGGCATGAGACAAGGCATTTTGTGCAACATGGGGCGAGACGTAAGCCTTGAGACATGAGGAGTAAGCTCCATGGATATTCATCTTTGTATTTGATAAATTAATATAATTAGCATATAAATCACAAAAAAGTAAAGTTACATTAAATTGTGGAAAATCATAAAATTAGTGTGCGTCTCTCTCTCTCTCTCTCTCTATATATATATATATATATATACACACACACACACATACATACATACATACTTGGAAGAGTGAGAGATGAAAGATGCATTGCACCTATAGCATAGTTGTGATCTACTTGGAGTTGTAAAATGATAGTTCCAAATTATTTGAAAAATAAAATGGCAATAGTATAAAGTCATTATTTCAAAACCTAAAACCAGAAAACAAATAACAAATGCCTATTATAATACAATAGAACATTTTTTCGAATAAAGCCTCCTGAATAGTATCTAAATCAGAGTGATATAAAAATGAAATCTAAATCAGAGTGATATAAAAATGAACTCTAAAATCAGTAACTAACTTGAAAAAAAATTAAAAGAGAGTAAAAAGGAATTGATGGAAATGAAGCATAAAAAAGGAATTTGCAAGCATTTGATGTCGAAGTTTTTGCTTTGTAGTTTGCACTTTGCAGAAAAAGAGCCAAAGAATAATTGATTGCTCAGTTAATGACAAAGTGAAACAATTATGAAATTAGGGATAACAATTAAAAAGAGATCTTTGAATTTTGAGTGTTTTTTCTTTAGTTTGAGAATTTACAAGTAGCCCACTTTTGATTATTTTAAGTAATAAAGAAAACTTGTTAAGCAATTTTGATTTCAAGTTTGGGAAGTTCTATGAACTTGTGCTGCAAATGAACACCTGGAAGATTGAGACATATGCTTAAGCAAACGCTTGGGAGGTTGGAACTTATGTGGTTGTGCCTCACGATAGTTGCCCTCTGCTAATCTGTCTCTGTGATTCAGCCCTCCTAGCTGATGGCTCGCCCCTTGAATCGCCTAGAAAACATTTTTGAATGCTCTGATTATGATGAGTGTAATATTATCTTTTTTTGTCTCAGAGAGTTATCCAGAAGCCAAGAGGTTAATTGTGACAATTATTACTGTCCGCTTTATCTATGTAATTTCGCCTGATGGATCATCAGGTAGAAGTCATATAATGTTATTTATACTCAGCCATCTCATGGCACTGGATTTTTTCATGTAGAGAGTTGTTTAGGGAGAAAGCTTCTCAAAGGTAGTAGAATTAGTCATAGGCTTTGGTGCTTGAAGTCATGAACCCATGCCATGAGACAAGTTTTTGTTGAGTTCTCACGAAGTGCTAGGAATCTCGTCTATTCTACTCTTTGCCCCCAAGAACCCTCCCACTAACCTTCAAAGCTTACTGAGGACATGATCCTAGATAAGGAGGTATGGAGATTGAAGATTAGGGTAGAAAGTTAATGGATAGCCGAGTGTTGCTGCATTTCATGTGGGAGAGGCAGGGGACTGGCCTCCCCTCCGTTTCTCCTTATTTGTTAACTCATATTTAGGTGTTTATTTCTATCGGTTGCTCTATTTGCTTTGTATCCTGATTTTTGCCGTTTTATTTTCTCGTAATCGTGATTCAAATTCTTCTTTTCTTTTGAGCCGAGGGTCTATCGTAAACAACCTCTCTACCCCCATAAAGGTAAGGGTAAGGTCTGCGTACATCCTACCCTCCCTAAAAGTCACTTATGGGATTGCACTGGCTGTGTTGTTGCAATCCTCCCAAATCTGCCCACTATAGAGGGAGAAAGAAAAATAATGTAAATCTCATTCATGATATTGGCTTGTGCTTCTTACTGGAAACAAAAATGATATAAATCTCAGTCATGATAGTTTCTTGTGCTTCTTATTGGAAAGAGAAATGATGTAAATCTCACTCATGATAGTGGGTTGTGCTTCTTTACAATGACCTCTATTTTGACATTATCTTGGATTAAATATTTTGATTACCACTATTTTATTGGGTAAAGCTGAATGAAATATGAAAAACAGTTAAGGCGAGGGAGATAATGGCATTGTTGTTTATGTCTTGTTAAGGCCAGTTGTTGCTCGGAGGGGAACTATACAGGAGCCAATGGAAAGTAGAGACTTTCCTGGCCATCTGTCCATTGGAAAACTCAAATTTCAAAAGCTAGAAGAAATGGTATGCATTTCGCTGCACAAATAAGCTGCTCCTCTCCCTTAATTTCTATTTGAAGATCCAATTTTCACGAGTCCAATTTCTCTTATGTAAAGAGAAAAGCAGTATCTACATCACACTTCTCCCAGATGAACACAGTCGAACATGGGTTGGCCGTTGAATGGCGTGTACTACAGGAAAAGTCCAGCCTGTGGTGGAAAGCTTTACATCAGGTGATTATTCCCTGTCATTCTGTTTTTTATCCTCTCCAGATTGTTGCTGTTTTTTGTTAGTTCTTTCTAAGTCTATATACTTTTCTTGTTGCAAGCAACAAGCAGCAGAAATTGAACATCTTCGTAGCAAGTTGAAGAATCCTATTCAGAACTCTGTGTAGGATCTAACCGTAAGTTCAATCCACTTTTTTTAACTGTTTAGCTTTGCGCTGAATTTTTTTTGGTTTTGTCCTTGTGTTATTGTCCAGTTCCACCTATAAGAGGATTTATATTCTCTCGTTTACACAGGTACTCGTTTTGTTCGTTTTCTTGTGGCCAAGAGGCATACAGAGGTATGGACCCTTTCTGAATATGGGGTTGCACCTAAGCACATAGTAGTACAGAGATTTTGCTTTTGTCTGATGATATAGAATGCAACATTTTGTGCAGCACTATAATGCACCATTTGTGGTTCACTGTATCGCTGTGAATTACAAAGAGGTAGGCAGTTAGCTATAAGATTAGTCGTAGCCCTTTTGAGGAACACCCTTGATTCATGGTCATCATTAAATCCGTTAAAATTTATCAAATTTTGTTTTAGTGGACCTAAAGTGTAATTGCTTTGTAAACTTTGATGGACTATTATGTTTTGAGGGATTGTTTGATCATTTTCTCGAGGGTCGTTTGGTTGCTTGTTAGGAAGGACGTTATTCATGCATTAGAATTAGTCTGATTAATACCAAATTTGCTAGTGTTTTAGTTGTTTGATGCACAATTCAGTACATCAAGTATGGTGTTTGGTTGTCGTTTTACAGCCTATTCCAATTGAGTAAAGTATGTGACTTTCATATTTTATGTGGAAAAAGGTCATATATATCCTTCAACTATTGAAAATGGTGCATAAATATCCTTCATTATACTTTTGGGTTATTTGTATCCTTGTTGTCTAACTTTGGGTACGTATATATCCCTGAACTATTGAAAATGATACCTATATACCCTTCAGTTAAGACGGCACGCGCCGCCTGCCTGTCCTTATCTGAAAGGAATTAACCCATTTCCCCTTAATTGACCTGCCAGTGAAATGTTTTACTGTTGGAGTTGGAAGCGAGTTTTGCTCGTACCTATTTCTTGGTGAACCAAAACCCAATGCGGTCGCAGAACATTTCTTTAGGATGAGGATACGTGGGCGAAATTCGCTTTCAACTCTGACCGTAGAACATTTCACCGGCATGTCAGATAAATTGCTAAGGAGAAATGAGTTGATTTTTGTGAATGGGGACACATGGCGCACACCGTCTAACTGAAAGGTATATATGTATCATTTTTAATATTTTGGGGTATATACGTACACAAAGTTAGACGGCAGTAGTACAAATAATCCAAAAATATAATGAAGGATATTTCCATACCATTTTCAATGGTTTGGAGGTATATATCACCTTTTGCCATGTTTTGTCGACTCATGTACTTAGATATGAGTTGTTTTATTGATGCTTCTGTCCCATTGTTGTGGCTAATCATAATGATGAGAGAAATTAATGTCATAATTTGAGTGAATTCTTTCTACCTTTGTTGTCTAACAAAACTATTCAAGGTAATGTCACTGGATATGTTCTATGCTTGAAACTGTGGTGTATTTGGCTTGATAGAGAGTGTAGGACAAAGATATGGAGCAACTAGCATGGTTTGGACATAGTGGAATCAACTATAGGAATAGGAGATGGTGTATAGGCCATCGCATTAATTATATTGGTTAGTCTTAATACTTGTAAAATCTTAGGGTTCTTAGAAGTAACACATGCGTACCATTAAAGGAAAATGATATTTTATATAACAAGAGCTAGCAACTGCGAAAAAAAATATTTCAAATGTTAATCCTATTAATTTTATATGTGAATAATTTATTCTTATTCAATTACTACTTAAATTGATATTCCTTGTAACTTCCCAAGTAATTTCCAAATCATCTACCAAGCAACCCTAGGAAATAACCTTTATTCCTGCCTCGTGTGGTCGGCTTTTCTATATTTTATAAGTAGCGGTTTCGACATGTCTATTTTAGTTGCTTTAATCATAATTTTATTATATTATTTTTAATTAATTATTATAAGTTATTTATGTATAAAAAAGTTAATAATATTTAATAAGAAAAAGTAAAATAAGCATTTATGACATGTCTAATTATAATTTTACTAAATTTCACCCTTAATTAATTATTATAAGTCATTTAAGTGTTAAAAAATTAATAATATTTAAGAAAAAAGCTGAGATAGATATTAAATGACAAATTAACTCTTGATATTTTAAATTAATTTGACATTTTATATGAGGCTCACTCAGATTTTTTTACAAGTATTTTTATGGTAACTAGTTTAGGTGTACGCGCCTCGCGCGTGTATCTCGCTTTATTGAGTTCAAACGTTATACTAAATAGGATATTTATTTAAATAATAAAGATGAATACAATAATTAAATTCAACATCTTTTGAAGAATTTATTTAATTAAATATAACTTTATCAAAATAAATTCTCAAAGACGATTGACATTCATCTACCACCTGTAACTGCAACAAAACAACACGATGATAGAGACATCAAAATAATATAATTAAATCTAACTCTTTACACAAATTTTCTTAAAGTTGCCTGTAAATTATAACAAAATAATATGACAATAAAGATTGCAAAATAATGTAACTAAACTTTACATTTACACACAAAATTTTTTCTCAAAACAGAGATATAAAAATAATATAATTAAACCTAGCCTTTACCTAAAAAAATTTCTCAAAGCCGATTGTCATTCATCTACCACCTGTAAATTCATCTACGACCTGTAAAATAAAATAATACAATAATGATCACAAAACTTCAGTTTTGATAAAAGTAATTCTTGTCTGAGCGAAAATTTTGACACTAAAGGATGACTTGAATGAAAATAAAGAAGATATATATACCCCCACACGTTAAATTTTATTATGTTAACAAAAATAGTGAAGAAGTTGAGGATTAAAAAATTAAGCATCCACCAATCTAAACATGCAACCGAATCAAGTTCGATGAGCATCAGTCATATTTTTTCAATAATTAAATTAATTTTTTTTCTAGTTTAACGTGCATCTTAATATTTATAGAAATATTTTCTTAATAGAGGAGTCTATATATGAGTTCTAAGGTTGTCTCATATATTTCTTTTTTCTCTTCCTTTAATATCATAGCAATCAAATTTTGGTAGTCATGTTTCTTTTTTCTTTTCCTTTTATATTACAACAACCAAATTTTGGTGGAAAATTGGAAAACGGAAAAATGAGGCGTGAGTCATATTTCTTTTCCTTATATGAATTGTGAAAAATGAGGCGTGAGTCATATTTCTTTTCCTTAGATGAATTGTTAATAAATAAAGTATTATTACTATTTTTTTAGTTTTGATGGAAATTATGATAATTTTTTTAATCATATTTTTTAAGACTCTTTATTATTATGTATATAAGGAAAAAGAAAACTTACCAATATTAGTTTTTCATATAGTTTTCTCTAATCATTTTTAGGACTTCTTAATTTTAAATATTATAAATATGGTGATATATTAATTAAAGAAAATAAGTGAAAAGATGATTTTGTCTATTGCGAAAGTTTTTAATGAAGGGCAAAAAGTTCAAATCACTTTTCTAAGTGTTTTCACACTTTTAATATATTATATATTATAGATTATAGATAGATTATAGATATAGATTTTGCTATATTACTTCTAATTAGTTGTTGTAAGTCATTTAAGACATGTTTACTTCACTTCTTCAATCGTAATTTTATTATATCACTCATAATTAATTATCATGGCATCTAAGCATTGTATCACTTAAATTGAAATAAAAAAAAAAATATTACTATAAATTACAATAACTAAAAAATTAAATTATTTAAAAAATGTAATTGACTATCAATGCCACAAAAGTTTGACAAGGAGAGAAACATGTATTATTTGAAAATAGCATAAAAAGTAGTATTATAAATTACAATAGTTAACAATTTAAAATATATTTTTTAAAATAATTTGTTATATATTTTTTTAAAAAAAATATGTAAAAAATACTATAAATCTTAATAATTAACAAATTAAAAAGTTTAAAGATCAAAATTTTTGCTTTGACACAACTTTATTGGTCCTTTCCCTTACTTTCAATATTTTTTTCTCCGTTTTAATTTATTTGCCTTATTTTTTTAATCTATTTTATATTTCAAAAAAATATATAATTTTTTTTATAAATCACAATAATTAACAACTTAAAAAATTTAAAAGATAAAAAAATATTTGACTGACTCTCAAAATTGTTCAGTGCCACTTAAATTGAAATAGAAGAAAAGTATTATAAATTACAATAATTAACAGCTTAAAAACTTTAAAAGATAAAAAAATATTTGACTGACTCTCGAAATTATATCAATACCACTTAAATTAAAATAGAAGAAAAGTATTACTATAAATCATAATAATTTAAAACTTTAATTATTTTAAAAATATAATTAACTATCAAATGTCATCAAAATTTGAACAAGGAGAATAGGTATATTATTCAAAAATTACATAAAAAATAATATAGATTACAATAGTTAACAACTTAAAATATATAAAAATATATTAAAAGTATGATTAATTATCTAAATTCTATTTATGTTATACAAATTGAGATAACATATATTGAATCCGTGCTAACATGACTCCTCTACGTCTAGTTTAAATAAAAAGAAACAGGTTGAAAACGTGAAATTGGATCGACTTTTTTCATCCCCGCATTATAACAACCAGTTCAGTGTCCTTTCTTTCCTTTCTCGAATCCAACGTTAATCATATCCTCTTTCACTTTTTCAATTTGTATATGTTTAATTTGGAACTGAAAAAATATTGTTTTTGTACCTTTATAATTTCTAGTTAAAAATATGTATAATATATTCAAATCTTCTTTAATCTTGTTTTTTTAAGCATATCATGTGAGATATTAAAATTTAAGAGTTGTTAAACTAAGAAATAATTTTATTTTTTTTAATCAATCAAAAAAGAAAAT
This sequence comes from Capsicum baccatum var. pendulum, assembly GCA_030864225.1. Classification (NCBI taxonomy): domain Eukaryota; kingdom Viridiplantae; phylum Streptophyta; class Magnoliopsida; order Solanales; family Solanaceae; genus Capsicum; species Capsicum baccatum. The sequence continues at coordinate 131,157,845 of CM061551.1, read as the reverse complement.
TGAACAAATCTCTATCTCTATTATATTAAAAGTTTGAAGGGTCTTATAAATCTCATTTGAACTTTTTGTCCTTCGTTAAAAAATCTTTCTTTTAGACAAAATTATCCTTTTGTCTTTTGAATTACAAAATTTAGTCCTATTTTATGTAAAGACAATCACGTAAATTACTCAAACAAATAAATCATCAAAATCCTATTCCAATCAATAAAGTCTTGTTCGTATTATATTTAACAAAGTCCTATTTTACTTAACAAAATCCTATTCTACTTACACTCCGATGTCTCCATATTCTATTTAACAAAGTGAGCAAAATCCTATTCTACTTGAAACCAAAAAAAACAAAATTCATTTTTAATAAAATTAGGACAGGGAGCTCACTGCTTCTATAAATACGTTCATAACATCCAACTAATTTATCTCCTGTTGTCTCAGCAGTTTTTGTCTCTTCCTCATGTTTTAAGGTAAAAATTAAATTTAATTAAATAAATTCTCCATCGTTATATATTCAAAAGATGTTGAATTTAATTATTATATCCATCTTTATTATTTAAATAAATATCTCATTTATTATAGTGTTTGAACTCATTAAAGTGAGGCACAGGCGCGAGGCACGTAGACCTAAACTAGTAAATTCTAATAGAGGGAACATTTAAAATTACTTAAAGTGAATGCCATCTAAATTTGTAAATGCATAAAATAAATATACACTTTCATAATTTTTTGTAAGAATATCGAAGCGCAAAGTGATGAAATAATGAATATACAGAGAGCACTCTCATTTTCGTGTTCTTTGTACTAATAAATCAGCTTGTGTTCCATGAGTACACTCTTGTGGGTCCAAACATATTTTCAATTGAATTCAACTACTTCTAGAAAACTTTAAAAACTCCCAGAGTCCCAGTATTCTTTCTTAGTTTGATTTGACCTTTTTTACATTTAAAATGACTTTGTCAAAGTCTTTCGTATATTCGAATTTGCAAATGTAGGTGACCGAAAGAATAAAAATAATAATCAAATAAAACAAGTGTTAGACTTTTTTCTTTTATTTATTTCAATGTTCTGATTTTCCATAAACAGCCACTAGCTTTAACCACTACCGCACATTCGTGTGTTTCGGAATAAGTGAATTATTTGGATATTTATTAGTGTTTCAAAATAAGTGAATCATTGAATTTTTTTTCAAATTTACCCTTATGATTTGACAACCAATTAACTTTTGAAAATGTATTATAAGGTTAATTTTTTTTTTTGATAAAAATGAAAAGTTATGTTAAATTTATGTCTTTAATGTTTTTTTCTTAATCTGTGTGCCAAAATTCAATAATTCATTTATTATAAAATGGAGGAAGTATTAGTCTAGCTACCATATTTATCTAAATTTAGGATGGCTACTGGCCAAATAAGAACGTGGCCTAAAGCAAATTTTAAAGTAAGCTTTAATTTTTAGGATTTGAATTTTTAAAAGAATAACAATGCCTATAAACTATTATAGATAATATTTGAATCGCATTCTTTATTAACTAGATGACTTGGGTTTGAGACTCGGAATGAACAGAAATCTTACTAGAGATTGCTTTCCTTTTTAATCGATGCTGCAAATCTCAAAACCGAATTAATCAAAAAGTTTGATAAAAAATATTGCATACCCAAAATTTTGAGGCATAGTGACTTGATCCTCTGATCGTTGAGGCTTAATTTTTTTCTTTGATGTATTATAGTTTTCCAATTTTCTATAAACACCACTAGCTTTAACCACCACCACCATAGTTATCTGAATTTAGGGTGGCTAAATAAGAATGTGGCCCAAACAAAACAAACATTAACAGTAAACCTTATTTTCTCGGTTCAATATTTTTAAAAGAATAATTAATCCTATATATCTATTATAGGTAAAGTTTGAATCTTATTTTAATTAGAGTTCTTGAGTCTGAACTTCATAATAGACAAAAGTCTTGCTAGAGGGCGATTTCCTTTCTAATCAATCTTGCATATCTTAAATCAAACTAATCAAAAAAATTTGATGAAAAATGTTAGGAGATTCCCCAAAAATTTGAGGCATAGTGGCTTGACCCTCTGATCGTCCTGTCTAATTTGTAATCTTGCCCTCAGGTTTGGTCTAAGACACTAACGACCAGTAAACCTTAGATGTGGAATGATCCTAACGACAAATGTTGATAAAATCAGCCTAAATAATTAAATTTGCTCAATTCGTTTAAATTTGGGCGGATTAATAAAATACTTATTTTATTAATTAGGCTTATTTTAACTAGTTTAGTTTAATCCATTTTAAAACTGAGCTCATAAAAGTACCTGTGAGAAATTTTGTCCAAAAAAATATACTTTTTTGTTTAATACATTTTTATAGTGATAATATAAAGAGATTTCTTTTATTAGGAACAAGTAAATTATAAGAAAACAAACTTTGAATTTAATACTTCATAAAAATTGAGTGGATTAAGTAATAATGTAATTTTAGTTCATTTTCATTTCAATTCATCTCAGCTAAAATAATCTTTTAACATTCACAAACTCAACCACAACCCGGTCACTTGGCACTTACTAGTTACTAACAACCATTCCACCGAATATAGTTTACACTTTCTATTGTGGAATGACCCTAATGACCATTCCACCAAATATTCCCAGTTTACTAGTGTATTATTTTAAATGTGGAATGACTAAAGTTACATAATACTATTATTTTAAATGTGGAATGACTCACTATGAACTTGTCTAGAAAATGCTCTCCCAATGCCATTCCTCTTCCCCTTATCTAAATTCCAAAATTTGTAAAACTTTTTGCATCTTCCTTTAAACAACCACCCTCTTTCTCACCATTATAAATAGCCATGCTCATGCAACTTAATTTGTATACCAAACAAAGTTCTAATAACTCAAATTAAAAAAAAACACTTACTCAAACTTTGTGGTCATTTTTTTCCAAAATGGTTCATGAAAAGCAAGTCATAGATGAAGTATCCGGTTGGCTCAGAGTTTTCGACGACGGTTCAGTAGACCGGACATGGACCGGTCCACCCGAAGTCAAATTCATGTCCGAACCAGTTAAACCTCACGACGACTTCATTGACGGCATTGCCGTCAAAGATGTAGTCGCCGACGATAAATACGGCAGCCGTCTACGCATTTACTTACCTGAACAAAACGGCGGCTCCATCGATAAGCTTCCGGTCGTTGTTCACTTCCACGGCGGCGGTTTTTGTATCAGCCAAGCTGATTGGTTCATGTACTATACTGTTTACACTCGCTTAGCGCGCGTGGCGAACGCCATCATCGTCTCCGTCTTCCTCCCTCTTGCTCCTGAACACCGCCTCCCTGCCGCCTGTGACTCCGGTTTCGCCTCCCTTCTTTATCTCCGGGACCTTTCCCGGCAAAAAATTAACGAGCCTTGGCTCAGTAACTTCGCAGATTTCAACCGCGTATTCCTCATCGGAGATAGCTCCGGCGGCAACATAGTCCATCAAGTCGCCGCCAGAGCCGGTGAAGAAGACTTATCTCCGATGAAACTCGCCGGCGCAATTCCTATTCACCCCGGCTTCGTACGGTCTAAGCGAAGCAAATCGGAGCTAGAACAGGAGCAAACACCGTTTCTAACCCTAGATATGGTGGATAAATTTCTAGGGTTTGCTTTACCAATAGGGAGCAATAAGGATCATCCAATCACATGTCCGATGGGTGACGCAGCACCGGCAGTTGAAGAGCTCAAATTGCCGCCTTATTTATACTGTGTGGCGGATAACGATTTGATAAAAGACACAGAAATGGAGTTCTACGAAGCTTTGAAAAAGGCGAAAAAGGATGTGGAATTATGTATCAGCTATGGCGTTGGACACAGCTTTTACCTGAACAAAATTGCAGTCGAAATGGATCCAGTTACTGGCTCCGCAACTGAAAAGCTTTTTGAAGCCATTGCAGAATTCATCAGCAAGCATTAATTCATTAGAGAATGAAGATTAATGGAAATAATAAGCATGGGAATTTACGAGAATACTGCATGAATAGTGAATTCTACATCTGGTTTGTTACGTGCATGCTTTGAACATCTTTGTGTATCGTTTTTAATTATTTTTTAGAATAATGTTTTTAATTATAATATATTGAGAGATCATATATTTTGTAATATATATATATGTAGGCATGATTATTACCCTGAATTTCGATTACGTTTGTAATTTCTGTCGATTTTCGAATCACCTTATGGCCAATGTTATTACTATCAATCAAAAGAGCGAAAAGACAAAAAAGACACAATTGAATGCGACTCCATACCAATCCCATCCAGAGCAATGAGATACGGAGAGAGTGTATGTAGACCCCCAACAAATTTATTACTCCTCAATCTCATTTTCCTCGTTTCAATTTAATGTTACACATTGATTAAAAAAAAAATTAATACCATAGTTATTTTATTACAATATTTCTATTAAATAATATTTATATTTTAATTTGGAGAAAAAATAATTAATATTAATGATAAAAAAAATAAATAAATTATTATCTTGATTATGAAAAATGACAAGTAAAATGAGAAATGATGAGATTTGGAAGGAGTAAAAAATGGAAGAGAGGGAGTACAATAGAATACCTTAAAACAGAAATTTTGAATATTTTCATTCTATTTTCTGGAAAAATTCTAACCAGCAATGTCCACTTTTCAACCTCACTTGTTGTTTGTCGTTTTAGTTGGTTGCTAAGAAATTAATGTTGCTTCATTGGAGATCATCTATGAACTTCCTAAAATTCATGTCATTCTATTTCTACTCTTTACGTACCGTGTATGTCATATAGTACTTTACATGGAAATTGAATGCGTATGATCGTAATTAAGAACAAATATTTGAAATGAACGTATGATATACACACAATATACTCCATTCGTCCCATTTTACCCGTCTCAAATTTTTTAATTTGAAGACAAGACAATTTTTTTTTTCCATTATACCTTTAGTGTAATTGATTACTCCGTATTATTAGCATTCTTGAAAAATGTTGCGAAGAGGAATACCATTAAAAATATAAATGATGTTTTGGTATTAGTCATCCATCAATATTGGAACTAACAACAAGACATAATTAAGAGGGGCAAAATGATAAAGTTACATTACCAATCAATGTTTTTTTAATAGCTGTATCATCGCAATTTGGGACGGATAAAATGAGACGAAGAGAGTATATTGTAGGTGTTGATTCTCACGTACAACATTCATGAAGTAACGGAGAAGGAAGAAATGAATGAGTGCTCTGTTTTGGGAAAATGGAACAAAACGAATATTATTTATTTCATCATTAAGAGGTTTAACCATAATGTAATAGAGAATAAACTACATCAAATTTCAGTCATAAAATTTAAAAGGTCATATATATGTAATTCAACCATGTATTGACTGTTATAGAGCAAGTTGTCATGGAGAAAAATTGCGATCCCATTATTATATATTTTTCTTCATCACATTTTATATGTCATATTTTTTATTTCATCCGTCTTCAAAAAAAAAAAAGTTACCTCACTATATTTAAATAAAACATGTCTTTAAAATTTCCCTTTTACTCTTATTTAAAATAATTTACAACCACACAAATATTCAATGATCATTTTAGACCATAAATTTCAATATTTTTCCTTGTTTGAAACACCATATCAAGTCAAATGGTGCCACATCAAATGAGACGGAGGGAGTAATACATTTTGAAAGAAAAATATTGTCACTTAAAAGTTTTTGCTTTTCTGTGAACACAGAAAGTTGATATTTTTGCAAAATATATATTAATTTACTCAAGATGTTATAGGAAATATCAATTTTACTTGTTAATATCAATTTTTGATGTATACATCAAATGCGTGTAAATTTTATTCCAAATACCCTCTAGCTCCGCTTCTGATAATAGTGCTAACATTTCCAAGTAATTACCACGTAAAGATTTACATTTTTTATTTAGTAGTGAGTACAACGATGTCAAAGAAATTTCCTTTAGGTAATTTCACTACAAATTCAACATCGTGTTTTATGTACTTCATAATACAGAAAGTGCCAAAGTGTATTCAAACCATTTTTTTTTTTTAAAGTCAAGTTGCAAAAGCATTAAAGATGGAACCAATTAAAAAATTTGAAAAAAATAATGATATGTCATCATTGATAAGACAATATAGCAAACTTTCATGCTCCCTTCTGTTTCGTTTTAGTTGAAATCTTTGTAAAAATATTTATTTTAATTTAATTATTTCTTTTGATAAATCAAGAGTACTTTATTATATTCTTTCAATATATTCTCAACATTAAATGACTAAATAAAGTATATTTACTTAAATTTATATTTTTAAAGCATAATGAATAAGGCTAATTTGATAAAATAAACCCTTAATAAATGTTTTCTTAAAGAGAGTGTCAAGTAAAAAAAGATCAACTAATTTAAAACGGAGGAAGTATTATAGAAAATTTTAATCATTTTAGTTGGCCCTTGACTTGACACTCCTTAATAAAATTTTAATTAGGAATATATTTTACTAAATTAACTTTATTAATGATGGTTTAAAATTTTTAATTTGATTATTATTACTTGATATAGTTGTTTAATATTAAATGGAGGCAAAATGGCTTATAGGGCCTCTGTACTAGATCGGTTTTGTAAGTTGGACACTTCTATTTATATATTTGTCATTTGAACCCCTGAACCCACTAAAAAATACGTAACATTTTAAACACTTTTTTGGAATGTATAACACACTCTCCCATGTCAGCTGCCACGTGTGCCACTTCATTTTCAAGCATATCATAAAATTTCAAGTCATTTTAAAAATGTTACATAACAAATTAAATATTAAAATTAATTTAATTAAATAAAAAAATTATAAATTATAGAAAAAAATTAAATAATCATGTTTTTATTTTTGCTCACAAATTAAACATCAAATTCATTCCAAATAATTAAAATTCTTCTCCAACTAATTTAAATTTTTAACTATAAATTTATATATACAAACATAATGAATTTTCTATTTTTAAATTTGAATATCTTTAACAAATTCACAAAAACTTTAAGTTTCTTCAAGTTTATTCATTAAATTCATTAATTTTTCAATATCCACTATCACTCACTTTGAATTCAAATTTAAATTTTAATCTCCCAGAAAATATTAAAAAATTTTAAATTTAAATTTTAATCCTAAAAAAATATGAAAAATTTGAATTGAGAGGAAAAATTAAGGGGCTGGGTGGGGTGGGGGTGCTGGGAACGGACTGGGTGGGGTTGGGGTGCTGGGAATGGGGCTGGGGTTGGGTGGGGGTGCTGGGAACGGGGTTGGGGTGAGGTGGGGTGCTGGGAACAGGGCTGGGGCGAGGTGGGGGTCTTGGGACGAGGCTGGGTTGGGTGGAGGCGCTGGGAACGGGGCTGGGTGGGGTGGAGATGCAGGGAACGGGGCTGGGGTGGGGTGGGATGTTGGGAATGGGGTTAGGGTGGGGTAGGGTGTTGGGAATGGGGCTGGGTGGGGTGGGGTGTTGGGAACGGGGCTGGGGTGGGGTAACAATATTGGGATGGGGCTAAGTGAGGTAGGAGGTACTGGGAATGGGGCTGGGGTGGGGGTGGGGGTGTTGGGAATGGGGCTGGGATGGGGTGGGGGTGGTGAAAACGGGGCTGGGGTGGGGTGCTGGGATGGGGCTGGGTGAGGTTGGGGGGTGCTGGGACAGGGCTGGGTTAGGCGGGGGTGCTGGGACGGGGAGTATGTGGGGTGGGAGGTGCTAGAACGGGGTTGGGTAGGATGGGGGAGTGGCTGGATAGGGGGAGAGGGGTGGCCTTCTTTTTATTTTTTATTTTTTATTTTTTTTAAATATTTTTAAATTAAAAAACTGAAAAAATTGAGTGCCATTTTTTTTTTTAAAAAAATATTTTAATATAAAATTGACCTCCACTCACACCCCAGGCGTGTGACTACACTCTTTTTGTCCTAGTCAGCATTTGAATGCTACATAGGCTCGATCAACGGTCAAAGTATGCAAAATGTTGTTTTTTAATGAGTTCAAGGGTCCAGATAACAAACATGTAAGTAAAAGTCCAACTTACAAAACCGATATAGTACAGGGGTCTACTGAATCATTTTGTCAGAGTAAAATGGAAAAAATATAACAAAATACTATTGATTTCATAAATGGTGTAATTAAATTAGGCTTAAGTCATCGACATGCCCTCAAACTTATTTCAAAAATTAATTTACACCCCTCAACTAAGGTTTGTGCCTATTAGGCCCCTAAACTACTCGGATTTTGATTCAATTGAGCCTTTTTTGTCCAATCAGCCAAAAGCTCAAGTGTGTATATATTACACGCGATGCTGTAGAAAAAAGAACTAATTGAAAGTTAACACGTGGCATTGTAGATCCAATAATTATTAAAAACTAATTATAATTTTTTTAAAAAAATAAAATTAAAATGGGGTCCCTTCAACATTCCCCATCCCACCCTCTCTTATATATCTTTTCTCTATTTTCTTGTCAGTTGTCATCTTCTTCTCCATCTTTTTTTTAAAATATTTGATTTGAGAATTAATAATCAAAAGAAAAAGAAACGAACGTTTTCCACTACCTTTCCCCCTTCCCCCCGCACGCGATCCTCGCCTTCTCTTATCATCTTCTTCTCCATTTCTAAAAAAAAAAAATCAACATTTTTTTACAAATCTTATTTCTTTATCAATCTAATTCATATTTATTACTCCCTTCATCTCATTTTATGTTTCGTCATTTGACGGGTACGGAGTTTAAGAAAAAATGAAAGATTTGGTAAAATTTATCAAATTATCCTTTATCAAAAAATGTGCAAATAACTTTGTTTTTAATTAAGTGGGACCAATAAGGGTAAAAGGGTAATTGTGTCTTTAAAAAGTTGCCTAATAAGGAAAGACGACACTTATTTTGGGACGGACTAAAAAGAAAATGATGACACATAATTTGGGATGAAGGGAGTATTATTTTTCTGCTTCTTGTGTTGTGAGTTCCTTAGAATTTAAATTCTTTAATAATATCAAGTTAGCAGGAACAAATGAAGTTTCGCCGGAATCAAATTTACTCCACAAAAATAAAAAAAACGTAATAATATGTTAAAGTTCATGGCTTCCACTGCTATTCTTTTCTTTTTTTAATTGAAAATGGTTAATTGCATTAACATGATTGTTAAGAATTTAAAAAGAAAAAAAAATAGAGATAGAAGAAGATGGTTGGGGCTGGGGCTGGGGCTGGTGAAAGGGGGAGGAAGGAGTGCTGCTTTTTATTATTATTTTTAATTAAAATTTGTTATTGTATTAAATAAATTGAAATGTGACTTTCTTTTAAAAAAAAAATCATTTGAGACATTATTCACGCGTCCAAGGAAAGTGTAACACACTCTCCTTGCCAAATCAGCATTTTATGTCTGATAGGTACTAATTTTAGCATTTGAGGGGCCTGATAAGTAGAGCTGTCAATATGGGTTGGCCCAGCCCATCTGGGCTAGCCCATACGGGCTTTGAGTTTGATGGGTCAGGCCGGGCTGACCCATTTAAATAACGAGCCAAAAAATACCACGCCCACGCTATTATCCTGTGGGTTGCGGGCCTCACAGGCCAGCCCACTTTTTAAAAAATAATATTTTATAATTTAATTTTACACTGTTAATAAACATAAATATTTATCACACAATAACATATAGTATTAATGTTTGTTAATCAAAAGAGAGCCAGAGCTCGAATCACCCAAAGTAGGAAGAAAACGAAGAGGTGACACTACTCAATCAAAAACATCACGGTTGAAAGCGGATGGCGCGTTGAGGGAGATATAGTGAAGAGGAGACGACTAGCTGAACTAAGGAAATTAGGAAAGTGAAAAGTACAATGTACTCTTTATGTTTTAGTGGTAGATATTTAATTATTTAATTATTTATTAGATAGGAAAGTAGGAAACTTTTCGATTTCCATTTTCTTTGTTAATGGAATCGGTCAATGGTCATCATTGGACTTGATTGTTTTTTTAACTCTTTTATTATTTTTCAGTATTTTATTTTATTTTTAAATTATTTATGATTTGACTGACGGCCGGCCCATGGACTAGCCCAACCCACATTCCTCAAGCCCTACGGGCCATGGGCTTATCCGGGCCGGGCTAAAAAGCTCTGTTCTTAAATGAGCTGCAAAAATTGAAGCCCACCCCATCAAATTACAGATCGGGCCGGGTTGACCCACCGGGCCTTGACCCATAGTGACGGCTCTACTGATAGGTACATGTCTTAATTGAGGAGTCTAAATAAATTTTCGGAATAAGTTTGAGGGCCCGACGATGGCTTAAGCCAATTAAATTAAAATAAATATTTTTAACAAGAAGACTCACTAAAACGAAACGACGGAAGTAGATTGTTTTGAGTATGATGAGGCAGTGTGTTCACCATTGTAGCAACACGTTGATCATCTTTTACATACACGAATGGTCCTCACAAGCCACAAACAATCGATGAAAGTATATGGACCCAAAGTTTATATCCTTCCACAAAACCACCAAAAAAAAATTATGGTTTTTAGATCGTAAAACGATTACTATTTAGAGAGGAAACATTGTTTAACCAAATCATACTGTCAGGGGCGGATTAATGAATTTAATAACCATATAGTTTTGATCTAGTTGTAGGAACATAACACATGATGTGTGAATCAGAAAGATATCATGTTATTATTGAACTCTTCCCAGTAACAAAACTATGATATTGATATTTAAGTGGAAAAGGGGTAAAAGGATGAATCATTATTCATTGAGTTTTCTAAAATTTGAAACTTCGACAAATTAGTATAAATATTATAATAAATATATACTCTATTTATTATTTTATAGAGGAAGTTTATAATATATATATATATATATAAGAGCAATCATTACTTTATCAGTCAGCCATAACATCAATATTTCTTTTTGGGATTTTTTTGAAGTATATACAGTCTAGTGGACTAGCTAGTCCACATCTAATTATTAATTTGAAGAGTCGTTTGGAAAATCCTCCACCCCAATGTTAAAGTAGCAGACGTTACATATTTACAACGTTGTCCTTCTCCAAAAGAACAAATCCTAACCACCAAAAAAGACACTAATTAATTCAAATTCGGATAGTATAGAATCCATTCGGAAATACTTTTCCTTCGAAGAAACTTTTTTTATATCAGGATTTAAAATCAAAACCTCTGAATAACGGAGGAGCATCACAGGTCACAAGTTATCTCAAAACCAAAGCCTCTGAATAAAGGAGGGGCATCGCAGGTCACAAGTTATCGCAGTTCAGGGTTTTAATTCTTAGAAAGTAGTAAAAATTGTTAAACTATACTTATAAGAGTAATCATCAAGTTTACCTAGTAAAATCAATTTTATATTTCAAAAGTTGAAGGTCAGATACGCATTGTATTGATTTACTATCTAGTGATGCCACTAATACTAGTACTAGCTGCTGAATGTAACAATATATCATTTATTGAAGGATACTAGCATTCCAACATTCATATTTTCTGATTTGCAATAAGACACTCATAACCTGTAGATTTGCATTTTTGATATATGTATAGTTTAAGAAGGTCAAATAGATGAGTTTCAAAAAGAATAAATAACAAAGCCTAGGCAAAACTAAGAATTTAGATGGCAAAGTGAGAATACATGAGAGTTATTTGACAGTAGTGAACCAACTGTAAACAATAACTCCCTAGTACCCTGCATTACAGCGAAAACTAAGGGATCCAAACCAAGTTACTCAAGAGAAATGTCTGACAGTTTTTGACACATAGCTTTGTGTAAACTTGAGGCAATAGATAGATACAATGAGACTTGTAAAAAGCTTGTAAAATTGGAGTCCCAGTGAAAGTAAAATAAAGAGAAATTAGATTTTGGACCATAACTGCTTGGTCAAAAGCCAGGAATTTCTCCTGGCAGGGGAGCTAATTCATTATTACCGAACCTCTCCTCGTCATAGAAACAGGCATTAACAACCCTACCACCAAAAAATCGACCTTCAAGTTCTATAAGGGCTTTAGTTGCTTGTTCTGTTCTCTCAAATTGAACAAATATCCGAACAGCTTCTTCATGAGGAAAATTCGCTTCTGTTATCTCAAATATTAAGACACGAGTTACAGTACCGAATTTAGTGCACTCTTCAGCCACCTCACCTTCTAAGTCATCATCAACCTCTCCAGGACCGACCTTAAAAAAGGAAAAAAGGAACAAAAGATGGGTCAGATCATCAAAAGAACAAGAAGTCAGAAAGCTAAGTGTCTGTTCATGAATTAATTCCCTACAGATGGTGCATCAGTTTCCTTCGCCGAATAGCTGCTTTCTGAGCCGAGGGTCTATTGGGAACAGCTTCTCTACCCACAAAGGTAGCAGTAAGGCCTCCGTAAAGATTTACCCTGAGATTACACTGGGTATTTTGTGTAGATGTTACATCAGTTTCATTTATCTCATTTTCTTTTTGGGTCTATTCTAGTAGGCTGATCAATCCCCCCAAACCCCCTCATCATTCTCACTCACTGCATATATATCTTACCCCCTTTTTGTGGGTGGTAACAGAGATCAGCCACATAGAGGAGGAGTTCAACATTCCAGTATGAAGCTCTTGGTAAAGTATAACCTCATACAAGTCCCATTTTTCATTAGATGGCAGAACTATAATTTTGATGAATAGAGATCTCTCAAGGTCCATTTGACCAGTTGCTAATACTACTATATTGTATTTTCATAAAGTGGGCAACCAGTGGAAGTAATGACAAGCATGACACTATTGAATAGGGATAGAGGAAGTGATAAGAGTTTTCACAGATGACTTCTCTAACTTTGTTGGGTCTCTTACTTGTTTTTCGTTGGTCGCCCAGAAGTTTTTCTACTCATACTACCTGGTAATGTAATAGATGTTGAATCAACTACTCCTCAATCCCAAACTAATTAGAATCAGTTATATGAATCCTCAATATTCATTCTAAGATATATAAACATCACAAATTTAAGAAAGAAAAAAGGCAAAATGATATAATAGGCCCTTGTACTTGTGTCTAAGTTTGTATTTTGGACCCTTCTACTTAATCTTTTGCCAACTGAACCCTTAAACTCAATAAAACACAATATTTTAAACACTTTTTTCATCCGTTTAGGCTGCGTGTAATACACCTACAACACGTGGAATTCCACATCATTTTTTAAATGACACATCAGAAATTAAATTTTAAAAAATAAATTAAATCAAATATACCACTTTTTGCAAAATCAGAAAAATGTTCAAGAATCATCTTCTCCATATTTGCTTACAAATTCAGCAAGAAATTCAGTCTAAATAGCTGAAAGATTTCCCCATTTCACTTGAATTTTCAACTACAAGTTCACAAGCACAAACCCAATGAATCCCAATCAAAATTTTGAATTAATGTCACAAATCTACATGACCCATTTGTTGTTTTTAAAGCTTTCTCAAGCTTATTAATGGAGTTTTTTGTTCTTTAACCCACTATCACTCCTCATACATAAACTTATACCTACACCTCCTCTTTGAACTTTTTGGTGTTGGAGGCAAGAAATTGAATGTTGATTTTTCATTTGGATTTACAGTCATATAATTTATGAAGATGGAAGAACACTACTTCTTTAATTATGGTGATACATATTATGTTTTTCTTTATGAAGATGGGAAGGTGTGGGTGGGTCCGGAAAAGGGGAAAAAAGGGGGGGAGGGGGGGTGGCGCGCCCTCAAGAATGGGTGTTAGTATCTATTGTGAGTGTTCTTGCGTAAAGGGCAAAGATGTTGAAGAAGAGGGAGGGGTTGGAGAAGTTTTTTAACTTTATTTTTATTTAATTTGTTTCTTCATGAATTTAACAATTTTTAGTTAGAAGTATTACATTCACGCGATTTTAGAAAAAGGTGATATCATGCACTACATCTGAGACAGCAAAGATATGCCATATAAGATTGTGGTCAATGGTGAGAGGGGCTTAAAATATTACGTATTATTGAGCTTAAGGATTCAGCTGGCAAAGAGTTGAGTAGGAGGTTCAAAATACAAACTCAGACAAGTACAAGGGTCCATTAGATCATTTCGCCAAGAAAAAACTATACATATTCTGTGGTCTAGAAACAAGATTTTCAACAACAATTACATCTCATTCCCAAACAAATTGGTTGGCTATATGAATCTTCCCTAACCATGTTCCCCATTTAAATTCGTTTCTATTCATCTCATAGAAACAAGAATACACAAAACAATGCAGCGGCCATAACCCTCTTATAAGGGAAACATTCAATCCCAGAGGTTGTGTAACCTAATGCGCTCTTAGTTCCAACCCTCCACCTTATTGCCAACAACTTCCGCCCACCATATAGCATGCGCTCCACCCTATTACATCTTCTCATGGTTCCAAATAATTCTTTTAACCAAATTTGGTTGTATTACATTACAATTTTGTTTAATAGCTTAATACAGGAAGCTCCCACCCCTTTTACTTCCTTGGTGACTCGAACTCATAACCTTCGGGTTGGAAGTGAGGGGTGCTTACCATCCAAACAACTTCCTGTTGTCTCATTAATCAAAAAAAGGATACAAATATTCAACCCATCCACAATTCTTCAGATACAATTCACCTTACTTCTCTCATTGAAACTAAATTTATCATGACCCAGCATTACAATCCTACCTAAGTGAAGCCTATCCCTACTTCCTCCGCGTTGTAATACCATCTATAATCCAAAGGTAGCATATGTGTGTGTATCTTGTCCACAAACCCAACAACCCATACAAGCTAGAGAAGTTCAAGTCGAGCTAACCCCTTGGTCCATTCACTAAAAGTGTGACCTTTAATGAAGATATTGGTAATTACCAGCACAACATGAGACCATAAGAGGAAAAAAGAGGTTCTATATCTAGAAAAAGTGGATTCCACTTTAGATCAATGTGAAAGCAGGCAGCAGAAAATATAACTCAATTGAATCAAAATGCATTATGCAAGGAGAAATCATGGTGCATTTGGTCCCACTATGTAGTTGAATTGTCAAAAACAAAGACAAAATTCCACTTATTGAACACAACTAAAAATGATGTGTTAATTCATTTGGATATTACAATTAGCTGATACATGAATATATTTCTGAATAGATGTTTTAAGTAGCCAATGCCAACAGAAAATGATGGGCAGAAGTGGATAATATTCTAATTAGCTACTTTAGTATTTTACTTATTGGGCAATTGTTAAAGATTGATAATACTAAAAAGCAATAAAAAGTTATATTAATACTCAGTAGGTTTTGTTTTCCTCAGAAACGAGTAGTGCTTATTGTCAGACTCCAAAATATTTTGTTAGGTAAAAAGTCTACCAAAGAAAACATAAGACTAATTGGTCATTTCCCCTTTTTTAAAAAGAACCTATAGAATATAGATAGCATAAAACATAGGTTAAAAAGTCCAAATAGTGGATATATATATATATATATATATATATATATATATATAGGTAAATCTGCTTATCAGTATCAGTACACTATCATAAAGCTCAGCCAATGAACATTATATTCATGGCCAAACACAACTCCAACCCCAACTTCAATTTATATTCATGGCCAAACACAATTCCAACCCCAACTTCAATTTATATTCATGGCCAAACACAACTCCAAATGCAAAAAATTGTTATTTTCATGGCCAAACGCCAACAAAGAAAACGGGTCTGTGAATGAATCTAAAGTATATTTAGCTACCACAACTAAATGACTTGTCAAAGTATATGAGTAGCACCCTGATTCTCAAGATGTAACAAATGTCTGAAGAATGAACATTATTCAATAGCCAATCGAACCTAAAACCTTTTCACATGATTAAACTACGTGACTGCCTCTAGAAACACAAATTCAACAATGAAAAGTTAACAATCTTACACCTATCATCTGATAAATAAACAATCAGAAACACTCACTACCAAATATTGAACCTTAAATGAGTTCATCTACATGACCAATCAGAAACTTGTTTCCGATAAAAAATGCAGAATAGTAACTTCTGCCGTATTAGAAGAATAGATTAAGGTGGACGCCAAATTCTGTTTTTCAAAAGCAAATGAGGTAAATACTTTTATTAGGTGGAAGCCAAATTTAGAAGGCTATTCTCAATGGATTTATCAGAATAAATAAATAAATAAATAAATAAATAAAAGACTATTCTCAATGGCATGGCTCAGAACTTCACTTTTACGTGACAAACATAAAAGCAAATTAACAGGCATGTTGGTTAGAGTCATGGAAAAACTAGATTTTTTTGCTTCAATTTTCTCGATGGAAACAACTTTGATTCATAACACACCTTAGCCCCTGAAAACTACTTGCATTAAGGGGTTGTTTGGCACATGGAATAAGGATAATAATCCCGGGATAAATCTGGGATTAACTTTATTCCATGTCACCATTTGTACTAAAATGGTGGGATTACTTTCCCATAAGGGTGGTTGGATAAAATAGTCCTACGGGATATCCCCGATAATCCCATCCCTTGTACCAAATGACCCTAAGTGTAAAACTAAGCCAAAGTCCAAGCGAATGAAAGCAACTTAGCTATATGAAAGAAACTATTCTAGCAAGAAACCATCACAATTTATGCATCTATAACCCCAAGCTCATACAACAAAATCCCAAATCAAACACAATAGATCATAAGTAAAGAATAAGTTAATAGAATGTCTTAACAATCCATACCATATTCCTAAGCAGCACGACTCTCGTTGGAGGCATATTGAAATTCACGCTCTTAACCTTCTTTTCAGGTGGCTGCTGTTTTGCTTCACTAGCCACTATGACCCCACCTCTCTTATCAGTCTTCTTAGCCATCAATGGAGTTGTAATTCCTTGTTCCAGTTTCCCAAGTCCCTGACCTTCCTTCCACCCCATCTTAGCCATCATTCTTTGTGCAGCTGTCATCTTCCCTTCAGCTCCTAATCCTAAACCCCCACTCTCGGACCTCCCAATACTAAACTCATTCACTGATGGCGGTGAAGGCGACCGCGGTGGTCCTCCACCTCCTCCACCACTACTCATTGCCGCTCTCCGCCGCCACGCTTCCTCGCCTGAAATATTCAACTCTCTCTCTTTCTCCCTCTTCTCCTTCTCCTCTCTCTCCCTTTCCCTCTCCTTCCTCTCCCTCTCTTCCAACTCTCTCCTCACTTCCGCCTCCATTTGCTTCCTCTTCTTCTCCCTCCTATAATCTTCGTAATCATTCGGCCTAGCCGGGTCGTATTCTTCCAACACACTGCTCGTAACAGCCACCAACGCCGGCTGAAACGACGTCGCTGCAAAATTGGGATTGGGATTAGTGTTCTCGTTAGGTTTCTGAGCTGATGAAGGCTGGGGTTTGGGTTTAGGCTGAGGTCGGAGGAGTGTTTGGGGTGGGGCGAAGGGTTTACGGAGGGCGGAAGGAGCCATTTTGGTGCTGCTGGACCATATGTTAGCTGTGGTGGCGTTGGGTGGCTTGTCGTCATCGCCGGAGGAGGACGGCGGTGGGAGATCGCCGTATAAACCGCCGAGCATTGTGACCGGGTACTGATCGGAGATTGTTAATTGACGATTTAAGAGTTGGGTGGAAATTTGGGGTTTTAATTGGGTGGAAGTTGGGATTTGTAACATATTGTTTCCTTGTGTGCGTTTTTTTTTTTTTTAAGTTATAGTTAAAATTAGGGAAAATGCATCGTTTTGATTCAAAATTATAGTGAAAAGTTGAATTTACGTCTAAACTATATAATTGACCTATTACATATATTAATTATATAAAAAATAATATTTTTTACTCCCTAAATCTGACGTGAAAAATACATAACTATTTAAATAAAAAATAGCGCGTTTAAATTAAAAATTAATAAAAAAAAAAATTAAAATACTCCTTCCCTAACCCCAACATCTGTCTCCCCACCCCCACCCCAAACAATCATCTTCTTCATCACCCCCACTCCCAAACCATCATCTTCTTTATCACCCCCACCCCGAAACTCCAACCCTAATCCCAACCAACACAGTTTCTTCATCACCCCACCTCCAAATTCCAACCCCATCCCCAAATAACACAATGCATCCTCCACCTTCATCGAATCAATGTCAATCTCACAATGAACAAAATCAAATTGTATTTGATGTTGGGTAAAACCAAATTTTATAAAAAAATATATATAAAATTTTATAGCAAGGATGTTTTCCGGTGAATTCTCGTCGGAAAAGTCGGATTCATCATCGACTTTCTCCTCTTTGTCTGTTAATTATTAATCCATCCAAAAATGGAGCTTGCTACCTTATTAATTTTTTTTTAAAAAAAAATTATAGCTAAAAAACAAATAGAAAAAGTACAAAAATGTGTTGGTCATTACCATTTAAAATATAGAGGCCAACAGTCGAGTGGCCATTTTTTGAAACAATAATAGCTATTATAGCTGAGAATTTTTTATTTTTTTTTAAAGAAAAGATGATAGGTTATGGATGAAGAACATTGTTAGAAGAAATTAATTGTTATGATAATTTTGTTGGTGGGATAAAGTTTATGGCGGTGAATATAGTGTAATGGAGGTTTTGAATATTGACAACAATGGAGGTTTTAGATATTGAAGAAGAAGGGAAAAAATTAAATTAAAAAGAAAAAAGAAAAAATTATGAAAATAATAAATTTATTATTTTTTCGGATTATGCTGATGTGGTGCTGACGTGGTAGCGCGTGTAAAACACCACACCACATACAAGTGGTGTAATGACAGGGTGTAAAAAGTATCACTTTTTAAAAGTTAAGGTGTGTAATAAGTCACTTATATAGTTTAGGTATGAATTCGACTTTTCGACTATAGTTTGGGGTGGAAACGATGTCTTTTCCCTTAAAAATATATTAATATAATTTTTTTCGAGCTTCTTACTTCAATTATTCATTGTTCTACTTAGCGATATTGGGTATGTTATTACAATTATTGTTGTAAACTAACATTTTGTATTGAAACATACTTTAAAGTTGAGTTGGTCAATTATTGTTCCCACTCGATAATTGTAATGCCCCGAGATCCCATCTCGTGACGTCACACGGTGCTTATGGACCCGAAGGACCACAAGCTAACCCTTTACTGATATCTGTACCTGTACACTGCATAATATCTGAAATAAATGCGGAAACTGGCCATAAGGTTCAACACATCTATACATACTCAAACTGACAACTGAATACTAATACATCAACTTCCGTCTGAAAAACCTCTAAACTATCTGAACTATGGAGTTGATGGGACATGTCCCCAACTAACTCCGTCAACTGAGAATATAAACAAAATTCGATGCAATAATAGTAAACTGGACTCACTGCTACTGCCGCTAACTGGGACTGAACTGCTGAGAAAACTCTGAATCCTGTGCCTCTGAAACTATGGTGTCAAATAAAACACAATAGCGCAAATGCATCAGTACAAAAATGTACCGAGTATGTAGATGAGGTAAGGCTAAATGCAAGGGCTCATGCATGCACAATACGTAAACTGAAGTCATGAAAACGTCGCATGAGAACACATACATGAATGCACAGATCATAATCACAATCATCACAACTCTAGAGACTGGAACTCAGGTACCACTTTACTACAAACTAAACTCACTATTGAAACTGAATCACTGACTCATCTGATATTGATAATTAGGAAATATGGATGCAATTTCTTCAAGGAGTGAGTTCTGAAATCTCTGAACATACTGAGATTACGAGTATCTGAAGCTTCTAAAACGGATAGCAACCCTATCTAACAGGTTATCTTTGAGTCTGTGGATAACAATACTTCTTCATAAATGATTTTGAGATCGGCCTATCTAGCAACGGATCTTCGAATTAGCAAGTAATCATACTTGATGGTCTGTATCTAACAGCCTTAAATTTTGTACACTGAACTGAGATCTTTCTTGAAGTCTGAGACTGATTCTGAAACTGAGACTGTGGGAAGTAGTTACTTAACCGACATGCCCCTACTATCTCTTAGGGGTCCAACCTCTACCCCCGGTTGGGAGGGTGTCAATACCGTGCCACGGGTAAAGACCTTATCTTTATATGACCCTCATCTATCAGGTCCTCATACGAAAATGGTGGAGCCTTCATCTAACAGGTCAAGCCACCCTATCTACTCTCATCTAGCAGGTATGATGTCTCTCATCCATCCTCATCTAGTAGGTGAGTCCCCATCCTTGAGCTCGCTCGGTGCTAGTTTCACCATCATTAATGCATAATCACAATTATTAATGCATCTCGGGATATTAATCACATAATAACATAGAGGAAACATGCTATTAGATCGTAACACAATCATACTTTAATCGTCAACATCATTAATGCATCATCACAATTATTAATGCATCTCGGGATATTAATCATATAATAACATAGAGGAAACATGCTATTAGATCGTACTCTATTCAGCAAGGTTTTACCTTAACTATTTCATACCTATATCAGTCTTAACATGTATTTGGATTTCACACCGTTTGGGAAACTTCATACTATCATATCATAGCTTACTTATTAATCACTTTGCATATATTAAAAACTTAACATATATCAAGGGGCACATAATGGGGAATTTACAACCATCACATCTCCACTCGATCACTAAGGTCCTTCAACAAACACTAGACATGCATAGGTTCAAACTTATTTGGGGATTTCCTACTAGTATGGAATAATTCATTCACTTGGTCATTTTATCAAATACTAGGCATGCATAAACTAGCTCACAATTTGGGGCTTCCTATTCAACATGCTATAATGGCCCATATTCTTCTTCTAAGCTTTTATCAACCTATGGGAGACATACTCTGCTAAATCAACCAATTCTACACCCAAAAGTCATTAACACATCAACAATCGTAACACATAATCGTATCTTAGAAGTTATTAGATCACAATTTAACTACAATGCTTAATTTCTAGTCTCTTAGACATTTTATCGAACACCTTACATGCACAACTTAGGCATAAGTATAATAACCCAACTACTCATCACGAACAACCAAATTTATATGTTTCCACTCATATATTATCATAGATTCATACAAACCACATAAGTATCCCATCTTGGAGGTCATTCAACATCAACAACAAGTACATAATCCATTTACCACACAAGTACCGCATACTAAGGCCAAGGCTTGATAATCTTGTAGACAAACATGAACCACAACTCAATCATAGCAAGAACATCAATTTCAACTCACAAGAATCATTAAAATTTCATAAACATAAATCTTGGAGATTTAGAAAAAGGTACTTGAGCTTCTTGGATGAAAGGGACCCAAGAATCAACATCTACATACCTTGGGAAAACTCTTTCTTGAAAGCCTTCGGAAGAATTCTTGATTTTTGCTCTTGATTCTCTCTAAATTTTTTAGGGAAGAAGAGAGAATTTTTATTTTAGAAACCCTAGTTTTTGGGTGAAATAAGAGAAAAAAATGAGGCCTTCAACCCTTAAGTAGGTATTTATAGAGGTTGGGGAAAGAGTAGAAAAGACCAAAATGCCCTTTAAAGAAAAGAGTTGAAAACTGCTGATCGGGGTCTGTGACGGTTGATCTGACGGTCCACCAAGTCATTCGTTACTCGAGTGCCAAAACTGGGATATTCTGCCTCGACATGATGGTCAAAGTGATGGTCCGTCAGGAATCTGACGGTCCACCAGATCGTCCGTCACCCGAGGGTCAGGAATAAGCCATTCTGTTTCGACCTGACGAACCCCTTGACGGTCTGTCAACTTTTGACGATCCACCACTTTGGCCGTCATTCGGGGGCCAGAAATGGAATGTTCTGTCTTGGCCTGACGGGACACTTGACGGTCCACCAAGGATTTGGCGGTCCGCCAGGTCGATCGTCAAACCTGGGCGATTCCGATACCGTTTAGTAAAACGGCCATAACTCCCTCGTCAGATGTCGGATTTTGATAAAATTGGTATCGATGGAAAGCTTATTCAATGATCTACATACTTGGGAAGATATTTCTGAAATTTTTAGACTCAGATTTTTGTTTTTCCAAAAATGCTCTAAAGTTCAAACTAGGAGAGAACTTTGCGGGGTATTACAATAATATAAGCGTATATACCAACTCAACATCAATGTATATTTTAATATAAAGAAAGTGATGGTTAACATAGGTAAATGAAACAATTAAAAAGATATCAAAATAGTTAAATATGATGACTTTGATAAAATTGTCCTTCTTACACCTTGAATGGCATCATTAAATTATAAGAAGTACATATAGATTAAAAGTTGTTGACCCGTAGCTCCACTTAACAAGTTATGATCTTGTTAAGATATATTTTGTCCTTTCTTCCCTGGCACCAACTTCTGCCATGGATTCATCCTTAACTCCACCTCAATTACCAAACCCCCCAATACAACTTTACTCTAATGAAATACTCATGGAGGAATTCATCTCTCCACCCATACCCTCGTATAAAGACGTAACAATGGGCAAAATTACCCAACCGGATTCAAATTCAGAAATTAAGCTTCCTGTCAAAGTAGACACCCCAACTACCTCTGATCAAGGGATCCAGTTATCAGAAGAGGATAAACGAGGGTTATATGCCCCTTGGATCCACTCAGTCATCATCAAACCGGTCAAATCCAACTTCAACCATCAATATCTAAAGCGAAAATCGAAAGATCTATGGAAACTGTAGGAACCCCTATCCTTAATCGATCTAGGGTTAGGGTTTTATATAGTTAAAATCTCAAAAGCAGAAAGCCAATCGTTAATCTTACATGGTGGGCCTTGGTTCATCGCCGGAAGTTTTATCTCAGTGAGAAAATGGGAACCCAATTTCTTTCCTAACAAATCTAAAGTAGACTCCACTACGATTTGGATCAGACTACCCCATCTACCAACAGAACTCTATGATACCATTATTTTTCAACGGATAGGCAACAACATCGGACAACTATTAAAGGTTGATGCCTGCACATCAGCTGCACTAAGGGGTAGATACGTAAGAATTTGCATCCAACTACCCCTGGATACTCCGATAGCAGCCTCAATCACCATTAATAACCACACACAGCCTCTCTTCTACAAGAGAAAGGGTTTTCTTTGTAAGAATTGTGGAAGACTGGGCCACACAGCTTCCATATGCTCGTACACCCTCAACACTAAATATCAAGAGTCTTCTGATGGGGGGATATCAACGCAATCCACCCTAAATTCTTAGAACAGACTAGATCGGCAGAAGCCACTTACCAGGAGTGGCAGATCGTCCACTTCACCAAGAAAAAAAAATCACACCAAAGAACTACCATCCCAACACCAAAGAAACACCCATCGTCAAAGTAAAGGCCTTCGATGCAGTGACAGGTAAGTTTCTAAACCCTAGTCCTCCGGAGGCGACACCATTAAAGCCTCATCTGTCTTCTTCTAAAATAGCTCTTGATGGGCCGGCCCAAGAAGGGTGTCACGCCCCAAAATCCCATCGGGCCGGACTGGCACCCGAAGCCGAGAAAGCCCGGGAGAACCCGTTCAAATACCTGTACTTTCACTTACATGTCACCAAAAATTTGGACAGCACTTCGTTGCATATAGAAGGATCTAATTACCTGTATCAGCACAACACGCACAAATATATATATATAATACTTGGCCGTCGGGGCCACCACATATACAGATATAACATCACTATATAAACTTCCATGACTTTACCCTTCCTTATGTCTACAAAGCCTCTAGGATATACATGACATAACTAGGGCCGGGACAAACCCCCGCCCACACATGACTCCTGTACAATAACAAAACATAAGGAACCGACTCGGAAAGCTCCGAAGCAAACTGGAGCTCACCAATAATAGTTGTATGACCTGGCTCCTATTTACACTGTGAATGAGCTGAGTTACATGTGCCTGCAACATAAAATCCAGGTCCCCGTGGGGGACGTCAGTACGAAATATGTACTGAGTATGTAAAGCTGTAGATAATCACATATGATATAGGAGCTCAATAGAAATCAGAAACAAGTGAATAAATCGTAATAAGAGTGGACCACACATACTAGAACTTGTGACAACCTGTACATTGTATTTATTCAATCACTTTACCTTCGTTCTTATCGTCTTTGTAATCATTATTGTACTGTACTGTGACCATTAGGCTGCCTCCAGTACATATCAACTGGGATCGACCCATGCTAGGCTTATGCCCCTGGGATACCACCCATAAACACATAAATAGGGATCGACCCATGCTAGGCTTATGCCCCTGGGATACCACCCGATAAGACAGAACTTCAATCACTTAGTTCAATTAATCTTTGAGATTGTTATTTCGTTCGCCACCACATTTTTGATACTTTGAAACAAGGATACATCAATAGGAACCAAGTAATAGACCTTCTATACAATAACGATGTAATAAAGACTCATTGGTACATCAACAATGTGTTTTAAAATCATCAATATCACAACAACGAAATAGGAGCCTTTTGGTATATCAATGAAACATTTTGACACTTTATAGAATGGAAACAACTTCGTTGGTAATGTAGAACAATACATGTTTTTGGACAACCTCGGAATCTTACTTGATGGAACATTGGTGTTTTCATGTCAAAGAACATCGTTAGAGTATACTTTACATACCTCGTTGTAGATTCGGATACCAATTCAACACAACTTCCCGCCTTTACAAATCACTTATCTACAATGAAATGTTTGGCATCTAGTATTAGCAACCCAACACCACAATTCTCTTCCATAATTTCATACAACCAATATTTGCAAAACATTCCAAAAATCAACTTGAACAATAGATTTATGTGTGTATATATATATATAATCATCATTTCAATACCACATCAATACCACATCATCACACCAAATCCCTTCACAATTCAACATAATCCAACATCATTTCCCAATCATCTTTCAACAACAATCAAATAACATACTTCTTATGCTCACATGCATATATATATACATATCCATATAAATAACACCAACATAATTTACATCCTTACCATAAAATGGCCCTTTTGATTTTGAAGTCCTGTTGGCACAAATAAGGGGTGCTTCTCGAAGCCCTCGAGACGGTGAACACAACTACATAATCAATTTGGACTTTCTACGGTTGAATCACAAGATAATTGGAGTTGAACTTAGACTAGGGTTTCTTATTCTTTAATAATTGGATGATAACATGATGGATATGAGGCTAAGTATATGTATATAATGACCAATTTTCGTCCATGAGATGATGAAAAATGACCATATTGCCCTTAAAAATTTAAGTAAATCCGAATCTGTCCATGGTGGACTGTTTTGATAGGCTAAAGTAAATCGGCCGTAACTCTTTGCTCCAATATCGGATTTGGGTGAAATTGGTATCGTTGGATAGATAATTCAAAGGGATTTCATTTCATATAAATTAGGCCACCCAGTTCGTCCTGTACAAGAAATTATGATTGTTTGAAGTTGACCCTAAAAATCTATTTTGAGAGGCTGAAGTAAAACGAGTATAACTCCTTACTCAGACGTTGGATTTGGATGAAACCAATTGCATTAGAAAGAAGACTCTAGGGGATTCTCATCGATATATAGCAGCTCACATAGTTCATTTTGTACAAGGAGTTATGATCGTTTAAAGTCGACCCAAAAATCTGTTTGGCTGCAGTACTTTTGTGTGCAGAAAATTTCTGCACATTTACTGGTCATTGCGTCCACCGTTTTCAAGTTTCGAACATGCTCGCTTATATCCGATACTCATCTGTTTTCAGAAATCTTTATATCGTTGGAAAGCTAACTCGATAAACTTCGCACAGAAACTTCGACGAGCAAATTCCGGTATAAATAAAGTCGATTCCTATACACATATAATCAAACTATACACTTGAAACCATCTCAAAATAATCAATACTCATACTTAAACTCATATATACCTAACTTATGATCAATACATATACTCCAACACATATAACCATGGCTAATGTACGTAATTAAGTACGGGGTGTTACAAAGAGCCTTCACAGACCATTCCTAAGCTGTTCAATGCTAATTTAAGTTATGGGCCTTTAAAAGAGAAAACCCATCCTAAAGTTACTACAGGGGGCCTTCAGAAAGGTACCTCTCATAACAAGCCCAATTCTCTTATTTCTTATGGACCCATGGGGAAGACCCACTGAGGTCCTAAAGAACCCGTCCCATCTAATCTATCCCATTTCCCTCTTAAATATAATTTAGCTCCCTTAAGCACGGATGTTAAATTAAAAGAAGATCCTCCTTGTGGGGCCTATCAGAGCCACGTAGGCTCGAGTAATCATGAGACTTCAAACATACCTGCAGGAAACCTTTCTATTTCCCGCAGTGATATGATTGCGAATGTCTCAACTCTGGACAGGGCATTTAATGCTGGTGGAGTTTCCCTTGAGGAAACTCCTCAGTTTCCCTCTCCCACCTCTTCTCACTCTTTATATTCTGAAGAAGAAATGACTGAAACTTTCAGAAAAAGCTCCCATGGACTCCCAAACCTCCAACCAGATTACCATCACCACAATTCTACTATCCCCTAATCACCAACCAACATCTTGGCTGGAGGTATGCTTGTCCAACCAAGTTGTCCCCCTTCACCTGGAATGGGAGGAGAGATATGTCACCATTCTAATCCAGGACCCTCAATACCTGGATCAACTTGTAATGGTGGTCCTGAACCAGGGTCTCCAAAACTTTGGGTCCAACGTGATCAACTCCCCATTCCAAGAATAACTGAGCACAGAGTCTCTAGCCAGTACCATGAACCAGCTCAGCTTGGGACTCCCATTCTTCCCACCCCCAAACCCTGCAATGATGCTCTTGGGACCAGTTTTTGGGCCTCTCACTAGGGGCCTCCTCAACCAGGTTACTTCACCAATGATACCCTCAGACTTTCCTCACCTAACTCTGGAAAGAGTAAAGATATTGAATGCTCTAAAAGCCCTAAAGGCAAGCAACAAAGACATAGAGGACTTTCTTTCTCAGCTCAGGGTGCCAAAAATAGAAATCCTCAA
This sequence comes from Capsicum baccatum var. pendulum, assembly GCA_030864225.1. Classification (NCBI taxonomy): domain Eukaryota; kingdom Viridiplantae; phylum Streptophyta; class Magnoliopsida; order Solanales; family Solanaceae; genus Capsicum; species Capsicum baccatum. The sequence goes on along the minus strand of CM061551.1, from coordinate 131,130,801 downwards.
TCTAGCAGAACCTCTAAATCTAGAGCTCACAGAGCCAGTTCAGGAGATTGTGATCATCTTAATACATCTAGGGTTAGCAGGTCTAGGATTAAGAATAAGTCCAACAAGCCCTATAAGAGAAGAGACCCCCCAAGGTTATACTTTTCTCACTCAGTAGAAAAAGGAAGACACCTTCCCTGACAAACACCTCCAAACCCAAAGAGAAGGACAAGGTGACTGCAGCAGAACCTCACCACTCCCTTCACTCAAAGATGAAGAACTGCATTATGTGGAATGCTAGGAGGCCAAGAATGTTGAGTTTAGGAAACATTGCAAGACTATGGTAAATATTCATCAACCATGCATACTTGCTTTATTGGAAACTAAGATAAATGATCACCAAGACCTGTGTGAGGAGTTAGGTTACCAACACTACATCCAATCTGAGGCCAATAGCAATTCAGGAGGGATTGTCATCATGTGGAAGGAGGACTCTATCTCCATCACCTCTGTTTCCATCTCCCCCCAAGTTATTAATGTCAAGGTCAAGATTAGTTCCCCTCCCTCTACTTGGTATTTTTAGTGTCATTTACACTAGTACTGATTTCCAGGCTAGAGTTAACCTCTGGGGCCAACTCTTTTTTTTCTCTGATACTTACATCTCCCCAAATAGCCAAAGTTGACTAATTGGTGGAGATTTTAATGAAGTTCTGAGGGCCTTTAAAAAATTTGGAGGCTCCAAGATTAACCTTAATAGGTCAAATCTTTTCAGGTGCTGTTTAAATTACTGCAAACTTATAGACTTGGGTTTTAGGGGTAGTAAGTTCACCTAGTCCAATATGAGATATAGAAATAGATAGGGTTTTATTCTTGAAAGGCTTGACAAATGCCTTGCAAATGCTAATTGGGTACACTTGTACCATGAAGCCTTCATCACCCACCTCTCTAGAATCCACTCTAACCACTCTCCTCTTCTTCTCAACCTTGGCATTACTCTTACAAACCAGATCAAGCCTTTTAGAGTTGAATCTATGTGGCTTAGTCATCAAGACTTCCCTAACCTTATAAATGAATCTTTCCTGAATTGCCCCTACATCACTGTTGCAACCTCTGAATTTGAAAGTAAGGCTAGAGACTGGAATAAACTTTTCATTGGAAACATTTTCAATAAGAAAAAACACTTGCTTGCAAGGTTAGCTGGTATTCAGAAGTCCCCCAATTACCCTACCGGCCTTTTTCTTCATGGGATGGAGGCAAACCTCCTTCAGGAGTTCAATCATATCCTAACCCTGGAAACTGAATTCTGGAAACTCAAATCTAGAATCTCTTGGCTTCTAGAATGGGACTCCAACACCAAGTTTTTTCATACCTCTACCCTCAATAGAAGGAGAAGAAATAAAATCAACTCTCTGCTTAATGATAGTGGCTCCTGGCATTATGACCCTAAGGTCATTACCAAAATGGTGTCTTCCTTCTATGCCAACCTCTACTCTACTGAGCACACCTTGCGGTACTATGTCACTCAACTTAATCCCTCCACAAGGGGAGGTATCAGCTCCCCTAACCATGACTTCCTTCAAGTCATCCCTTCACTTGAAGAAGTCAAAAGAGTTGTCTTTTCTTTTAAGCCCAATAAGGCCCCTGGGCCTGATGGTTTACACCCTTTCATATACCAAAAATTTTGGGACACTATGGACCCCCTCTTTTTAAATTCCTAAAATTACACAAATACACAATTTATGTTTTCAATATTACAAAAAATCTCAACTCCCTAAACATATTACAAAAATCCCACATATACACAGAATGTTATGTATATGTCGGCTATGTTATGTATATTAATAGGGATAGAGAGTAAAGTAATTAAAAAGGTGGAAGAGAGTGCAATTACTTTTAAAAGGTTGGTATTTATGTTATTTATACTTTTAAATTTTATCAAGAAACCTTCACCTCCTATTCTATGGACCACAGAGTTAACTCCACTTACTTATGCCGCATCCCTAAATGCAGAAATGCCACCTCCCTTAAGAACTTTAGACCTATTGGCCTTTGTAATACCCAGTATAAAGTCATTACCAAGATCATAGCCACCAGGCTAAAGCCTCTCCTAGCCAAAATCATTGGCCTCAGCCAAGCTAGCTTCATGACCAATAGGAGAGCCTCTGACAATGCCATTATTATCCAGGAATATGTTAGCCATTTCTCCAAGATGAAGGGTAAGAAGGCCAAAATGCTCCTAAAAATTGACTTAGAGAAAGTTTTTGATAGACTTGAGTGGTCTTTCATCAGACAAGCCCTTGTCTTCTTTAACTTCGCTCAAAACCTCATCAAGTTTATCCTCTTTTGCATCTCCACTTCCTCCATCTCAATTCTGGTTAATGTGGGAAAACTCCTAGCTTCAACCCTTCCAGGGGTATCAGTCAAGGAGACCTCATATCCCCCTACCTCTTCATCCTTTGCATGGAGATGATGTCCAGAAGAATCAACTATAAAGTTGATACACTATAGTGGTCACCCATCTCTATCTCTAATAGGGGCCACCCTATTTCCGACCTTTATTTTGCTGATGATCTTACCCTATTTGCTAAGGATCATCCAAAAAATTGTCATATTATTAACAAAATCCTCCATAGTTTCAGCTCCCATTCTGGCCAAAAGGTTAACTTTGTAAGTCTAGGGTCATTTTCAGTGTGAATTGCAAGCCTGAAGAACAAGAGAATCTCTCCTCTATTCTGGGTATCCACACTTTCAATAACTTTGGTAAATACCTGGGCTTTCCCATCTTCCATAAGAAGCCTGTGAAAGATGACTTTCAATTCCTCATTGTCAACCTCAACAACAAACTTACGGGTTGGAAAACAAAATTCCTCAACATGACAGGTAGGGCAACCCTAGCCAAATCATCCTTGGCCAGTATTCCCAATCATGTTATGCAGTATATCCATCTCCCCAAAAGCGTTCATAAGCTTATTAACAGAAACCAAAGAAACTTCATTTCGGGCACTACTGATGCCAAAAAAATGCACTTTCTGGGATGGGGCACCATCACTCTTCCCAGAAGAGAAGAGGGGTTGGGCATGCGAGGGCTGACATAAGAACTAAGGCCCTTATATGCAGCCTGGGTTGGAGGATGTACTCCTACCCAACCCCCTCTGGGCCAACACTCTTATCTCTTATTATGGGTCAGGGAGGAATACCAGCAAAAACTCTAGAACTTGGTAAAACATCTCCAAATGTTGGGGACTCTGCAGGGAAGCCCTCTTCTGGGCCATTAAGAATGGCACTAAGGTGAATGCTTGGGAGGATAGATGGATCCCAGGAATGCCTCCTCTCTCCTCCATCATCCATGGGCCCATCCCAAATCTCCACAGCCATGTTAAGGTCAAGGATATCTAGAGAAAAGGGAGATAGGACTTCACTCCTATTCCTTTTCTGATCCCTCCTTGTATCACTCACAATATCCAAAATATTTTTCTTCAGAGCTCCCATCTAAATCAAGACACTCCCCTTTGGAGACTCACAGGGGATGGTACCTTTTCTTGAAAAAGTGCCTACCATTACATCAATAGCCTTGTTAGGCACCCCATCAAAACTAACCAGTCCTACAATTGGATTTGAAAGCTGAAAGTCCCTAACAAGATCAAAACCTTTATGTGGCTCATGCACCACAACAGTCTCCTTACCAAATCCACTATGGCCAAAAGTGGCCTGAACATCAACACTTGCTGCCACTGCTGCAGTACTGATCAGGAAGACTAGCAGTACATCTTCTTTGGGTGCCAGAACGCCAAGACCTTTTGGCAACAACTTATTCATAAATATAAAGGGACTTTGCACCTCAACATCTGCATGTTTGACACTAACAACTGGCCCACCACCTGGAAAACTCTTAATAAGAATGACTTTAACCCTCACACTCCCTGGGGCACTCTTCTCCCCTTCTGCCTATGGCATCTCTGGAGGACCAGGAATGCTAATAATTTCCAGGATTCCAGATCCCATCCTTGCTTCAGCATTCCTCATGCAAAAGCTATAGAGTATCATCATCTTGGGAATAATATCAACCACACCACAAAGCCAGTATTACCATTAAATGGCTTCCCTCTACCTCTAACCCCTTCAAACTTAATATTGATGGATCCTATTTTGGGAACCCAGGTACGGGAGGAATAGGGGGTGTCAATAGGAATGCTAGGGGAGACTGGGTCATTGGTTTTACCAAAATATTTACCCATGCAACCAATAATCTTATGGAAATTTTGGCCTTGAAAGAAAGCCTCAATCTGGCCTTGAATCAAAGTTTGAAACCTTTGGATATCTGCATAGACTCCATGGAAGTGATTAACATGTTGTACCAGGGTAACCTACTCTATAACTCCATTTTCTTTGAATGCAGGTCTTTACTAGAGAAATTGGGGAATCCTTCAGTCTACCACACCTATAGGGAGCAGAATAGAGTAGCAGACTGGATGGTGAAGCAAGGGTCCAAGCTAGATATGTTTGATAGGCTACATGTTTTTGTAATTCCTCCAGCTAGTGTAGTAGTTTTTTGGGAAGACTTTAAGGGGAAATCATTCTCCCGTCTTGTATCCAGTACTGGGAATGCTGACCCAAACTATTATGTTTTTGTACCAGACTAGATCTGGCTCTGTAAAAAAAACTAAGCTGGCTTCTTTATTCAATGCACATCTTCTTAACCAAAAAAAAAAAAAGTTCTATTGTACTTAAAAGTGCATGAAGGTTACTAAAACTGTCCTCAGACCTTGTGCATTGTAGGATGAATCTCGAAAGATATGAAGATCCCTCTTAAAATCATACATACATCTTACATGTTTTATATCTATTTATTTTAAACATTTTAATCTATTCACTAGTTATAATTTATTTTATTAATAGTAGTACATCATCGAGTCTTTCTTACTTCGCCGATGGAGCATTCCACTACGTGATTGTAGGTACATACATAGTCAGCCCGAGAAGTGATTGTAGCAGGGAATCAGAACTTCCAACAGAAGAAATAGTAGAAATCATAAAAGCTGAAATATACTGACACCAAACAGTGGGAAGAGTATGATGGAGCTACAGAATCAATCGCAACGTCTGCACTGGAATGCTGTTTCTAATAGACCTATATTTCACCAAACATGATCAGTAAAATTTGACGCTGAGAGTGTGGATTAACACGCAGAAAAATGAGAAATTTGGACTCATCTAGAGGCAGTTCTGTGTAAATAATAAAAGTATGATCTACTGAATCACCTGTGCACTAAAGGCCTTTAATTTAAGTGAGAAGAAAGAGAGAGCACTCTTCACCTAAGTTAAGGAAAGAATCATCTGCGGCTAAGTTGACTATTAAGCCCCAGTAATGTACATCAGGCTCCAAAACCACACATTAGTCATCATCAGAGCACCCGGCCAATGTCAAAAGTGCTGGGTTTTGTCTCTCGATTCACAGTAGTTCCATGCTTCACTTCTCGGTTTCTCCATTAGATGGTCCCACCGTTCCAGCCGAGGGTTTCTCCAAACTAACAGAACTAGGTTTGCTAGTGCTTGGGCTCCCACCTGTTTCTGGAGGCTTTGATGTATCACTTGATGATCCCTCAGAATCTTTTTCCACATTACTGGAGCGCCCATTAGTGGGTGGAATATGTGCATTTTCTTCTTTTGACTGAATAGTATCCTTCAGAGCTTCTGATTCCTCGTTGACATCGCCATTAGGTAAAGGAGGCCCGACCACGTTAGCAACACCAGGTGAGTTCGAGGTTTGATTGGACGTTTTAATTGTATCAGAGCTTTCCCGCCATTCAACCCATTCAGGAAGCTTAGTGGCTTCATTACCTGTAGCATGATGCAAGTCCTCAGACAAACTACTTGGTGCAGGATGATCAGAACTTGGTTTTGGCTCAGGTCTAGTAGATGTGGCAGTGTCTGCCAAATCATCATCTTTCTCAGCAGCTGCATCATCATTCGTGTTTGTCCTAATAACATTAGTGTCTTCAGTGTTAGGTGAGGGAGAAGCAGCCAAGCCAGTGTACTGTTCACTAATTGCTCTGTCATCCTCGAAAGCAAACCAGTTGGAATTTGTAAAAAGTGATCCACTGCAAAAGACAATTATAAGTAACTTCATTGATAATAATGACACCAGGAAGAGAGACAAAAAGCCTTCTGAACACTGTTTTTACCTACCTTTCCTGATCGTCCCCTAAACGAAGTGAAGATATCACAACTTCAGCAGACTCATCATCAAAATATACATCCTACAGGAAATCAGAAGAGTTTGTTTAATGGGTTGCATTGTTACAGGCAAAAAGCATAAAATAACGTCAAAATCTACTAAGACTTTAAACGCAAAGCACAGTTAGGTTGAGAGAAAAGATTACTAATGAAGAAAAAACAAATATAAACACAAACATCAATCATCTGGATTAAAGAATTGAAAAGACTAAAGTATATAAAGCAAAAACACGTCACTGAAATTCAAACATAAATTTACAGTTCTGATTTAGATGTCGAGATACAGTGTTAAGTTCTTAATGACTAGGCATTATTTTAAGGTAGGTCTTGTACTCTCTCTCGAGCATATGCACAAACAGCATAGAAGTATGGTAGCAGACAGCAATCACTGAAGGATTAAAATAAAACCCCGACAGTTACCTCATCATCCCGCTCAAGTGAACCACGAGCCTGCACGCAGATAAAGTCTTCTTGAGTAAATGATTTGATGATAATATACTTAATGACCATGTGCTTAAAAACAGATAAGTGAAGATTAAAGAAGTTTAATAGAAAAGGTTTGAAAATAGAAAGACCCAAAAAAAGAGAAGAAAAATCAACGCATCCCATTTTTTGGCATTGTTTAAAAAGAGAAGAAAAAGAAGACAGAACTAGTATTGAGTTGGCTGCGGACAGTATACAAAGTGTTCCACGGTTTAGGCTACTTGAAATACGGTAAAATTTAAACTTAAAATGAAATAAGCCACTTAATAAGGAAGATCACCTAAACATCCATATTCCTAATCATGAAAGAATTAGGAAAGACAACTCTATGCTATTAACTAATAAAAATCATTCTAGCTCACTGGTTTCTGTCTCAACCTACTATCTAGGCTGTTTTGTCCATGACCATATAACAGTTACAAAATGCTGTCACAGATTCCAGGACTATTTGTCTAACCTGCTACATCTATATTGAACTGTGGATCTTATACCATTTTTAACAGAGGCTTTTTACGGTCAAAAAGTTCAGCCATGGATTCTGAACAACATTCCTGTGATTGAGACTTGCAGATAAAAACACAAAGCACAGGCTCAAATTCAATTATAGATAATTAGATATGCCACAAGGTATGGGCACTTATATGAATCAAAAGGACACTTACTATGCTCATTTGTTTCATCTCTAAAGACCCTACTTAGCAGGCAGCTCTAAGAAAAGACTACTCTAAATAAAAGAAAAGAAGAATTCTCGAACTACTTATCATTGTTCCAAATCTTTCGCCAATGCTGCCTACTCCAGCTATGAACACAGAATCCTAGCCTATACCATCACATGCTAAAAGAAAAGAGAGAGATCAAGAAATACACAACCATGTTGTCTTTTTTAAGGTATGAAGAGCACCTCATCAAGTTCATCATTGTTATAGATTCCATAGCGGAAGGCCTGGCTTAAATTATTTGCCAGAGCTGCAACATCATAGTCTCTATCTTGATAATCATCGTCATCACTGTCCCTCATTCGGTCATGCAGTGATGTGGGTCTCCTGAGAGAGGTTACATGAAATTAAATTCAATATTGTGCTGGTATTAGAAGTAACAAACTACAACCATGATCAATCCAATGAAAAAATGAAAAGACATCATTGATATAGAAAGGATGCAATGAGTGGTACCGACAGGTATTGGCAATTAGTAAGAAGAAGACTCACATAATAATCGACTATATTTTGTTCATAATATATAAGATGTTGTGTCCAACTCAAAAAAAAAAAACAGTATGATGTTTATAAAATTCACACAGATGACCAAGCGAGAAACACTCAAATCTCATGACTCTCTCTTCCATCGCAGCCAGAGTTTCTTTTATATGGTAAGGTAAATATCACTATAAGAATTCAGCTAGGAAAACTCAGAAATGCTTCTGTGCTACAGCAGAAAACCAGCAGTTATGAGACGCATACAAAAACCACAATTTGTCATATAACAAGATACATAGTACTCATGTCCTAATTTATGTGACAATCTTTTCTTTACAGTCAGTCCCAAAAAGAATGACATCTTTCTATTTTTAGTAACAACTTAATTTTATAGAGAGAGAGATCTATCAACCTTGTTAACCAACAAAAGGAGAAGCCTGAATTTAGGCTGATCAATTTCTGTTATTGAATATTTCAAAAATTCTTATAATGCTATAACCAACTCTGGTAGCGCAAGCTCAGTGTATTATGAGAATTCAGAGTACTATTCCAAAAGCGGGATAAAACGGGTTGCAGTAGTGACTATGGACTTTTTTTTATAAAGGTAGATGTATATGTTGACAAATGACAACCAATCCAAACTAGTCAATTAACAAGACTACTCACAATATTAAATTATATGTCCAAATGGAGCAAAATGAATACAACAACAACAAACCCAGTGAATTCCCACAAAGTGGGGTCTAGGGAGGGTAAGATGTACGCAGTCCATACCGCTACCTCCGAAGAAGTAGAGAGGTTGTTTCCGATAGACCCCCGGCTCAAGAAAATGGAGCAAAATGAATAATGAGAAATATAGCTGACCCAAACTAGCGTACAATAAAGGAGTGTCTGTTGTCATTTTCCTTAGTCCACATGGAAGAAGCTATTTTGTCTTATACACGGGGACAGAATTAAGCCTTTTCAACAAGGTGGTAGCAAGGAGTGAGTGATTGATACATCTCCTGTATTAACGAACAAAAGGAGAAGCACAACATTGGCCTGCTCAATTCCAGTTCTCAAGTACTTCATAATCCTGGTAATGCAGTCATGGTAGGACATTACATGAATATACCTAATATCTTCATATTTTCATCATTATCCCTTGTGCATACCTTCTTCTCCGCAGGTGGCTTATTTACTCTGACGCAATCCCCCACCCCCAAAAACTAACCAGCACAAAGTGATAGCAGACAAATAAGGAACACTCACCCACAAGTCCACTGGAAAACATTTTCCACAGCATTCCGTTTTTGAAGGGTATTTGTCTGCCAATCAATCCATTCACTATTCTCCTGCCAAAAATTACTTGCATTTAAAACAAGGAATTTACAAAAGGTAACTTTGATAAAAGAATTTACAGAAGTCGAGCATAACAAGGAACTGCAAAGGGCTCCCACTAAATACATATCTGAGGCAATCAATAACAACCTCGCAAACCAATGCGGGTAGGAAGACCATATAAAATCACTAAAGTGAGATTGCACTAAGAAACCTAAGAAATAGAAGAGAAAGACTTGACGCAAGCAGGTAATTCTCTAGATAACAAAAGGCATTATGAATTAACCTCAAGGTACCCAAAATGATTATCCTCAAAAGATTCTATACATTTTTTCCTAGCGGCCGATCGAAAATCACTCCGTCAGAGCATAATGCAATTTCTCAGTACCTCTAGTAGACTAAATAAGTATACGATATACGTTATACTAATTATAATGGTACGTGCATATTATAGGCAATGGGTTTAAAAAGTAAATAAAAGGTGAGTTGGATCATTTTGGAAATTTCTGTACATATTTTGAACTGGAAATTGTTTTTTTAACATGAGAAAAATGTAGATTTGTACTTTCTGATATTTAAAGGTAGAGTCTAGGCATATTTTAGTTATAAATTTACCTTAGGTACAACAGTGCAATAAATCGTTAGTCCATGTACCACCCATGAATTTTATAAGTAGAGAAGCTGTGTTGAGATATACATTTAGGTATTAGAACAACTTTGTCGGTAACCTAAGAGAACCAAGAAAAAGAATAACCTCAATATCAATCAGTCAAACTTCTCCTAGCAACATAAGTAAACTACCAGGAGAATGTAGTGCCTAATGCAACAAATTTGTAAATCTACGGTGAGTCTTCAAGGAAAAGGCGTGACAATGAGGATGTGACATATAATTAGAACAGGATGGTTGAAATGGAGGAACACTACACCAGTGTTATGCAATACTAAGTTACCTGACAAACAAGTTTTATATAATGGTTTTATAAATGTTATTGAATGTTGGGTATCACAAGATGGATGTCATAAAAATACGAACCCTAAGATGGATGTGCAGCCATGCAAGATTGAAAAGACAAAAGATGACCACAATGTGCAAATAGCACACAGGATAAAATCAGAGAAGGTTATCTAAGATGGTTTCATTGTGTCGTATGTGAGCCTCCACATGTACAACAATCTAGGTACAACACTATAATGATTAAAGGCGTTAAAAGAGAAGGTAGACCTAAAATCATATATACATTAGACTGGTATTTGTCATAAGACTCCTTAATCTGCATAGAAACTTACACATCAATTAGCACGTGCGATTTAGCGAAGTACTTTTGCCTTAAAGGACATCACTTAGTATTGGAATGAAATGGGCTCGAATAGAGCGGAATGACTATTTAGGATTCATGTAACTAATTCCAACTGGTTTGGGATTGAGGAGTAGTTGATTGAACATCTATTACACTACCAGATAGTATGAGTACAGAAACTTCTGGGATAACCAATGAAAGACAAATAACAGACCTAACAAAGTTAGAGAAGCCACTTATGAAAACTTTAGCACTCCCTCTATCCCTATTCAATAGTGACATGCTTCTCATTACTTCTCCAGATTGCGCCACTTGATGAAAACGCAACATACAACCGTGTGAATATGGACCTTGAGAAATCTCAATTTCTCAAAAAGCAAATTTCAGCTACTTGTGCCTTGTGTGGCTAAACTGCACAGTAAAACAGGAAAAAGGGCAACACAGTGCACTAAAGCTCCCACTATGTGCGGGGTCCCAGGAAGGGCCGGACGGCAAGGGTCTATTGTATAAAACAGGATGATTCAAATTGGAAGAACTACAAGAACAAGTAGAAAGAAGTGATAATACATAAAATCAGAGATCTCAAACACCTGCAAACGCGACTGTATGCTATTATTGTTGTTCCCTAGTTGAACAAGTTTGTTAGCTATTCGTGTCATATGGCCAATATTTCCAATCCTGGGTGGAGATCTTCCATCAACAGAGACCGTTGGCTGCATCCACATTTAAAAAAAAAAGTCTTCAACATCTACAAGCCCATGATTTAGGGGGGAAAAGGAAATGAGCCCGGGGGGCATGTAAATTTGAGAACATTGAGTCAGAAACACATAAATTTTGATTAATACCTTGGATGGATCAGCAGCAAGGGTTGAGTTCTTCTCTGCCTCGAGAATTTTCATGACAAGATTACAGTCACCAAGAAGATGTTCAACAAATTGAATATTCTTACTCTCCAGGCACGAAATTATTATAGTCTCAACATGATGATGCAAAAAGTTGTTGTACGGATACCTAGATTCAATACCAAAGTAACAGACATCAACTACCTCGAACTATACCTAGAAACAGAAATCAGAAGGTTATGGATAATATAGTAACATCGTAATTATAAGGAACACTTACTCGAAAAACAGTTCTAGGATGCGCTTAACAGCACCAAGTCGAATCAACTCCTTTTCAGCAGCTTCACTGCTGACACTCACCAAGACTGAAACAAACTCTATAATCTGAAATTTCAAGTTGATGGAAATGAAAATTTGAGGAATCAAAGTGTGTACCACCCAGCATAGCATTAAACACAGAGCAGGAGGAGGGGAGTTTGTTTTTTCTTGTTTGTTAATTGGATAAAACAAAGACGCTTGGAGTTCAGTCATATATGTAAGCAGTAACATACAAGAAATGCCAGGAAAGAGAATACAAATATTTATAGCACTCTGCTTCGGAGCAGCAGAGGGTATTACAATTCTCTGTTTATTTTTTTGGAGGGGTAGTGGAAAAGGACCTGGTGGGGAAAGCAATATGAAAAATCACTGAAAAAGGAAGGCTGATGCTACAAAAAATCTTTGTACATGTCTAGATTTTTTTCCAAAAAGCCTTCACTAAGTTCTTTACACAAAAGAAAATACAAGACAGACTCAACGAACTACAACGAACATGAACTTGCTGCTACTTTAATATGCAAGTTAGAAGTGGAGAAGAAGAAAAATTGTCACACAATCACAGAAAAAAACTTTTTTTTTTTGGTCAGCAAACAGTTACATCATGAAAACTGAATGCTGGAAACAAAAAATGAAAGATAATATTCCAAATTTTATACAGGACCAGGTGGACCTTAATTTGATAGCATTGCACGACATAGATAGATACAAAATAAGGGATGATACGCCCCAAACTCACCTCATTTGTCAACTACACACACAAACTTTGGGGGGTTCCTATTACCCCCTTGTCTCACACCACCCTAACAGACATTTACCCCAAATGAGAAAATGGGTGTATATACACGTGCTGCCACATGCCATTTTGTTGAGGAGTGTTTCTTGATGGCATATGCTAATTGTTTGTTTGCCAAGGCTAAAATAAGGAGCTTTGAGAGTGAAAAAAGAGTTGGGTTAGAGGTCAGCGAGATAAAAGAGTTGGATTTCTGGAAAATGGATAGTGAGCGGAAGTTGAGTAGTACAGCTTGGCCGATCAAAAGTTGAGTTCCCCAGCAAAGTTACTGATTTTCCAGCCAAGAGAGTGTTCTCCAAATGTTTCTCACGCATTTTAAGAGAGTAAATCCTCCATTTTATGTCGGCAAAAGAGGGAATGATAACTCCATCTCAAAATAGACGTCAAAGTGTATGCGTGTACTTGAAAAAACAAGATTAATTGAGGGGGGTTATTATGTCATAGTGCCAAAAAATCGTAGATCTGAACACAATTTGCATTTCCTGCAGAAAATAATATCAGCACAATGTATTCAAGAATTGTTTTTCACTTAAAGCCTCATCAGACCCTGGCGTTGTTCTGCACTTCTCGTCCTTGAAAAGTGCTGACCTCTAAGTTAGATCAAAACTAATACAACAACAACAAAAAAAAAAAAACCAGTGTAATCCCATAAAATGGGGTCTGGGGAGGGTAAAATGTACGCAGTTCATACCGCTACCTCCGAAGAAGTAGAGAGGTTGTTTTCGATAGACCCCCGGCTCAAGATGAAGAACAGTAAACAAAGGGATGGATGGCATAATAGAGAAATTAGGAATAACAAATAATAAAATAGACATCAGAGAAGTACGAACTACGAAACATACGGGTGACACGCAGTAAGAAAAGTACTAAGACATAAGACAAAGGACACCTACCTAGTAGTAAGCTACACTAACATAACACGTCACCTATGAAAACAGACCCAGGTTTACTAACCCGGCTACAAAGGAACTCACCTACCTGCATGCTACACCCCACACATACACCTTAGTCATCTACCCTTATCCGCGACCTCCACATCTTCCTATCAAAACTAATATTAGACTATATCCATTTCTAATCGCAAATTTCCAAGATAGAACTTTGGGAGGCTTTGCTTGATGGTATTAAATAATTACTCACACCATAAAATTTCGCATAAGATAGTATAGCATTTGGTTAGCCGCATAAGAAAGAAATAATGACAGTATAACTTCAGCGTTTGGTTGGAAGCACTAAATAACACATGCATTAAGTTACGTGGAATCTATCAATAGATTCTGAAATAAAATAAATGTATTAGCAATGCGGGGAATAAACTATAAAGGACAGCACGATGCACTAAAGCTCCCGCTATGCGTAGGGTTTGGAGAAGGATCCCACCACAAGGGTGTATTGTATGCAGCCTTACCTTGCATTTCTGCCAGAGGCTGCTTCCAAGACTTGAACCCGTGACCTCCTGATCACATATATAAACACAAAATACTCTTTCAAGTATTCATGTATAATAATCTCCTCATCATTACAACAACAACAACAAACCCAGTATATTCCCACAAAGTGGGGTCTAGTAGGGTAAAATGTACGCAATCCTTAGTACCGTTACCTCCGAAGAAGTAGAGAGACTGTTTCCGATAGACTCCCGGCTCAAGACAAAAAATAGTAAACAAAGTTATAATGAAACATGAAACGGGATGGATGGAATAACAAAAATAAGAAATAAGACACCCACATAGTAATACTATACACTCACAAACCAAAGACACCCACCACACCCAAACTCTCCTAACTAGCAGCTCCTACCAATGGACACAGTCCTAGGATTACTAGCCCGGCTACACCAAAGCTCTTCTAACTACTTGCTACGACTCACCCATATACACTAGCCTTCTAACCTAATCTGTGAACTCTATACCTTCCTATCTAGGGTCACATCCTCGATAAGTTGTAACTGCTCCATGCCACATCTAATCACCTCCCTCCAGTATTTCTTTGGCCTACCTCTACCCCTCTTGAAACCATCCAAAGCTAGCCTCTCACACCTATGAACTGGGGCATCCATGCCCCTCTTTATCACATGCCCAAACCATCTCAGCCTCACTTCCTGCATCTTGTCCTACACCGAAGTCACTCTCACCTTCTCCCGGATAGTCTCATTCCTAACTATATCCCCTCTAGTAAATCCACACATCCCCCGCAACAAATCTCCTCATCATTAAACTCCACATAAGCAATCGTTGCATTTATAATCTCTGCATACCTAGGATGTGAACCAACAGATCCCTTATTCTCCTACAAGAAGATGTTCAATAACTACCTTCAGACGATGCTTCCCAAGAGGTGGATGTAAGCTCCCATATGTTGTTGGCAAGACATTATCTTCTGATGAAATATCCAGAAGCTTCAGTAAATTACCTGCATAAACAAGCAATTATAAAAGTTATTCCACTTGAACCACAATATAACAAGTTCATATCATAGCCTATCAATCTAATTCATATGGAAAACATACCGAAACCTAGACAACTGGTACAGCTCAATGTAGCATCTCAAGTTCAATATTTCCCAAAAAAAAAAGTTACTTAACCAGCAGAAAGCAAAACAAAATACAAGAGGCAGCAAAGAAACAACTCTAACATCAAAAGGATCTCCAATTAATTAGTATATAAAACGTTAAAGCCTAAGGTGAGGTATGCAACCCAGTGTAGCAGCTACATTTTTAATGAGGAAGTGTCACCGTACTCACGATAGCATGTGGTCTACACAACTATGTCAACCCAAAGAGCAAAAGCGCATGTACAAATATCTCAAATATCCCAATACACAACTCATTAAGGAAACCTAGAATCCAAACTTCCCCTATTAAAGAAAACTTCCCATACCACCTAAGTTTATTTTTTTAAAAAACAAACTTTCCATTTTGTTGTTTAATTTTATGTTTTTTTTTTTGTTATACTGTTATATGTCTGAGCCGGGGGTCTATCGGAAACAACCTCTCTAATTCATATGAGGTAGTGGTATGGACTGCATACACTTTACCCTCCCCAGACCCCACTTTGTGGGAATACACTGGGTATGTTGTTGTTGCATGCATATCTTAAAACTTCATTTGTGTCTTCGTTCTCCAATGTCCAACTCTGCTGAATTACCATTTCATTCCATGGCAAGTGCACTCTGCATATCTATCCTTCCATCATCACTAAGATAAACCTACATATCATTTTACAAGTCACAACACCTACTGAAATTTGATGCCAATCAACACCCTTCAATTTGACCAAACTGTTGCAGGCTCTCTTAAACACGTGGGCAACCCCTACCCCAGCATAAGACTCCTCGAAGGCTTCCCCCATTTCCCTACAGCATTCAGACTAACACTTGCTACCAAATGGACTCTGAGGAATCTTTGAGGAAAAGAAAGCACCACATATTCTTTTGTTTCAAAGTGTACTTATCACCTATAGAAGAAGAGAGAATGGCTTCTGCAGGATTAAATTTACGAGTGGCATGACTAGGAAAAGCTTGTATCCTGTATATCAAAAAGTCAAATGTATTAAGCACTATAGCAGAGCGTAAAAATCACTATTGTGCAAGCTAAGAACGTCACAAAACCTTTCTATTTAAAGGGTGACATGGGAGTTTGAAAGGGTGCACAAAAACATTTGTCTGCCAGTAGATACTGTCCAAAGACAATCAGTAAATCAGTAATTCCATACCTAAGCTTCCCAACATCCCTTCCACAGTCTCAGGACTTGCATTTACTCCAGAGCACTGCATTGACTGGCGACCGTACATGTAATATGTTCCAGAAGCTAGCCTCTTAGGGTCTAATAACGAAATGCACACAGACAACGAGTTAACCAAAACAGATTTAGGCCGTGAGTCCTCCAGAGCATGACGAAATAACCTCTCAATGAAACTGCAGAACATAAAATCAAATATCTGTTTGTTAGATCTGAGAAAATATAGTAGTATCACTGGCCTGAGGCTTCAATCAAAATCCAAAGTTAACAAAGGTTCAGAATAACGGAACACCTTGGGCTGGAGATTTTGGCAGCTATCCCAGGGGGAGCATATCGAGTAATGGCACACAAAGTTTCTGCTGCATTAGCATGCACTTCAGGGCAATCCTGCAATTACAGAGACCATTACCATAGTACCCCACACCAGCAGTTACAAGATTTGTAGGGCACCAAGTCACTAACTAAAAAGATGAATATGTACTAGACCATTATTTGATCCACCCCATCTAACAACCTCTAATCAGCACATTATGTCGAACATATAAAAATGATGGATTATAAACCTTCTCATCAGTCCCAGCCCTTGGTCCCCCAGCAAATATCATCAGGAATGCAGTAATTCTTCTTTAAAAAAAATGGTTGCATAAAGCAGGAATGCAGTATTATCTTAGTTCCACAAGCCAGGCTTGATATCAAAACACATAACATGGCAAATTAGAGTTTTATTATTAAATTAATTCAGGAAATTGACATACTGATGAGCTAAACTTATCAACGATCATCTCCAGCACATCTGTCTCTTCCAACCACTGCATGGAATCCGAGAAGTTGCTATACAAATGTTCATCGGTGCCAATTAGGCGAATTAACACCTAAAATCAAAAGTATTAGGACTTCCAGATTTACTCATTCCAAACAACCAGACATGCTTTAAACTATTTCAAAAACTACAAACCTCCATGATAGATGTAATTCCAATGAGATCAACCAACTTCTTGATAATATCTGGATGAGCCTACAAGACAATAAACCATAATCATTAGCTTGACTTTTTAACGAAAAAATTAAGAGGCGGTAGAAATCAACTTTTCCCCCTTTTACGAGGGACAATAAATTAAAAAAAAAAAAAAAAACTAGCCAGGCTATTGATACCTTAAATACATAAGCAATTATTGGTAGACCACACCAGTTAGTCCTACTCTCTGAATTGTTTTTCTTCCAACAAATTATTCATCCTCGACTGATATAACATTCTCATTTTCTCTGTGTGTGTGTATTTGGTAATGCAAATCAATCATGACTCATGAGCAGCTAATAAGAAGCAAAAGACTTACTTGTACATAGTTCATAAATGGTGATGTCTTCCGCAGCAACAAGCATATGACAACCTAAAATTAAGAAACTTGGACATCAAAGTCCAGTGCAGAGACTGACAATCTGATAATAACAGCTCACGGAAGGAAGAAGCCTTAAAAAATGGAAGTACTTCCAGAAAATATTAAACGCAGAATTGTTTTCATCCAAAATCCAGAAGGTAAAGTCCTTCATTCAGCCTTAGCGGTTGTTTGGTTTGAAGACAAGACATAATGGGATTAGTATGTTGGGATTAGTTATGTCGGGATTAGTTATCCTAGTATTATTTCTTATTGATTGTTTGATTTGTTGTATTAAAAATAATATGCACTGCAGAATTTCTAAGGATAAGTTGTTTGTTTACAAAATCCCTCCCTTTATTTAGCTTTTTTATATTAGTGATGTACAAAAAGAGTTTGAGGGGTACTTTTGTTATTTTAACTATTAACTTATCCCAGGATTATTATTCCACCTAGAGGCAGGGATAACTTACTCCAGCACTAATTATTAATCCTGGGACCATACAAGGAGTTTAACGGGTACTAAAAAGTATATCCCAGGATTATCTCCCTTTATCCGTCATACCAAACGTGTCCTTACAGTTCTGATAAGGAAAGGAATCAACCTGGCAAAATTATTAATCACTCCCCTTCCAGTTAAATATATTTAGAGCAGTAAACAAAGGAATATATAGCTAGGTGAAGAATAATTCTCACTAATGTAGCTAGTGGAAAATGAAAAATACCTTGCTAAAGTAACCAGCCAACAGAGTACTATGTGCGTGCTCAGGTTCCAAAAATGAGAACAACAGGTTCATTAGCTGACATCCAAAATGAGAGCCAATTTATATAAACAATATTCAAGGAACTAAAGAAAGAACAAAGGCAGAATAAATATTCATGACAAGAGAATAACAATTAATACCTCCTCATTCTCAACCAAAGCTTTAAGAATTATGTCCACCTCGCATGTAAAAATTTCACAAGCAATAAAAGGAAACCTATGGTACAAGTCAAACAAGATATCTTTTAATACATGCACTTGGGTCAAAGAAAACGAGAACTATATCTTAATCCAAAGAAATATTCAGAGCCTATAACATATGAAATATAAATAACTTTCCAGCACCAGTCAGACACTCACTTAAAAGTTCGTTTCTTCTCGGCATCTTCTGGAGCCTCTTCCACTATGTATCTGACAAGTTGTTCAACTTGAGCTCTTTCTCGCAGACTGCCAGAAAGAAAAGCATAAGAAGACCAGTTCCTTCCATGGAATAACTTTCTTTTTCGGTAAGTTTAAATCCTACAAAAGAAAAATTTTGTGCAGAGATGGCACCACAAAATTCTAAATCTTACCATGTTTTTTAAAGCGAAAAAGTGGGGAAAAAAGGCGGTAAATTCCATGACGCTTGAAGCGAAAAAAACAGAAGTGAAGTGTACACTTCTTCGAAGTTGAGCGCAAAATTCATGGCATCAGAAAGATTACCAACAATAACATATCTAAATTAAGCCTACATGTGGGGTCTAGGGAGGGCCCAGCGTATGCAAATCTTTCCCCTACCTCGTGGAGGTAGAAAGGCTACCAAAATTACATGAATCTAGAACAATGATCAGAATGCAATTAAAATAACTAATTTCACAATCCAATATACAATAACGCTGAAATTAATCCAACTACTCAAAGTTGAGATTCAAATACCACTTCGCGTGGGGATCACATTGTTTCAAGTGTACACCTTATGAAACCCATGGCTTCACCCATGAAGCAATAAACCCCTTGCTTTACATCGTTTTATCTCTTTAGTGAAACGATAACATGTAAATAACACTGATCTTTATAGTCTATAGTGAAAATAAAGTTAAGTTTTGTGAAAATCCAAACACTGCCCAACCCCAACCCCTACCCGCCAATATAAATAGAATTAAGAAGAATATCAAACTAACCCTGCACTTTGCATGGTAATCTAGTGCACACTCGACTTTTTATGGTCCTAATTAACAAAGCAGAATTACAAAGTTACCACTTGCTCTTACTAAATCCAGACTAGCCAATTTTAAACCGTAAATAAAGTTTCAAATGCACAGCATGCATCACTAGACCCCCTCAGCTAAATCTCACCATTAGGAATACAGCAACAAATCTAGACTTACCTTTTCACAATAAAATATATTTACTTTAAATGGATTTTCCATAAAATATCAATGGTTGGGAGATACTTCGCAGTTTATATATTACATCCAAAAAAAAAAAAACAGAACTTGATGCTATTATACCTAGCATACCAACAACCCCCCCCCCCCCAAAAAAAAAACGACGAGTGGATAAGGTGCTTACCAATTAATAAGGCGTCCATTAAGAGCTTTACATTCTTGAATTATTTCATCCTCATCCAAGAGCTCATCCAATGCAAAATTTTCCTTATCGAGAATTGTGTCCACCTGAAAATAGTAAGTGCATCAAATAAATCTAGGCACATTATATTTATCATCAAAAAAATCTATATATAAACATCATTAGTTGAATACTAATGGAATGCTTTGGAGTAAGAAGTGTTGAAAGTCAAGAGAAGTAACGAACTCAAATATTAAATTGCGCCTCCAGCCATTAATTTGAGTAGAAGAATATTGCTGAATATTCCAACGCAAAAGTTGCAGAATATTTACAGATTCCATAATACATGATGAAGAATATTCACTTTAATTATTGAGAGATAGTTGTCATACATGCACTTCCTACCTACTGTGTTCAGATAACTTTTTTTTTTATAACCGTGGTGTCCGGATAAGCGTGTGCGCACCTCGACTAATTTCACGGAATACCTGCCACCTCCCACCAGCAACAAGTTCCAAGTAACTCTGTCCACCAAGGCTAGCCTGTACTTAGATAACATTACCAAAATCCAATTGAGGTATAGAACCTTGTGTTTTCCAAAGGACAAACTCATATATATGGATCCCCTCCGTTGTCACCAAAGTCGATGAAAAGTTATCATTTTTTTCTCTTTCTTATCCTTGATATCAGAAACTCCCAATCCTTGTAGACTTGCCTTACACGGCACACAGTTTTTTCTTCTTCTATAATTCCAGTATTCTTGTCTCTTCTAACCAACTTAATGACACTGATTGCTCTGGTGAAACCGTGTATCCTTCCAGTGTAATACAAAGTGACAACACCTCTACACGTCTACATTGTCTATTAGCAGATCCATCAGTCCCCGTAGCTAACATGTAAAATCAGCACTCTACAACTACTTGTTAGGGACAGTAACTGTCAAGTAAATAATCTGTATTTATCTAGTTAAGTGGCATGTTTCCTCTACATTAGCATCAAGAAACCATCCCTTCGTGTCACGTCATTGTTCAATCTTACGTTTTTATTAAGTCACGCCACTTTATCAAGTCAGCCAATTAAAAGTAAGCTACCAAGAAATTGATTCAAAAATAGTTGGTAGATATTTTATACTATCCATCATCCATGCTTCAAGAAATAAGCTATATTTTATTTGTGGGCTATGCGCACGTAGCACGTTTAAACTCTGCTAGAGACAAAGCCTAGTATTTAAGTGTAGAAAAGTAGAGGGGCGAGTCCATAATCCATTGAGTTTCTAACCATGCATCACTGATCCTAGGGGATTTCTCGGTTTAAAGAAAAAGAAAAGCTATGTTTTACCTTTTTAGTACAATTCCAAGTGTTGAAGCTTCAGAGCACAAAGAAATGGACTTCCAATCCCAGGATCAGCTACTCTAACTTCCATAAAAACAACCAAAGTCCAAATGAAAGGCTATCTGGACATGCTTAGGAAAGGTGTCTAGTATATGAAAGAGGTACACTACCTAAGTATGTGGCGTAAGACTTGAAGCGAAATGGTGATTTGGAAAGAACATAATATTACAAAGAGATATCATTATATTAGCTGATGTCAATCTAAAAAGCAAAATAGCATAAATTTGCAACATAATCCAGCATGAAGTTCAGACAAAAAGGGAAGTTACGAAAAGTACGTTCCTTGAGAAAATCCACAAAGCTGCACTTCAGTTTCTTAATGCTAGTGTTACATACAAAGGTAGCATTGCAGCTCAACACTAAGGACCTGACAGACAGGAACTTCGTCGGCACTATTTTGTTTGACTAGCAAGTATAGATGTAGGATTCATCAAACCACAGCTCTTTGTTCAAGAAATTAGATTCGATCATAAAGCCCACCAGTCCATCATAAAATTCTCCCCTGCCACTGTTCCATTGCTCAATGATTTAACCCAAAAATATCTTAAAATGCCACTACCATCCAAGTCCACCTCTCTATCTCTAAGAGGTAGGATAACGTGAGCGTATACTCTATTCCCAGACCCCACTTGTGGGATTACACTCGGTATATTCTCATTGCCACCATCATCAAGTCAATCTAACACTCAAGTCTCATCTTTTTTCCCCCCTTAGATAAGGAATTTAACACTCAGTCTCTTCTTCTCTTTTCCCCCTTCGCTAAGGAATTTAACACTCAGTCTCTTCTTCTCTTTTCCCTCTTCGATAAGGAATTTAACACTCAGTCTCTTCTTATTTTTTCCCTCTTCAATAAGGAATTTAACACTCGGTCTCTTCCAGGTGCACAATTAAGACAATCAGAATGAAACAAGTAAACACCAGACCCCACCCCACCCCCTAGAAATTCAGTCCCCAAAGGGTACTCCACTCTAAAATTCCAGAACAATTCTGAATTCCAAATTGAGATTGCTACAAACACAACATACAACAAACAAACAATATACCCAGTGTAGTCCCATAAAGTGGGGTCCCTCCCTATTTCCAATTCAATATTAGACACAAACCCATTTCCAAGAAACAAACAAAAACACACACAGAGCCAATACAGACAAATATCCAATCAATACACGCAACTAGGGAAGAACAGCAACCAAAAACATTCAAATCGTAGAATACAAGGAATTTAACGAAAAGGGCTTACTGGAGAAGCAGTGGAGAGGCCAGCCATACGCCAAAACATGGCCATTTCAACACAATCAAGAACCGACCCACCAACAGAATTATCAACAACTTGTTGGATCTACCACACAAAACAATGATCTCTCTTTCAACCCTAATAAAAGGGAAGACGTCCAAAACCAGATTTCGATAGGATTGGATTCGCTTCAATTCTTATCATCATATCACAGAAAGAATTATACTTGTGAGACGGTGGCAGGCAACTGGCCTTTTTCCCCTTTGTGTGTTTTTTTTTTGGGACCTTTCACAACAAAACATGCCACAAAATAAATTTTACTCGACCTATTCTTCTTTAATCAAATAAAAATTAAAAATAAATTCTAAGTAGTGCTAGTTCTATTACTATTTTAAAAAAAATACTCCATATATTTAAATTTAATTGAGTAATCGCAATAATAATAATATATTTAATATAATTTTATAAGTGAATAAGGTAAGGGTACAAGTGAACATGGAGGGTAATGTGGGTACACCCCTTACAAGGGACTCCCTTCGTTCCTTTAAATTGTCATTTTGTTCATAAATAATTGTTTATTTAAGTTTTTAAAAATATTTTGATTATAATTTTTTAATATGTTATTGAGTTTAAATATCGCAATTAATATCAATTTGAAAAAAGATAGTAAAATTTAACTAGGGGTATTAATTTTTTAAGAATGAGTAATTTATTAAAGGGTGTAGGTAAGTCAAAAGGAGAACTTGTTTAGTAACTGAGGAAGTAAAGAGGTTATTTCTGACACATATACAAAATAAATAATAATAGAATAGAAATTATAATAATAAATTATATAATAAATGAGGTAAAAAAATATATATCAATAGAAATCAGAGGACAATAAACTATAGAAGTAATACTAATTACTACAAGTACCTCGAAAATGGTACAAGGGCATACAAAAGGAGCAATCGCAATAATGAAATAAACACTAACTTGAACATAATAGACAACAGATAGCAGCAGATATCAAAAGTGATAGCCTATATGTATATGACTAACACTACCATAGACGCAGTGTTGCCAGACTCCTACTTGGTTGTTGAAAAGTGAGACAAAACGCATCTACTTACTCACTTTCTATCCCAATTCACGACCTCTATACCCTTATATCTAAGGTCACGTCCTCGGTAAATTAGAGTAGTTTCACCTCATGTCTAGTCATCTATCCCTAATATTTTTTGGCCTACCTCTGCTTCTCACTAAACCTACTATGTCCAACCTCTCACACCTTCTTGTTGAAACTCATGCACATCACCTCTTCACATGTTCAAACTATCTCACCATTGCTTCTCTCATTTTGTCAACTATGAAGGTTACACCCTCCTTCCCCCAAAATGTCTTCATTCGTAATCTTATTACTTTTAGTATGACTACATATTTATCTCAACATCATCATCTCCATAACTTGCATCTTTTAGTTTTGAGAGTTATTGATTGGTCAGCCCTCCTCCAACGAAACAAAGCCAATACAACAGCTACTATGTAAACTTACCTCTAGTTTTGGTGATACATTTTTATCAAAGTACACTCTAGAGGTGAGCCTCGATCTAATCCACTTACACTAATATGATGTAACATTATCATTGATCGCTCGATTTCTTTGGATTAGCAACCCAAGGTATGTGAAACTTACTCCCTTGGGATGGCATGTGAATCAAACCTCACTTCCATGCCTGAACTAAGCTTGTGAGTGGTTAAGAGGGCTCACTTGGAGACTTATAATCTCAACAGAAAATGTGATGATTGCAACAAGTCGGTCCAGTAATGAGGCATCATTGGACATGTACTCCAATGTCTTGGTCTTACTCAATCTGAACCTGTTAGATTCTCGAGTTTATCTTCAAACCTCCAATCTAACGTTAACTCCACTGCAAGCTCGTCAATCAATACTATGTTAAATATACTCCATGAAACCTCACCTTGAATCTGGCGCGATATCTCACCCATCACAAAGTCAAATAGACATGGACTATGAACTAATCCCTAGTGTAACCGTATCTTGACAGAAAAATGTTCCGAGTCGAGTCATCTTTTGTTGTTCTTACTCGAGTCATGGCTCCACCGTACATGTCCTTTATCGCTCTAGTATAAACCACTTATCCACTTCTAGTATAAGCCACCTGGACCCATCTACCTTTTAGGCATCTCAATAAGACCTTTCTAAAACTTTGTCATACGTTTTTTTTTTTTTAATAAATATTTCGTAAAATTAATCATGTAGATTTGTTAGAATATCACAACAAAAAGAAAGTTACACAATTTATTACGAGAAAAATGAGTTCAAAGACCCTCTCAAGTCTTTAATTACAAAAAAGCGGACAAGTGGGTCCCACAATACTATTAAGTTAAAAAGAAATAAAACCGCTTAAACAACTACAATAGTTGTTCGACAACTGCATTAGTTGTCTCAATAACTATCAGAGTTGTCCAACAACTTTGCACAGTTGTCAAATAACTTAGCAAAGTTGTCGAGACAACTTCTTTAGTTGTTGAAGTGAAAATATTAAAAAAAAAAATATATATATATATATATATATATATTATATATATATATATCCCTTTTATCTATTTTTTTAAACTTGAAGGACCTCTCTTAATTGGGAAACTTGTTTATCCCTTTTAATTCAAATGAGCTAGTGCATTTCTATATTTGCCACAAAAATGTCGTAAAATCACAATTTTCAAAAATCATTTCAAAAAAGATGATTTTCAGATAAAAGATAATTTTCTGGTGTGAAGACCTTCCAACAGTTTTTTTTTTTTCTGGGTTCCAATGGCTTTAACCTCTTGTTTATTGTTGGCTTAATAGGAAATAAATTGTGCACCATTTGTCACTCGAGATCTTAGGTTAAGTAGGCATAGGTGATATTTATTTATTTTTACTATTTTTCAAAAAATTATTTCACTTTATTCAAAAAATATTGTTTGGTCATAGAAATTTCAAATACAACTTGAATGAAAACACCTATATTCTTATTTTCATTTTTTTCTCACTTACACTTTTTTAGTTATAGTTAAACATTTTAAATTCAACAAAGTCTTTCGAAAAGGATATCACCAAACACAACTCGAGCTTCAAAAATTACAGATAAAGTGAATATTTTTTAAAAAATTTCATGGGCAAAGCCTACTATGTTTTAACAAAATATATTTAAAATAATGTTCACACTTGAATTTACGTAAATAAAATTTCAAAAGTGAAAAATGAATTAAAAAAACAAGTTGAAATACAATTTCAAGTTGAATATGAAATTTTCACTATTAAACACTAATTTTCAAGTAAAATGATACATTACTTCATATAAAAGTGTCATTTTTATGACCAACAAGGTAATCATAATGGCCACTTGTAAGGGCATCATACATGCATTATTTTTTGGCCATTCCTGCAGGGACCAGTGGGTAGCAAAAGCAATCTGACAACATTTCCCTGATTCCCCTCTATAATTGATATTCACTTCACCTGTGAATTGCAAATGAAGACAACTTTTTCCACTTTGCACTTTTTCTAAATGAATATGTGAAAACAAAGAACAAATTGATAGATTTTGGTTATTTCTTGGAAAGTAAAAAAGTAAGACCTTGAAACTGTGAGGCCACATGAATTTAAACTAATACACTAATATTGTTCTGTATTTCTCTATCACGAAGCTAATTCAATATGAACAAAGGGGAAAAGAGAAGAAAAAGATATCAAAATTGATAGATCAAAATTTTGTTGACAATATAAATAAATATTAACCCCACAAAAATAGTAAATCCCGTTTGGCATGAGCCAAAATTGATAATGCGCAACGAGGTCAAAATCATGAAAACTTCAAAGGCTGCACAACAACTCCATTTCGAACATCAGCAATACGTCCCCACCTTCCTAGGCGAGGTTCCTGCAGTAAAAAGCATTTCAGATCAGACAATGGTATACAGACTACAAACGATGCCTCGGGTGTGAATTCAATGCCCTGTGCTAGAGAATATCAGATGAGATTTGCACATTATCAGGAAATCATATATCAAAAGGGCGTGTTGCAAAATATAAGGTACTCAGATCAATAGCCCAAGTCTGACTTGAAAACATAGTATCTTTTACCCAGACGTGTTATAATATCCAGATACACCTGTGTAATCAACGAAGCTATTTGGATATCGAACTAAACATTCTTTCATCAATCAGGGAGAAAAACTAGTCACTTCCGACCAAAAAAATGTCACATATCTATGCTAGTCATCGGCAACCGACTCAAAAAGAGGTCCTTATCACTTCCACACTCTGCTCTCCATACCCTAAGAATACTTTGTTCTAAATGGCCTTTGTGCAAGGGAGAGAATCTTGTTTACCATCATCAAAATCAAATCTCAAGTTTCAGGCAGGCACACATCTTTGTGAGAAAACAGTCCTGGACTTCCTCAAGGATAGACCATATCAGCAGAAATGAGAAGGAAGTAACTTCAGGGAAAACTTCAAAAAAAACGGCTTTGGTCCTTTGAAGGAAGAAGAAGAATTAAGACTCTTACTGAAATGTCCACATATGTAAGGGCAAGGACAAGAAAGATCATATTAAGAAATTATAACTATTCATCCCAAAATAACAAAGAGTATTCTGCTCTCTTTATAAAAGAATTAACTTGTTATCCCAAAAACCAATTGTCCTAAGAGGATATTGATCTCAGTCAAAAATAATTGGCCAAGTAAAAATGTGAGTGATGTCGTATCAAGAAGTTGGATCACCAAAACAAACAAATATGGAAGAAACCAAATCTTTTTGATTTGTTCTGCGAAGTTGCAAAAAATAAAAAAGATTGAAGCATAAAAAGGAAAAAGAACCATTCACCTGTCCCACTCCAGCAACCAAGAACTGTCCTGATTTTGAAAAAACTAAGGAATTTATAAATCCAGCCTGCATTAAAACAATGATTATATCAGCATTATATTGTTCTTCAGAAGCAACATCAGTTTACAGGCAGAAATATTGTTTCACTAATTAAGTCCAATGAATTGAGCACATTAAACCTTTATTCCTATGGGGAGGATATATCATTTTCCGACATCCCAAGATAAGAGCAGATACTGCATTTTCTTTTGGTTGAATGGGGGAGGGAGAGGGAAACTTGCAATGATTAGCAGATTTCATATTTGGTGAACTTCTTAAGAAGTTCATTGTGAGACCTCTAACTGGAAGATTTGACTTTGATTAAAGATGTCGAAGAACTCAACCTGAACATAGGAAAAGTAAAACTAACTAGAAAAGGCAATCTATAAACAAACATTTTAATCAGCTGCAAAAATCAATTAACTTCTAAAATCTCTATTCAATCAACGTATCTAGAGGAAACTTTAGTTTAAACCAGTGCTAACGCCAATGAGTTGAAAATATAAAGGTGCTGAATAAATTACTTAAAACCCTCACGGGTTGTCCGGTTTGCTGATAGGATAAGGTCAGACTGTATTGCCAGTGGAGATGACAATAAGAGACCTTTTTTTTTTTCAAAAAAAAAGCGGTCCCCAAACAAGCTTGTGCTTTCACCTCAACTAATCCAACCAAGACTTACAGAAAGGGATGATTCACCTAATGTGACCTCTTCAGAGATTTCAACCTTGTTTTCAACGCTGTTACTCCAGCTCTGTTTTTCTTTGGGGAAACAGTCCTCTTTTCTTCTTTTTTCACTCCAACAGCTAGGTCAAACCCTTTGGAATAGTTAGGGAGAGTTCGCCAGGAGATTATGAGTAGAATTGAAATACTCTTGTCACATTTTTTGGCAGGGAAAGGTAACTATGTCAAATCAATATCCCCAGTAAAATCATAATATGCTTCTCTCACGGCAGGTTGTATGTAGAATCAATATCCCCGGTAAAATCATAATATGCTTCTCTCACAGGCGTGCAACAGTCACTATCTTGGCATGGAAACAAATTTGGGGTGTGGATATAAGAATGTTAGCTGCACGCTTATCCCGATTTGTGGCCAAAGAATCAAGCTTGACACAAGAAAATTGACAGGGAGGGGTTTTTCAAAACTATGTTCTAGATGAATTTTTCTGTTGGAGGAGCACAGAAACAGTTAGTAACTTAACACTGTCCAATAACAGATCAACCAAGGCATCTTTTTTAAAAAAACCTAGGCAGCTTTTCTTAAATATGCTGGGTCTAAAAGGAATGGTGACAAGGAATAGAGATGAACATTCTTAGATGCTGGGGCAGAACAAATGGTGGAATGGAATCGCTGCATATATATGATGAATTCAGCAAAAAGAGAGGGATGCAAGGTATTTGAAGAGTTGATCGCATACAGAAGATCAAGTTAAACGGCATACATATTTCTCTTTTGGTATAAAAGAGAAATTGTAAATGATGCTGAATCTTTGATATCTCTCATTGATTTAGGACTTCCTGTAAGGATAGAAAACAGACGAACTTTCGTTTTTGCCTTGTAATACCTGTACAGATAAGCACTTTCCTAGTGCTAATTGAGCAATAGCAATAAACCTACCTTTTTAAAATAATCTTATTAGTTGCTCTTTATTGTTCCAGAATAAGCTTTGATGTGACTGGACTGAACAAGCTAATGTAATAACAGATGAACATGGTGGTAGAGATGAACTATGCTGGTAGTGGCGGAATTTTGTTTAGTTGGCAATTGGCACCATAACAGATGAACTATGGTGGTAAAGTTGTTGTCGTGTGACCAGAGGGTCACGGGTTCAAGCAGTGGGAACAGACTCTTGCAGAAATGCAAGTTGCAAGGTAAGGCTGCGTACAGCAGGAGCTTTAATGCACCGGGCTGCACTTTGCTTGGAAAGGGGAGAAGTAGAACGAGGAAGGACAGCCAGAGATTTGAATAGAATTCTGAACAGTCTAAACCCTTATCCTTTTTCTGCATTTTTATGGCTAACTTCAAAGCCACGCAGAGTTAGAATTTTTCTATTGAGACGAAACCATAATATTGTACGGCCTGTATAGGGTTGGTAGCCCATCATGCCCCTCTTAACACAATACTTTCAGCTTTTGTAATACTTGTAGGTGTTATGTGAGCTACAAAATCCAGTACCACTCACGCACAATATCCCCTCTACTCCTGGCTATAATTAAGTCTCAGACTTCTAGGATCACCAAAATAAATCCAAGAATCAGATGGAGACACACTGATCGATTCCTTACCACTGGGAGCTCAAACAATGGCCGGATGCCTTTTGATTCATTTTCAATTGTCCACAATCGAACGGACCCATTGCCAGCTCCTGATGCTGCAAGATCACTATGTCTGCAGACTGTCAGCGCACTAACCCAAGATAGTGCTGATGAGGAATGACTCTGAGGATTAAGGGTGCCATTTTCTGCAATATTGAACACGCTTTAGTTTTTCAATTATATCTTAGTGAAGTAATTCCAATTGACGCAAAATAATAATATTAAAACGTACAACTAAATGTATCCGATCATAGGAGAGAGATAACAGAAAAATACAAAAACATTGAAGCTTTACCCATGTGGCCATTTGATAGAGCCCCATTTATCTGTTCAATTCCCGCTGATTGCAATGAAGCATGTGCATTTTTTACAATGTGGACAGGTTTCTTCCTTAATACGTTCCAGTGCTCAATACTTCCATCATCTGAACCAGATAAAAACTCATCATTATTGATGAAACAGCAGCATTCAAGGGAAGTTGCTGGAGCACGAAATATCAATTGAGATTCCTCTGGAACCTGTTGGCAGGAAGAGGGAGGCAAAGTGGGAACAAAAGTTATCAAGAGTCAGAACTATCTTTGAGAACTTGATGCATAAATGAAGGCCACAAGAAGGAGAGACAAAAGAAGAAGTGTAAAACTAATTCCCATCTGCTATTAGTTCATAATACTTAATCATCTCCTACTGTGCTTTCTCTTTCACCAGAAAAGAAAATGGAAGCTAATTATCATGCTTCAGGGCTTTAAAACTATGACACTAGAGGAGTCAGAAGTACATAGAGTCTTCAGCATCTTAAAAATCTCAAATTGATCCAAAACAGGGTCTCAACAATCGTAGACACTGCATGACTTGTTATATCCAGTTTTAAGTCACCCAAGCACAGACCCTTTTTTTATTTATTTCATTTATAGTAAAATAAGATTGGGTACATCCGAGTCTACAGGAAGTCTATCCCCACTAAGGCAGTGGTTAGTAACTATAGAATCACATTTTGGTGCCTAATATGATTTTTGAACAGCTTTGAGATAGTCACACTTGGGATTGGGGTGCTGACCAATGACTTGGACATACAAGCTACAACATTCTAAAAATTGTTCTACTGTTTTTTTGCATCCAGAAGTTTATATACTTTCCATCATAGATGCCACACAAGAATGTTTGGTTCGCGGTTCTTACAACCTTAAAATAAAAGAGGATTCACTAACTTAAATTTGACAAATGATCAACCCAATTAACGTGCCTTAATGCCTTTTTAGTTGGACATCCTCAAACTCAATAATCATGAATATACTGTTCTTTTTCAAAGGACATGAATCTAGTATTATTACTATTCATTTTTTAATTGAAGCTATCTAACATCAAAGACCCAGTCATAGTGCTAGAGCAACCTTTAAGGAATCCAGTTAGGAGTTTTGACAAACTCCTAGATCCTAAAAAGCTCACGACGTCAGGTACTACCGAAGGACATGCTTGATGACAACTCAGAGTATGTTACTCCTTTCACTAGAAAAATAAACCTGCCATAAGGACTTCTTCATCAACACGGAAGGCACAGATCTTCGCTTAAATTCTTCATAAGAAACAATTTGCATTGAATATTTAAGAATCAACCAGAGTTTCTTTTACTAAACACTCAAACAGATACATAGGTAGAAAAAAGAAACTTCCTAAAAGTAGATGAAAGGTGAATTACCTTCCATAAGTGCATGGTTCGATCTCGTCCAACAGTCAACACCCTTTCTTTCCTCAAAGAATCAATGCTCAGAACTTCACTTTGATGACCAAACAAGGTATTTACATAAGCTCTATCTTCCACATTCCATATCTTGATGGATCGATCAAACGACCCTGAAAACAGTTCACAAGATCCTTGTCTGAATGTCAAACATGAAACGGGTCCCTTATGACCAGGGAATGCCTGTAAAAGAATCATTTTCAAGTTAGAGTAGAAATGGAGAGTTAAATAAAGAATCAGTGAATTAGCCTCGTTCAGATTTGAAGAGTGCATTTAGTTCCAAACAATTGAATTTGCAAGGGATATGCTAACTAAGTCACTGGAGTGCTATTAGACTTGCAAGGAGAGCTCTAACCAACATGAGTTCCAAGCTATCACCTAACGTATACGGATTTGATGAGAGAGAGAGAGAGAGAGAGAGAGAGAGAGAGAGGGGCAGAATCTAAAGTTGATCATGATACCTTGATATGCTGCCGTGTCCGAACGTCCCACAAATGAACGTGACGATCCAAGCCTCCACTTACCAAATAGCGTCCATCAGAGCTGACAGCCAAAGCTAAAACATGCTTACTATGTTTTGTAGCTCGAGCTTGTGGATCCTTTGCACCATGTGACTTCAAAGCTTCATCAGTAGGCCATTTATACTTTTCAGTTTTTCCGCTGTCCACATCCCAACTAACAATAGTACCATCTTTAGAAGATGAAAATCCTTTTAAGTCGTCCTCAGATAAAGTCACAGCAGTTACGGATTGTCGATGTTTCACTAAAAGGTGAAATCCCTCTGTAGGCTTTTGAATCCTGTAGGATAAATAATGGTACAATTCGATAACTATCTAAACCAATGTCCTTTTTGAGTTAATCACTTGCAAAATTTGAATAATATCTCTTATCATGGCTATACTGGAATACAACAGCTTACATAGCAATTACTTGACTCTTTGAATGGGAGATAATGAAGTAGCATCTATCAACTCAAAAGAACTTCAGTTATAGCCTATGAACAAGCACAACACTTCTAACATTAAAACAGATCTCGATTTGATTGAGCTCTCAAACTAATCAACATATTCAGTTCATCGGCTCGGTGATGATGGAATCTAGCTGTCTAGGTCAGCTTGTGTGTGGGATTCAAAATTGGGACATTTAGATTGGATGCTAAGACATATTATCTCCACATTAAAATTAGTATAAGTTGATAAATGTTTGGTTGTGATTTAAGGAGATTAATCTCCACCTATAAATCAACTTTCTAATAAGAACTTTTTCGTTTTTTGTTTAAATAAGCAGATTTTTTAAACTATCCATAGTATACTAGTAATATTTAATATATGAAACTAAACATTCAACAAGACATAATCTTTACATTATATGCGCCCTGCATTACAATCCTAACATTACAATCGTTGCATTACTGATCACTCTGCATATAATTCCTACATATCTCAACCCTAAATCAAAAGGACCTCTAAGTTGCTACTCACATACCGATAATCTTTACATTATACACGCCCTGCATTACAATCCTAACATTACAATCATTGCATTATTAATCTCTCTGCATACAATCCCTACATATCTGAACTCTAAACCAAAGGACCTCTAAGTTGCTACTCACATACCGAACCTGCAATTATATGAATAAGAAAAATTCATCCAGCTACCTATATACCACAACAGAGAAAATTCAGGTAAATGGAATAAACAATCCATAGTAATCACACACACCTGGACGCAATAGCCCTTCTAACACGACCGCTCTCCTCCATCTGCTCCTGCTGCAACATATCCGCCACTCGCGAATCTCTCATCGCTTCCCTCTCCTCTCTATCGTACTCATCTTCACTCTCTCTTTCTTCCTCATCCTTCCTCTTCAACTCCCTCACACTACGTAAATACGCCTCCGCCACCCTCTTCCTCTTCTCCGCTGCCGTCTCCTCCTCTTCTTCTTCCTCACCCCTTCCCACATTCCTATCCACTCCTTCGTCATCGGAACCGTAAATGTCCTCCGAATCATCACTACTCTCTATATCTTCATCGTCTCCAAACATCCTTCGCCTTTTTATGTCATTGTCTTCATCGAAAAATGGGTCATTTTCAACTGAAAATCTTTTTTTACCCTTTTTCTGGGTGTTTTGAGCTGAAGCTTTCTTCTTTTTCAGGTTTTTGGCCTTCATGGTACAATTGTGAGCTCAAACTTGAGAACTTTTTGCAGAAGTATGACAGAAATTGTTGCAAATTTTGGATTTGGAAGTGAAGCAAAAGCAAGGAGTAGCAATATGGTAATTAGGGTTTTAGGACCAGTGTGCAAATGGCAGCACACAGAATTTAGGGTTTAAGGGTGGAAAGAGGGGAGATGTTAGAAACGGGTAAATGGACTCTGCAGATTTGGGCCTCCCACTTGAGGTAAAATGGGCGCTCTCACCAATTACCCAATTAGCACTGTGTTAATATCACAACAAAAATTGGGATTAATTTCATAAAGGAAAAATTACATAAACTAGCAATTTAAGATAATAATTGCAAGTAATAGCAATAATTTCTTAAAATTACACCTATTAGTAAAAGTAGTAATATTTTACATTTTTATTTAATTGACGCGTGACATCCACTCTCTTTTTTTCACTATACGTTTTTCACGCCTCTTTACCTTTTGTTTACATATTTTCACGCCACAAACAAAGATTCAATTCCCTCCAATATCTCCTTCGGCTATTTTTTTTTTTCAAAATCCACAAATTTCTCCCTAAATCTTGATAAACATTGTTTCCACCTTTTATGATAAGTGATTTTTCAGTTAATGCATGTTAAATTTTTCTTATGACTTTTTCTTGTTTGTCACTATTTTTTTCATATAATTGTGTGTTTAATTTGGGGGGTTTTGGGGGGTTTAATTTTGTGTGTTGATTTTTTTTTTGTTTACCGCTATAATGTCAAAACATGCAAATTGTTCTATGAATTTTGATGAAATAAAATCTTTTAGCCCAGGTTTAACCCAAGATGAAAACATTAACTTGATTTCTTGTAATAATCAGCTAAAGGGAAGTATTAACTTACAAGAGTTGAGTTCGAAGAAGTGAAACGATCCCCAAAAGTCTGTTGAAATAATGAAACGGAAAGCAGTGAGGGAATCTTTGTCCCCCAAATCCAAAAAAAAATCAAAAAACAGCAAAAAAGAGAAAGCCAGATGAAAAATCTCATTCAAGCCCGATTTCATCTGATTATGAATCGTCATCTAAAGAAGAGAAAGTTGAGGAGGTATTGTTGCATTTGTAAAATTTTATAGTTTATGTACAATATGTTAATATATGTATTTTATATATGCAATTAATAAGTTGTGTGCTTATTTTAGCTTTCAGTCAAGTTATGAAATTTGCAGTTCTTAATGTGAAGATACATGTATGTTATAGATATGTAATTGTGAAAATTTATGAGATTTGTTACTTATAAGTTTTAGAGTTGTATTTATTCTGTATTAGATATTTAAGATATGTATTTTTGTATTTAAGTCTTTTATAACATATTGTATTTGATAATGTTAAGATTTGTATTTGTATATGTTTTGATTAGATAATTTGTATTTCTGTATTTAAGTCTTGTGTAACATATTATATTTGATAATGTTAAGATTTGTATTTGTATATATTTTCATTAGATAATTTGTATTTGTAAATGTATTTTTCATATGTTATAGATATGTAATTGTGAAAATTTATGAAATTTGTTACTTATAAGTTTTAGAGTTGTATTTATTTTGTATTAGATATTTAAGATATGTATTTTTGTATCTAAGTCTTGTGTAACATATTGTATTTGATAATGTTAAGATTTGTATTTATATATGTTTTCATTAGAGGAATTATATTTTTGTATCTAAGTCTTTTGTAACATATTGTATTTGATAATGTTAAGATTTGTATTTATATATATTTTGATTAGATAATTTGTATTTTTATATTTAAGTCTTGTGTAACATATTGTATTTGATAATGTTAATATTTGTATTTGTATATGTTTTCATTAGGTAATTTGTATTTGTATGTGTATTTTTCATCTGTTGTGACCATCTATCGAATATATATATATATATATATATATATATATATATATATATATATATATATATATATATATATATATATATATATATATATATTTTGTATGTTAGGGATTACATGAAATGTATTTATTACTGGATAGTTATGTATTTTGTATTTTTTTATTGATAAAATTTATATTTTATGATCACTTTTTTTTTATATGATCACAATGTATGTATTTTGATGATTGTTATCTTTAATTTCTAGCAATGATGTATTCATATAATACATATGCTAATTTTTTGTTTTTATGTTGTAATCCAACTTTGAAGATGCATTTGTATAAATACACATGTGGCCTTTTTAGAAATATAATTGTATTTTTATTTTTTATAGGTTTTGCGCGATAAAATATATATGGCAAGAGTATTGCCTAAATTTGTACCACATATCGGTTGTCATACGGTCAATGACATTAAAGATCATATTAAGGCAATGCTAAGGAAGAATCAGTTCGAGAATTTTTGTACTGATAGTATTTTTGGAGTTTTCATGAAGAAAAAGAATTGTGTTGTGCAAGCGCATTTAGGGAGATGCATTATGTCACTAGAGACTACGAAAAATTCAACAAGTGACATAGCAAGTTGTGCAAAGGTCACAACTCTGCATTTTAGTCTTAGAGAATTTGTTGTAGTAACTGGTTTGAATTATCATTCAAACAGGAATGATTTTGGGTTTGATGAAGACGTACCAAACAAAATTATTGATCAGTATTTTGATGGTTCCAGATTTATTTAGAAGAAGGAATTATTTGTTGTTGTTACTGACAAAACATAGGGGAATGAGAATGATGAAGATACATTCAAGTTTGCTAATTTATATTTTATTCATGGATTTTTGTTGTCTTCTATTGATACTGTCATTATTCCACGCCTCCATTTTGATCTGGTGGAGAGTGATCGTTACAGGGGCTATCCTTGGGGATTGGTTGCATATGAAGAATTAGCTAAAAGTTTGAATAAAAAGTTGAAACCCACAAGGAAATTTTACATGCTTCATGGAATGTCACTTGCCATCCAGATTTGGTTGTACGAGTGTTGTTTTGTTGTCCCTCGTACTATTGCTTCCAAGGTGGATTCTGAAATTTCACGTCTTCTAAATTGGAAGACAAATGCTATTCGCCCACGATATGAATCATTAATTGAAAGTTTGTTTAATGATTCAAATGATAAGGTTAGTTTCCTGAAAATATACTATTTTATGTGATGTTTTGATTATGTTGTAAATATATTTACTGTATTCATATATGTTAATTTACAAAAAACAGTAGTTGAATGATTTGCATTACTATCAGGGTTAACTGGTTATAATGTCTGGTGTAGGTTGTTTTTAAGAACATTGAGCCGACACGAAAGTAGATTTCAACCTTTCAGATATCAAAGAAGGTTTTTCATAGAGGTGGAAGTCATAAAGAAGATTATGTTGATTCTGATGATGATTTTCAGGATCCTCCACTTAAACACCAGCTTTCAATCAACAAAAAAAAATTATCAGGCGATTTGTCAAATTTACCTGCCAAGAAAAAGTTAAAGAATCAATCAAAAGGTGTAGATCAACATACACCAAAAAGGACTCCTCCAAGTCGTGCTATGAAGATGTCTTCTACGAAGACGCCAATTTTCAAGACGATTCAATCAAAAGAAACAGTACCTTCAAACAGGAAAGACATTTCGGTTCAGTTGTCTGAGATGTCTTTTTTCAATCGTGAAGATGAAGATGATGTTCTTTCTAAGAAAGTCTTTGAAAAGTTTCGTGATGATGTAATTTATGCTTAAGACTTTTGGTATTTTCGTTTCTTTCATATCTGATTGCAATTCTTTGAATCCAGGTTCGCAAAGAGTTTAATGACATTCGGAATTTAGTATCAACAAGGAGTGATCAACTAATGAATTCAATAAATGAGATGAAGGTACAAATTTTTAGTTTTATAAAGAATAATTGTTAAATACAGTTGTTTTGTTATATACATATACAACATATGTATTTATGTTTGAATAAATACATATTTAATATGTATTTATGTTTGCATAGATACATATTTAATATGCATTCAGATTTTACTAAATACATATTTAACATGTATTTACGTTTGAATAAATACATATTTAGTATGCATTTATGTTTGAATAAATACAGTTGATTTGTTATATACATATAACAAATTCAAACATATGTATTTATGTTTGAATAAATACAAATTTAATATGTATTTAGGTTAGGGTAAATACATATTTAGTATGTGTTTATGTTTGTATAAATACATATTAAATGATATGTACTTATATTTTTTCAACAACAAGAAACAAGAAAAAGACAAAGATTGTGACAAGGCTCAAATGGAGGAAGATAATAAGAATACATCACCACATGAAGCAACTCCAACGACTGTGGAAGGTTTTAATAAGAATTCTGAAGGCATATTGGTAAGTAATTTTGTGTTCATTTGATGTTTTAAATATATTTGATCTGTTAAATAAATATAAAACATATTTATTATGTATTTGAATAAATACATATGCACTCAGATATACACATGTAGTATCAAACTAATCAAATGTTATATTAATTTTGATCGTCATACGTATTTAATATTTTTTAACACGAATAAACAGGTTAAAGATTATGAATTTGTCAAACCACAATTGGATGAAGCTAATAAGGATGCTTCACCCCATGAATCCACACCAATTTCACATCATGATTTTGATAAGAATCCTGAAGGCACGTTGGTAATTAAATTATTTTCATTCATATGTATATTAGTTTTTAATACTATTGAAATTTGTATTTACATATATGAACTATACATGTGATCATTGTCTATGTTTAGGAACAGGTTATTGAAGAGATCAAAGAAAAACAAAGCATCAATTTTACGGAGTTGTATAATATGGATAATGATGTTGTTTTGATAATTTGTTGTTTTTTATTTTTATGATGTATATTAATATAGGTGAATATTAATAATTTCAGTGTTTTATTGTTTACTTTATTAAAGGACAAAATTGATACCTCCGTGCATGAAGAAAGAGATGTCTGTGATTCAACGGTATGATGAATAAATTTATACTGTATTTTAATTTCTGAACAACTATTGATGTTATTTAATATGTTTCAACATGTTGAACAGAACAAAAAAATTATTGATGAAACTGTGGGTGAAGCACAAATTTCACATTCACAAAACACATTTCTAGATGGGGTGCTTAGAAGTATCAATCTTGATTTCATACAACAAAATTTGAGAGTTCGAGATGATTCAAAGATATGCTTCATTCGTGCATAATTTGTGTTTACTTTCTTTATTATTGTATCAACTTTACAAGAT
The DNA here is from genome assembly GCA_030864225.1 of Capsicum baccatum var. pendulum. NCBI lineage: Eukaryota > Viridiplantae > Streptophyta > Magnoliopsida > Solanales > Solanaceae > Capsicum > Capsicum baccatum. The sequence continues at coordinate 131,091,906 of CM061551.1, read as the reverse complement.
TTGTGTATATTTTAAAAAGAACACAGAAGCGGCTGCAGAAATAATTGAAAATATATCAATGGCTGATTGTGAGAAACCAAATTTGGATGAACAAATTAATTCAGAAGTCCACACCCATGAAGCAATTTTTGGAGAAGGGAAGTCTCAACCAAATTTACGTGATTCCCAAGTAACAATTCCTGATGAGTTGCTACCCAGTCTTAACGAATATGTGAATCTGGAAAGAAGCATTATTGTTCATCCATTTGCAAATAAAGAACAAACTCCTGTGAATGTTTCAAGAATTAAGAGACCATCTAAATTCAAGGAGTCACCATTCACTACGAAATTTGGTTCAGCCGAAGATTTGTGCTTTTAACTTTTTTTTGGTTGTATATACCAAACTTCTTTATTTTATTTATTTATTATTTTTTTCATTTTATTGTAATTATAAAGAAAGCATAGAAGTGCAGACAAAAAAATTCAAACTGAAGCATCCATTTGTATCTCATCCAATTTTTGATATTGAAGACACTAAGTTCACCAATAAAGTCATGACATGGCTTTCAGTGGACCTTCTCAAATATCATGCAAAGAAGTAACTACTTTGCAACTTAATTATATTATTCATTTATATTTTCTGTTTATTATTAAGTATTATATTTAATCAATTAACAGAAGCAACAAAGGGGAACATTGTCTGAAAAACAAGTCCAGGATATCAGCTTTGAATTTTGATATTCTATCAGTTGAAGACAAGAATTGGTTCTACGTTATGGGTACTCCTGGACAGTCATGGTCAGATGAGATGAGTTACATATTTATATTATAATTACTAATAGTGATTATCTACAATATATATTTTCTTATATGCATATGCAGTATATCATATGTCCAGATACATATGTACATGAGTACATACATATAGAGGTTTACACATTGAAAATTTAATTTTGGGTAGTTGCTTTTACAAAATTCCTCTATTTGATACAATAAATTGTTGTTTGCCTGTACTATTTGAGAAAGAAATTCAAGTATGAACCAAATAGCTCATATATGTATAGCACAGTTGACTATAATCTCATGAACATTGTAAGAGTTGTGTTAGCTGTGTATTCAATTGATGATCCAACGCTTAATGCTGGTGGAAAGGAATACCATTTGAATGAGTACATAAGTGAATTTTGCATACATGTTGTTGTTCCATGACATACAGTTGATCATATATTCATTCCTATCAACATAAAGTCCAAACATCACTGGGTTCTGGCTGTACTTTCTTTCAACAGTAGATGCATATACGTATATGATTCACTGTCATCTGCTGGTTATGATTTTGCTGTGCTTACTGAAGTTGAGAAGTTAGCTGAGGTTATACCTTACTATCTTTTGGGATGTAAATTCTATGAGAAGAAGGGTATTGATAATAACAATCATCCAAATTACAAATTAAATGATAAACATGATCTTTTTGATGTTTACATTATGGAAGATTTGACTCAACAACCATGTGACAGCTTGTAAGTTTTGAATATACATATTATTTTCTTATACATATATATATATATATATATATATATATATATATATATATATATATATATATATTCTCATGTTATACTAATACTTATTAATTTTTCTATATGCAGGGATTGTGGGTTATATATGATTACATATGCTGAGTGCCTTACATTTGATGGAAGTGTTTCAAAAGTTGACTTTGATCTAGATCTTTTCTGCACGAGATACACTTCAATGTTGTGGCATTATGGTACAAAAAAATAAGAAGAGAAGGCACAAAGTGATGATGAAGCACCAAGTAGGTCTCGTAAGGAAATTCAGATAACAGAAGTTACTGAAATATATGATATTTGACTTTTATTTGGAGATGGATGTTTTTGATAACAGTAAACATTTTGTGGACGATCTTTTTGTTGAATATATTTTAGGCTTCATATGTTAATTCAATGATCAATGGCAATATTTTTCTAAATGTTTAATTACTATGATATTTAGTTTTTGTGCTGCTTATATTACAATATTTAGTTTAGTTTACTATTATGCATATATACATAAATAAATATATAACAAAGCATATGTATTTTAAGCATAATGAAAATGTATATATGTATTTAACGCATATGTATTTATGTTTTTAATATTCACAAATATAAATTTATGTATTTATAAAGATATCCATTTGTATATACGTATTTCTGCATAATGTATTTCATGTATTATCATAATATAAAAGATACTTTATGTATTTTATTAATAAAAAAAATCAAAACTTTTCAACAAATTAAGAATAACAACTTCAATAACATCATATATATTTTTTAAGCATAATAAAAATTTATATATAAATACAGTTGACGCATATGTATTTATTATTCACACATATGTATATACGTATTAACATAGATATCCTTTTGTATATATGTATTTTTGCATAACGTATTTCATGTATTATCACAATGTAAAAGATTTTTATGTATTTTATTAATAAAGAAAAATAAAAACTTTCAATCAAATTAAGCATAAAAACTTCAATAAGATCAAACATTTTTTTAAAAGTAAAAATCAAATATATTTTAATCATAATGATAATGTATATATGTCTTTAACGCATATGTATTTATGTATTTACTCTTCACACATATGTATATATGTATTTACACACACACACACACACATATATATATATTTCTGCACAATGTATTTCATGGATTACCATAATATAAAAGTTACTTTATATATTTTATTAATAGATAAAAACAAAAACTTCCAATCAAATTAAGCATAACAACTTCAATAAGATCAAACATTTTTTTAAAAGTAAAAAATCAAATATATTTTCTTCAAGGAAAAAAATCTTCAATTGTTTATTAACTAAATAAATCAACCGACTTATCATTTGTTGTATTTCCTACATGAACGCCTATTGTGCCCTTTACATCCGCATGAACTACGATAATTTTTACTTTTCTTTCCAAACATATCTCGTCCGGACTTTTCACAATCCTTCTTTGCAGGCCTTTCAGGGGGTTGCTTGTATTTTGGAGGCAGAACCACCTCAACCAAAATTTCATTTGGAATTATCCAGTCATCTTTGTGTGGTAGAGGATAAATTGGAACATCATATGTTCTCAAGACTATTTTTGGCTTGTATAGATCAGAGCAATATGATTCCTTCTTAAAATTCATGCTATCAAGAACTGCACAAGCATGAACACACGGTATCTCATGCAACTGAAATGCATTGCAAGAACATTTCTTTTCCTTAAGACAAACAATAAAATGTTTCTCCTTGTCATGGACTGTATAGATATATTCTGATGCAGGTATAACTTGAAATTATTAAACAAAAATAATTATTCAAAAAAAAAAAGATTTGCAAAGTTATATCAGAAACAATTTGGCAAATGTATTTGACCATCTCAGCATATGTATTTTTCTGTCATTCATATGTATTTTTATTACAGAATATAATTTATTTAATTTCTTATGTGTATATGAAAATATATCCATAAAACAAATGAAAAAATTAATATATCTATATTTAGTATAAATACCTAAATTTCATCATACCTTCATACATGTACTCTCCGCTTCATTCTGTTGTAGAATATCTTGAAATTTACCAATAAGATCTGTAAAAGTATACAACGTCTGTTGTCTATTTTCACAGTTCCATCTATCAAACATCACTCTAACTTCCTCTAGAAAATCATATATTGGTAGTTCTCTAGCCGATACTAGTGCAGCATTAATTGATTCGGCAATGTTTGATGTCAACGTCCATCCCCTATGAACTGACGCATATGATCTAGCCCACTTATCGTATTCCGCCAAATTCAAGTAATTCTTCACTCTAACATCAACTGCCTCCACCTTCTCCATTAAACTGTGAAATTTAGTTTTTAAATATGATTTTTTCATTGTATAGAAGACATCGGATCATGCATCATGTGATTTTCTAATTTTTTTTTCACATTTCCCCATAAATGCCACATACATGCATAATATGGTACATCATTATACACCTCACTTACAGCTTTTATGATACTTGCATTATGATAAGAAACTATACACATTTCTCTCTTTCACCATATGCTTCCTTTAGATTTTCAAAGAACCAAGTCCAAGAAGCATCATTTTTAGAATCAAGAACACCATAGGCCAAAGAAAATATATGTCCTGCATGTTCAAAAAATTCATATAAGCATACATCATTTTTGACAAATCAAATAATACACATTTATATTATTACTTCATACAACTGCAAAGATTCTAAACTTCCAGAGGATAACTAAAACTACTACATATGTATATTTTAAATACAATTTGCTTTCAACAATAATAACTGAATATCATTACATAAACAAAATATATATGTATATTATAAATACATACAGCTGGAAACATATTTGAAATCAAATATATTTATAATTAAATATCTTACCAGCTACATCCATGGTACATGCAGCTACTAAATTTCACTATACAGTCCTCTTAGACGACTTGCATCAACAACTATGACAGGTCTGCAATGCGCGAATCCTTGAATGAAGGAAGTTAGTGCAATAAATATATACAAAAACTCATTGTCTTCATTCTTTTTTCATTCTTATATGTGAACCGGGATAACTAGTGTTTAACACATGAATGTATGCAGGTAGTTTCCCGTATGATGTTGCTGGTTTCCCTCTTAACTCTTCAAGTGCTTGCTCCTTGGCTAGCCAAAACATAATATATGTTAAATCCATACCCATGTCTTCCTTCATATCACTTCTGATTTCAGATGGACTGTATTTTCGTTTGTGACATTTAAATTTTGGTTTGACTATACCACTAATCAACTTACTAATAGCATGCAATTTAGGATAAATATTATATTTGATCGGACAGGTATGTTCTAATAAAAAATTTCTGACATTAAACATTCCAGATTCACCGATACCAAACGCACGAAATAAAAAAACACAATTATCGAATCTGCACAACAGCGTGTAACTGCAAAAAAAATAATCACTTATGCTCATATACAATTAATCATCTAAAAAAAATAAATAACTAAATGCATAATACACTTACCAGATTTTACTCGATCTTACAGATAGTGTTCGAAACTTCTCACTAATTGAACAGTCCTTTATAACTGATTTTAATACTTTTTTTGAGATATAAACTTGATCAACCTCAATATGTTTATGATGTGGGTCGGAGATAATAACTCTACTTGTATCCATTTCAAATACATTCGAACATTCATGTGATCCTTCAACTCTTTAGACTTTTCGAATTACACAATGATGAACTTACTATTCTGCTGAAATTATCCCTATCAGAAACACTCACATATAAAGGCAAATTACTCAAATCCTTCAACTCTTTTTTCTGCATAATATAGACATTCAAACCCATGTCATTACGTATACGTATTTTCTTCGCACTATCTGTTAATTGATATTCGATTTCAATGCATTTGCACGTCAAATCAACATCAACATGAGACGCAAGTACCGTGTACAGTTGGTCATATGTAGAATTTACGCTCAACAATATCGCATCACTGATGTACTCTTCATATTGTTGCTCATAATTTCATCTTCCTAAATGTTTAACAAGAACAACAATGTTTCCCATCTTCAATCTGTAGAAAATCACAAAATAGTAAAAATCAAATTAAATATCTAATTCGTAGTATACACAACAACAAATTCGCTAATACAAAACTCCAAAGTGAATTCAAACAAAAATAATTTAATCGAAATCAGCTTATCAAAAAATAAAATTCAGATTAACGTTTTATAATTGCTTCTCAACTTTCAAACTTCATAACAACGCCATATTTGAAATTGTAAACAAAACGCTTCAACAATTTATTCCAAAAACTTTTAAAATTTACATACTATATCAAATTTTTGTATTCCACGAAAATTACACATATTTGGTACAATTTCTTCAGTAAATTTTTGAATATAATTATACTGAAAACACAAATAGTATAAATTTTTAAGATCAATACCTATAATTGCACAGGATTTTTTTAAAATGTGCTTCAGAATGCTAGTCGATGAGAAAAAAAATTACGTTTAACCAGTAGTTCTTTAATTTGAATATGTATTTTGGGTTTTGATTTTAGTTTCGGTTTATGAATTTTTTTTTTTTGAATTTGAATTGTTTGTTGTAATTTAATGGTGATGTAAAAAAAGAGTTTTAAAGGGTAAGGAAATCTGTCAATTAATTGTGCCATAAATTAGGGAACCGTTTTTTATCATTTTAAACTGAAACTGGTTAGCATTATATTAGGAACATAATATTCTGTTGTATATGTATTTAACTAGCAACAGTTTACTCAAATACAAAATACATATTGCTACTTTTTGTAATTTTGAAACTTTATTAGAAAAGTTACAATTAAGGCTCTATAGTTGCTATTTATGAAATTTTTCCTTTCATAAATGACCCTAAAATGATTGGTATTGGTATTTTGTCTTCGTTAGAAAAAGTCTGATAAGAATAGCCTTTATAAGGTGGTCTTAATTTTTGGCCCCACTTTAATAAATTTAATAAAAATTATATATATAACGACATATTTATTAATATTTATTAAAAATTTTAACTTTTTTCAAAATCTCATAAAATGTCAATATTTAACCATTGAGGATATAAGTTAATTAACTTAGATACATACTACGGATACATGTTTTAATTAAATTAAATAGCAAGTTTTAAGGGAAGTAACGGATCACTTAACATTAAAACATCAATTAATTTAATTAATTATGATAAAAATAAAATAAAATCTCATGATTTATGGCAATTAGTTTGTTATTCCACCTTTCTAATAAAAAAACCTTATTCCACCTTTCTAATAAAAAAATCTTTACATAATCTGTTTTAAAATAGCAAAAATTTCATACCGCGTGTTCCAAAAATTCAGACGATCAATTTTTTTCTGATTTGTTAATTTTATTTATTTATTTGAAATAAATATTTCAGTGTTGTTATGTCATTTCGGTGTTTGGGTTAACGAAATCAACTATGTGGGCTATAAGAGCGATGGAACCGTGATCAGTGAACATGTAACTTACGAAAAAATAAGTTCGACAATTGCTGGAGAACTGAAAATAGACGAAATCAGAAAAAAGTTGAGGCTCGTTACACTGTTGAAGGAAATTATTTGTCCATTGTTGATTCGTTAGATTGACTGCATAAGTTAATGATATTTTAAATTGAAAAATCATGCAAAGCAACTTGTTTCTGTCAATTTTAATTATTTGCTGCAATAGTGTTGTTAGGTTTTTTATTCTGTTCTTATGTTGTACTAGATACATAATAACAAAACATGTATCATCATATATTAATATATATCTTATTCAATTATTGATCTTTCAAATACCTTCACTTTTCCTATAAACATTGTTAAAGTAGATTTTCATTACTATATGCATTTTGGATTGTGTGATATCTATGATGATGTGCTACAGTCTATCACATGAGGTTGTTACATTGACTGCCCAAATTAGAATAATTGTTTAAGCTAAAGATCATGCAATGTTAACTTGTTTCTCTCAAATTTTGATGATTTCCTGACAGTAAAGGTATTTTGAAATGTTTTAGTTGAATGTATTTTATATTAGATACATAATAACAAAATATGTATCTTTCTTTATGAATATGTATCTAGTTCATTTGTTGCTTTTTCTGTAACTTGCATTTTTTCTTTAATCACATTAGATATATAAAGAATTTAATTTGTATCTCTTTCAGTTTTAATCATTACAGTTATCTGCTCTAACATATATTTCATTTGATTTCATTTTGAACAACATGTATTCCATTTGTATGTATCTATTATAAGGAAATATATTTTAATATATACTGATAATAATCAATAATTTTTTACATTTTTATGTATCAGTAACCGTTTTTTGTTAATCAGAATACATGTTTGACTCTAACTTGCATAACAAACTAAAGCAATAGTTATATTACTAATCTTAATAATATTAACAAATTATATTTTATAATTGATACAAATTTTGTAAACTTGTATCTATAAATTTATGGGAGATACATCCTATAAGAATGTATCTCTTTTCAATCATTTACTATGACAGGACTACTAATATACTATTTAATTGTATTGTCAATTCAATATATCTTAATTTCTATCTGATGTGTCACAACAAAATACATAATGAAACCAAATATAGCTAATTAACAAAGGAACGAAAAAACTATTTATTTCTGTAACTGTCTTTCTTAAAAAAAAATTAAAAAATAATAATATCATCAATTAAAATGTCGAATCAAATAGATAAAAAATTCACCAATAAGTTGAGAAACTATTCATCATTATGCATCAGTCAACTACATTGCCACTCCTCCTTTGGAAAGAAGTTGCAAGTACGCCTGTTGTGACCTTCATAACCACATCTTCCGCAATAATTATTGCTCGATGTCATTGTTTCACTTGATTTCTTGTGCCTGTTTTTTTTTGGCCTTTCAGGTAGACGTTTGTATTTTGATGGTAACACAACTTTGTCCATAACTTCTTGTGGCACAATCCAGCCCTTCTTATCGGGCATTGAAAACATCGATTCTTCTTCACATGTCTTCCTTAATATGTTCCAGGATAGTAAAATTCGGAGCAATAAGGCTTCATATCAATTACATTCTTGCTTCTTAAATTGCATGAACTTACAAATCTAAAAGGATGAGGTAGAATTTCCTTTATAACGTAACTCAGTCCCTAAAAATAAAAAAAACAAAAAAATAAAATAAGTTGAGATGCAACAAATCTACATTAAGGCAATACAATATATACAAAAACTCTAAGAACATCATAATTTAGATACAAAATGTATGTTTAAGCTCAAAAACATGTATCTTAGAAGAAAAAACATGTATTTTTTATAATATGACTTTCAATAAAATTTAAACAACACTAGATACATGTCAAAGCATCAACAGTAACTCACAGATACAAGTTAACACAACATGTATCTATGTAGTTATAAACTTGTATCTTTTGTAATATGACTTTCAATAAAATTTAAACTACACTAGATACACTTCAATGCATTAACAGTAACTCACATAGTTAATATAACATGTATCTATGAACTTATAAACTTGTATCTCTTGTAATATGACTTTCAATAAAATTTAAACAACACTAAGTACATTTCAAAGCATTAACAGTAACTCACAGATACTAGTTAATACAACATGTATCTATGAACTTATAAACTTGTATCTTTTGTAATACGACTTTTAATAAAATTAAAACAACACTAGATACATATCAAAACATTAACAGTAACTCACATATACAAGTTAACAGAACATGTATCTATGTACTTATAAACTTGTATCTTTTGTTATATTAATTTCAATAACACATAAAAAAACACAAGATACATATAAAATTGACAACAAAGAATCAGATAACAATGAATTTCTAAACGTATCATTTATGTCTAAATATATATCTCGGCCTAATATTTATCAGATCTAAACATGCCAATAACTTTGAAAGAACAGACTTTTTTAAAACGCTGAAAGTTCATTGTTTCTCATCCAATCAAAGTTCCAATGTAGATCGCAGCCTGACTGTACAACTCATTAGGAGAAATCTCTTTTGTATTTAACAGTTCCCCTTATTCTTGACATATCCTCCGCTAACCCATACTGCAAAAGAACGGTGCAAAAAGAAGGTTATCATCACTTTCACTCTATCTTTTCACATTGTTTAAGTTTTTTTCAGTTTCACTTAAAAAAGAAAAGGTTGCTATAAATAACCATCACTCTCCCAAGTACAGAAGCCAGAAAAAGCAGCTATGGTAAACCCACTAGAACAGTTTAAAGGTTGTAGATTGCCCTATGAAAATCAAATTGCAGTTGGATTGCTGCAAGAAACTGCAAGTTCATAAAAATTGATAAATGACGTGTGAGCATAAACAAAAATTAAATAAATAATATTTTTCAGGGTTCTATCGAATTACTGGACCTAAATGATTTTGCAGCTTATTCGTATATTCAAAACAATAGCAAAAAGAGAAGTAAACATCACCAACAACATACCCATTATATTCCCGAATCTCTTTTTATAAAGTTAATTCAAAACAATATAACCTACACAAACGATAATCAAAGAAATCACATAACAAAAAAACTGAAAAAATCACCTTGTAAACTCTATCGCAAAATTATTTTTTGAAAAAAAAAAGCGTAAAATAAGAATAGAAGAAATTGAAGTTGATTTTAGGGAGGAAATTTACCTTAATTCAAAGGTTTGAATTAGAGAGAGAAATTGGATAGAAACTGCTGCTTGAATTAAGGCGTATAAAGAGGAGAAAATAGATTAATTTTTGGTAAAGTTACAGCTAAAGAAAATGAGGTTTTAACTTGTATCTCAATTTTACCAAAATATTGTAAATGTTGGGATTTAAGTAATATTTTAGAAGTGAAACGCTTTTTGGTAATTTAGAAACATAAGTTATTTATTTAGGTAATTATTCCTAAATTTTATCCATAAGACGATAATTAATCTGTACAACTGATCAAAAAATGAAACTTAAATATGTTGTTCATAAGGTGAACATTTTAATTCTAGCCCATAAAATAGACGTTCATGATATTGAAAGACAATGAACCCACATATTTGATCAGAAATTCTGTCTTATAAGCAAACATTCAAATTTATTTAGGGGAGACAAAAATTTAAGCCACAGATTTTGACGATAAAAGTTCAAAATCAAATATTTGGGGGTTGGGGTGGGGGGCAAATATTCAAGACTGGCCACTTTATGGACACCATGCGTGATTTACTTCAAAAAATTTAACGCAGAGGAAAAATCACACCACATATTTTATAGGCATTTGGCCATATTTCATTGTATAAATAGAAAAATAAGTTTCTGTTTTTAAAAAGAAAAATAATATTTTGAAATTGGAGTTGCATTTGACCATAAATATATTAGAGTTGATTTTTAAATTTTTTTTTGATAATTTAAATTGAAAAAAGCGAAGATGGCTTTTGTTGTTATTTGAAAATTCTTAAAGCTACAAACTGCATATACAATTGCTGCGTCACTGATTAAAATAATGATAGTGACAAGATTGTTTCATTAGCATTAATGCACTTTTTAGTGATAAAAACATATACTATCAACCACAAAAAAAAATTATATATAATACATTTATACAATTCTACTGACTCATGATTTGGTCGACTTTTCTTCGACATATAAATTTTAAGTGACAAATAGTTCGTAATTAATATTCAAATTTGTCGTAGTTATACAAAATTACTTCTTGGAGTATAAACTTTCTTTTTTAATTAACTTTGCATATCGAGCCCCTTGTATTTTTTCTGCAAATTTGGATATACGATCTGCATGACCTTTGCAATACGTAGTTTTCGAATATATATTACTGGAAGTCGGACGAAGATACCCAAACCCTGCAAGAAAACAAAATTATTTTCTCCGTCTCATATTAATTGATTACTTTCATTTTAGATGCTCATTAAAAAATCATAAAAAATAATAATTTTACCAATATACCTTAAGACTTTACAAATTTATTTTTCCATTTTCAAAGATTACTAATTACAAAGGTAAAATAGAAAAAAATTAATAAATTGACAAGTAATTTGTGACATATTTTCAGTAAGATGATCAACTAATATAAAAGGAGGGTTAGGTTAACTTGCTTTGTCTGCAATACTGGATTTTGACTATGGTGTAGTGGACCCTTTCGTCGTGAAGAAGAGGCAACTTTCGCGACACGGATATGAGATCTCTTGTCATCTTACAATTTTGATGAATATAAAAAAATGTTTTTTTTTTTCAGAATTTTTATATATGGAAGTGAAAATCTCTTCTTATACATAATAATGAAGACTTCTATAAAAACGACACAAAATTAAAAAAGAAAATTATAAAGAGTTAAAAAATTATTTCTTCCCGACTTCCACTAGTAAAATAGTTTTACACTAAAATGTGTGGGGTGGGGGCGGCGTATGGAGGTCCTATTACATATGTACTAAAACAATGACAATAATGGAGATTGAATTTTATGGCACCAACCATATTACGTAATGATAATGACATCACAACTGACCATTTCATTTGGTAAAAAGAAAAGACTTGTATATATGAACAAAGTCTTCTAATGAAGTAGTAACAATGACATCTACTTAGAAGAAATTAAACTTAGTGACCAAGTTTTTTGGTCTATATAAGGTGATAATTCAGTGAACAATCAATCGCATACAGTTCTAATTAATTTATATCCAAAGTACGTGAAGGAAGAATGATGATGCAAGATGTTTGGAATCAGTTTGGTCCAGCCATTGCAACAATCATGTTTGCCTGGACCATGTACCAGAACTATTTCCCTCATGAACTTCGTGGGCATATTCGGAGGTATACCGATAAACTGGTGAACTATTTCTACCCATATATGCATATTATATTTCATGAATATGAAACTGATGGCTGGTTCGAGCGTAGTAAAGCTTATGTAGCCATTGAAAGGTATCTAAGCAAGAACTCCTCCACACAAGCTAAGCGTCTAGTAGCCAACGTTGTCAAAGATGGCCAATCTCTTGTCCTAACGATGGATGATCACGAGGAGGTAACTGATGATTATGAAGGGGAGAAGGTTTGGTGGATATCTAGCCAAAAAGAAGCCAACAGACAGACAATTAGTTGGTACCCCAGGGAGGAGGAGAAGAGGTATTTCAAACTGAAGTTTCACAGAAAAAACCGCGAAATTATCACCAATACATACTTGAAATATGTGTTGGATGAAGGGAAGGCGATTTCTGTAAGAGAAAGGCAGAGAAAATTGTACACAAACAATAAGGGAGATGGTGGGTATGATGGCTACCGGAGGCGAATGTGGAGTCAAGTAGTGTTTGAACATCCATCAACATTTAAGACTTTAGCCATGGAGCCAAACAAGAAACAAGAGATTATGGATGATCTCGAAACATTTTCTAAGTCAAAAGAATACTATGCCAAGATTGGCAAGGCGTGGAAGCGCGGTTATCTTCTTTATGGTCCTCCAGGGACCGGTAAGTCTAGCATGATTGCTGCTATGGCTAACTTTTTGCAATATGATGTCTATGATCTTGAATTGACAGCTGTTAAGGACAACACGGAGCTAAGAAAGTTATTGATAGACACTACTAGTAAGTCTATCATTGTGATTGAAGACATCGACTGCTCCCTCGATCTTACAGGCCAAAGGAAGAAGGAGGAGAAGAAAGAGAAGGAAGATAAAGTCGAGAAAGATGTCATCAAGGAGGAGTTGAAAAAGAGAGAGGAGAAAAATCCAAGTGAGGTAACTTTGTCTGGACTTTTGAACTTCATTGATGGGTTATGGTCAGCTATTGGTGGCGAAAGGCTTATTGTTTTCACAACCAACTTTGTGGAAAAGCTTGATCCTGCTTTAATTCGAAGGGGGAGGATGGACAAACACATTGAGCTGTCATATTGTTGCTTTGAGTCGTTTAAAGTGCTTGCAAATAATTATCTAGACGTTGCTTCTCATGATCACTTTCCTGAGATTCAGCGTTTATTGGGGGAAACTAATATAACTCCTGCTGATGTTGCTGAGAATTTGATGCCCAAGTCCTCCAAGGAAACTGCAGATACTTGCTTGGCGAGGTTAATTAAAGCTGTTGAAACTGCAAAGGTGGAAGCAAAACTGAAGGCCGAGGAAGAAAAGGCTGAGAAGGAGAAGGTAGAGAAAGAGAATGAAGAAAAAAAGAAAGAAGCAGCAGCAACTGAATATGCTAAGAAACCTGATGATGTGAAGGAAAATGGGAATTGTTCGGAGACTAATGGTGTCAAGGAAAATGCTGATGTTAGTTAAGGGTGAGTAAAGGTTGATCATGGTTATATTTGATAACTAGGAGTTGCGTATAAAACTAGGATTCAGTTATTTTCAATAATTTTTTTGGTGAACATTGTTGACTTTGTTATGCAAAAGATATTATGATGTTTGGTTGTTGCAAAATACATAGTTGTAGTGCCTTTGTGTGACAAAAAGTTTACATAAGTGTATATGTTCGTTTAAATTCTTCATAAGAAACAGATTTTTCATTGAATACTTGAGTAACAGCCAGAGTTGCTTTTTACTAAACAGATGCATAGCTAGAAAAAAAGTTGCCGAAAAGCAGATGAAAGGCCATGAATTACCTTCCATTCAGTCTCATCCAACTGTCAACACCCTTTCTTTACTCAAAGAATCAATGATCAGAACTTCAGTTTGATGACCAAATAAAGTACTATTTACATAAGCTCTATCTTCCACATTCCATATCTTGATGGATCGATCAACCAACCCAGGAAACAGTTCAGAAGATCCTTGTCTGAATGTCAAAACATGAAACAGGGAATGCCTGTAAAAAGAATCATTTTCAAGCTAGATTAGCAATGAAGAGGTAAATAAAGAATCAGTGAATTAGCCACTTTTAGAGTAGAAGAGCACAAATAGCTCCAAACAATTGAACTTGCAAGGGAAATGCTAATTAAGTCACTTGAGTGCCATTGCACTTGCAAGGAGAAATCGGACCAACAGAAGTTCCAAGCTATCACCTAGCCCTATGGATTTAAATAGTGTCCATCAGAGGTGATAGCCAAAGCTAAAACATGCTTACTATTTTTCGTTGCTCAACCTTATGGCTCCTTCGCACCATGTAACTTCAAAGCTTCATCAGGAGGCCAACTTCTATCTCTTTCCACACTATCCATGTCCCAGCTAACAATAGTACTTTTTTATAAGATGAAAATCCTTTTTAACTCATAATCATATAAAATCACAGCAGTTACGGACTGTCAATGTTTCACTACTCAGTAGGCTTTTGAATGACCTGGAGAATGAAGGAAAGTACAACTCAATAGCTATCTAAACCAATGTCCTTTTCGATTTAACCAGCAAAATTTGCTCTTGTCATGGTTATACTGGAACACAACAGCTTATGCAACAAATATTTCATTCTTTAGGTAGGAGATGATGAAGTAGCAGCTATCAACTCAGAGGAACCTCAGCTATAGCCTATGTGCAAGCACAACACTTCTTACCGATGCAACAATTATATGAATTGGTAAAATTCATCCAGCTATCCATGCTGCAACAGAGTGAATTCAGGTAAAATGATCTAAAATTCTAAACCAAGCATGGGACAGATAGAATAGAAATCCATAATAATCACATACCGTAAGCAATAGCTTTTCAAGTTGTCGTCTTCATGGAAAAATGGGTCATTTCAAATGAAGAATTGATTTCTTTTTCTTTTTTTTTTTTTTTTTGATCTTTTAAGGCGAAAATTATAACTTACTTTATCCATCAAACATAATTTTTAACTTTATCCATAAAACAAACATTCAAGATATTTTAAGATAGTGAATTTGCCCAATTGATCGGAAGGCAAAAGTTAGAACTTAGCTATGTTGCTTTCACACATGAATTTCAACTGTTGCCATAAGTCAGACATTCAAAATATTTTAAGACGATGAACGTGATCAATTGATCAAAAATTCTACCGTTTGAACTTATTCAGAGGTAACATTATTTTTTTTTTTTTTAGTTTCTCATATGATCTCCGATATTTGTGTTGAAATTTAGATTCACACATTACACAATCTATTTTGAAGACGACGCTTCCAACAAAATCTCTTCCATTCGTAGAAATTTGAACTAGAAATCTCTGAACGATAACAACAGATGATAGTTCTAGAATTTTGGTTATTCAAGATAGTGTGCAAGTTGGACCATTAATTTTTATTTAGAAATAGACTAATGAAAACACAAAGGAACAAAAAGAGTTCTTCAATGGACTTTGTTGTGTGACTGAAGCTAAAGATTTGTGGCCTCTTAATAAAACACATCATCAATGAAAAAGTTTTGTACAAACATTTAGGGTGTGTTTGGATGAGGAAACTATATTTTTCATGAAAAATAAGTGATTTTTTTTTGTATTTGGTACCTAATTAAGTAGAAAAGTTTGTCTCAAAAATATTTGTTTATGATCTAGGCAAACACAGTAGGCAACATTTTTTTTTTAGTTTCAACATCAGACATTTTGGGGCCAGTAGGTGTAATTTCTGGTAGATTAAATAACATATTTGCTGAGAAGATTACGCCTAATTTCTTGAATTTATACTTTTGCTTAATATATACTATTTTTTTTTTTTAAATGACCTTAACATGAAAAATATTCGCTGCAAAAAAGTTACATTGTCGATATAATTTTGAACTTTTGCTTGTAAGATACAACTTGTGATCAGTTTAACAAGTTTATTATTTTGAAATATCATAAACATCTGTCTTATTAACAATGTTTCTAAATTTTAACTTTTGCTTATCAGACACTTTTGATCAATTGAGAAGACTAATGTCTTAGTATATTCACAATATTTGTATTATGAGCAAAATTTAAATTTTTTTAAAGCGAAGTCAATTTTTTTAAAAATTGTTAAGTAGGGCCAAAAAATAAAAAAATAAAAAAAATCGCCTCTTATTTTAGGCTAGCAACAACTTAGACAAATGTCGAAAAGTTTATTGTTGTCACACAAGCAGTTTGAAAATAATTATAAAACAACAAACAGATTGAAAATTTGGAAAGATGCCACGTGAAGCAATCAATAAGACGCATATTCCCCATCACCATTTTTCTCTCAAACATAACTTCAAACACTTGACAGGCGTTCTTCGATGAAATGGAAAATTCATCATCAATGAACAATAAAGACGACGACGTGATTCCCGAAGAAGCGAAGGTGAAATTAAAGAAATTAGCATCACAATGGGACGATATAGTGGATCCAAATGCCTTAAACGTTTTCAGATTAAAGGGAGCGATGACGAACGAGGTGTATCAAATCAAATGGCCGAGTAGGAACCCGGAACAACAGCGATCTAGGAAGGTGTTGGTGAGGATCTATGGGAAAGGTGTTGATGTTTTCTTTGATCGGCAGAATGAAATTAGGATTTTCGAGTTTATGTCTAAGCAAGGACAAGGTCCTCGTTTGCTTGGTCGATTTCAGAATGGCCGTATTGAGGAATTCATTCGTGCTCGGGTCAGTTTTTTTTTTTTTTTTTTCACAAATAACATTTTCTGAAATGAAGTTTGGATTTTTGCTACTCCCTCTGTACCAATTGATGTGTCACTTTTCGAATTCTGAGATTCAATTAAGTCCATCTTTGATAGTAATTTCTTAGTGTATCTTTTAAATATTTTGAATTATCAATTGTTGTGACTTATAGTATTCTTTACATAGTTTCCACATATATAAATTTTATCTCAAACATACTTCAAGATCAACAACAACATAATACCCAGTATATTCCCACCAAGCGGGGAATATTCAAGAATACTTGAAGATATGGTGCCCAAATTTACAGTCAAACTTAAACTGTTTGACTCTTGGGACACGAATAGTGACACAAAAACTGAGACGGAGGGAGTGTTTTCGTTACCTGCATGGATATGTAAAAGTGCATTTTAGCTGAAGGTCTGGTTCGATTTTCTTTACTTTAACATGCATAATTTTAGGACAGGTAAGAATTTTGAAACAGATGAACAATTTTGTTTTTTTCGATAACGGTGGTGTTCGGGCCAGTTTGCGCGCACCTCAATTAATTCCATGACATACCTGCCACCTCTCACCAGCAACAGGTACTAGGTAACTCTGTCGGCCAAGGCGCCAGAACAGATGAGAAGAAATCACTTAGTGTTTGTCTCTGTTGGCGATTGAACCCGAGACCTCATGGTGCTCAACCCACTTTAGTGAACCACTAGGTCACACTCTTGGGTGCAAATACATGAATAATTTGGGATACATAAAAGTATTTCTGTTTAGATTAAGGATGTATATGTGAAATGGGTCAAGGGAAGATTTTTCATGTCCAAACCAAGTGACCTTATGTTACCGGGGGAAAGAGCTACAAGGTTTAAGGGTACACGGAGAGGGGTTGGGTAAATGCTGAATGATATGAGAAGCGAAAAAGATTGATACTTAAATGCCTAATGTCCACTTGTGTGTTACTAACATAATTTTGGTTAATGCCTGATTAAACTAAGAGCTCCAACTTTTCTGTTAGCTTCACCGCCTCTCCTTAGATTAAACTAAAAGGACAGTCCGGTGCACTAAAACTCTCGCTATGCGTCCGGGGAGGGCCTACCACATGGGTCTATTTTTACTAGAGGTTGTTTACATGGATTGAAGCCGTGACTTTCTGGTTACATGACAACGACTTTACCAGATACCTCTCCTTCCTTTGGAAAAATCAAATATTTTTATTTATGGATTTGAGCCCTATCCTAGTGGTTTCTTTATGTAATGCATTCAAGTTAACCCACTATCTGGGTTTGTTTATTGATGAAGTTTTGATTTGCCACCTCTGGATAAACTTGATGTGGCTGCTGGCTGAGATGCTCAAAGACTTATGTTTCATGTTCTTTCAAAGTGATGCTTTGACAGAAGCATCTGGCCTCCTTTTATCAAAACCTAATTATTATAAAGCCAAGCAGATTTAGGTTCTTCAGAGCTCATGATTGTCATTTTGCAGTGTCTTAGTAAGTGCTCCTGGGATCTTCAAAGTTTGCCTGATTCCTCTAGGATGCGTAATTTACCTAGGGTTATCTCGTGCTTCATTTTCACTATTCTAAACCTACCTGTGATCTAAATTATTATATGTGATGCACTTGTTTTACTGATACATTCATTAAATGTAATACAATCTCCATGATTGGTATTTCAGACATTATCAGCTCCTGATCTGCGTGATCCAGAGATATCTTCCTTGATAGCTGCGAAACTGAGAGACTTTCATCAGCTTGATATGCCGGGTCCTAAGACTGTCATCCTCTGGGATAGAATGCAGTATGATCTTCTTCTTACTGCATATATGATGAATAAAAACTGCTACATTATGTTTATCTTATACTAAAATGTCTAAACAACCTTCTGTTCTGATAATGCTCTAGAAATTGGCTTAATGTGGCCAAAGGTCTGGCTTCTGCTGAAGAAGCTAAGGACTTTCAGTTGGACCTTCTACGAGATGAGATTCTATTGTTGGAAAAGAATCTTGCTGGCAATAATCTAAGCACGGGGTGCTGCCACAATGACTTGCAGTATGGGAACATAATGATGGATGAAGAGACAAGATCAATAACCTTTATTGTAAGTTCTAAGTTTCTAATTCAAATATCTGTTCAGATGAAAAGATAGAGGACAAATACAATTTACTAAATGAGTGCATATCTCTCTAGATTTTACTTATAACAATGTTTGCATATATGTTGATTACATCTGAATCTAATTTGGGCTTCCATGAACAATAACTGAGCAATGCTTGTATCCTGACATGTTGCTGCAGGATGTAGGTGGGTTCTGGTTCAAAATTTTCTTCAAGCTCTTACCTATTTACAAGCTGCACTTTTGTTTCTTGCCTTTGTATTTTGTTTCAGTAATTGATCATCCACTTGGTTAGGAGCAAAAGGATATGATAAAAAATCTACACATTTCAAAGAAAAAATTGTGAAATTCTTTCTTGCTGAAGCTTCTATGCTTGCTCGTGAAACTGCTTTGGTAAAGCTTCTTTGTGGGATAATGACGCATAGAAAGAAACTGATACCTATGCTTTGGTAAAGCTTCTTTGTGAGTTCTGACTTGTATAGGACCTTCCCGTCCGTCTTCTGCATTTCTTCGTTTTGTTTAATGCCATTGTTTCCTATTATTAATCTTCCTCTCAGTCCAATACTTGTTGCTTTATACCTGCTATTTCCTTTCACACCCAGGAAAATTTAATTCAAGTGTAGAGAAGAAATAGAGTACTATTAAAGAGTTAAAGATTGCTTGACTAGGTCCAAAAGAAAATAGAATTTATTTCAAATTTCTCAGGATGTCGTGTTTATAAGCAAATGGGTGGGATGCTATTGTTCAAAAAGAAATAATCAAAATTTTCTTTTGATTTTACTGCAGATATTTCCTAAAAATGGAAGGCCTTGTTTTTAACAACTTATGTGTTTAAAAAAGAATAAAAAGAAATAGAAGGCCATGTCTTTTCAATGATAAAGTTCTGTTTCCTGCCGGGCAGCCATTGTCTAATTTGTGCAAATAATTCTTGCTGTTCGTACAGTTATTATTTGAACTTAATTCTGATATTTTCTTTAATCTTTTCTCATTAACAGGACTATGAATATGCTGGTTACAACCATGTTGCATTTGATATAGCAAATCATTTTTGTGAAATGGTTGCTGACTACCATACAGAAACACCTCATATTATGGACTTCAGAAAGTATCCCGGTAAGTCACTAGTAAATCATCTTAAGCAAATCCGTTATGTTGATCTGGTTCCCTGAAATGCCACGAGCAAGTACTCTCTGGACATTTGCTTTAAATCTAATGAAACTCCGTACAATATGTGGCAGGCCTGGAGGAGCGCAAAAGATTTTTGTCTGCATATCTAAATAGTACAGGTAGATGAAAACTTGCATCTTCTATCATTCATCATATGTGGAACCATTTAAACTTCATGATGGAGCACCTGAGCTCATATCTGTATACCAGGAGTTGTCACAACTATTTACAATTAGTTAATCTCAAGATCTCTATCATTATTTATCTTTTACTCATCACGAATCTCAGATGTATTAGTCTGATAAACAGGTAGCTCTCCCAGTCAACGGGAACTGGAGAAATTAGTTCAAGAAGTGGAGAAGTATACCCTTGCCAGTCATCTTTTTTGGGGTCTATGGGGAATAATATCGGTACTTCTCCTGACCTTATCTGTTCTGTCATGATAAGAGTTGTTATGAGCCGTGTATATAAAAGAACAGTCAGTAGTCTTAGTAGGAGCTTGGAACTGTATTCCAAGTCTGGCTGTAGAAAACTTAGTATTGGAAGTCTGTCGGCAATTAAGAGATACTTGGATCTATCAACAGTTAATAGATTACACGGTTTGCAGCAGTTCGTGCCCAAGCCATAACAGATTTGGCTCTTTTCTACCCTTTTCCCTTGGACAATGATGTTGTGGTCGAGCTAGGCTTTTCTTAACATTCAATGCTAAAGCTCATTTCTTCCTCTTTTTCAGCACCATGTCAATAAGATAGACTTCGACTACTTGGAGTATGCTAGGCAAAGGTTCCAGCCATACTGGTCAAAGAAACCTGAGCTATTGGGATCATCAGATTCCAAGAAAGGTATTTTCAATTTTTCTGTTCAAAATTCCTTTTCTTTAAACAAGTCTTTATTTAAAGGTTTCGAATTTGGGGTTTCTTAAACTGAGCACTCTGGTCTTGCAGGTTAACATGAAACCAAGGACTTG
Source organism: Capsicum baccatum var. pendulum (assembly GCA_030864225.1). Taxonomy (NCBI): domain Eukaryota; kingdom Viridiplantae; phylum Streptophyta; class Magnoliopsida; order Solanales; family Solanaceae; genus Capsicum; species Capsicum baccatum. The sequence goes on along the minus strand of CM061551.1, from coordinate 131,070,561 downwards.
CTTGATCCATTTGTTGATTTAGAGAGAGTAGTTGTTATCCCTCGGAGTTTTGCTTGAAGAAGACTTTTAATCCTCCGAAAATCATGAGTCCTGATGGAATTTTTCTGGTGATGAAGTTTATCAGCTAAGTCTAGGATTAGATCATCAAAGTGTATTAGCATTTCTGTCGAATTTTGCTTGTTTTCTTGTGTATATCTCTACAGGGGTGCTGGTTTTTTTTTTTTTTGTCTTTTTTTTTCAATTTTATTTTTCTGAAATAATGCATATGCAAGTTTATTAGTAGTTTATTTGCAAGATTATACAGTAAGATAAATAAAGATCTAATAACCAACATGGGTTGTGGTGCAGTGGATGGGGCTGCTCCACCCTTAACCAGAGGTCGAAGGTTCGACCCTGGGTATGGAGAAAATTCTGTTGGGAGTGCTGCCACCTTAATGGGCCTGCAATGCGCAATCCGGATTAATCGGGGCTCCAATGCGGGTACCGGACACCAAATGAAAAACAAAAAAAAAGAAAAGATCTAATAGTTATTTCTTGGATGAAATTAGTTAACAGGATATCATTTATGATAATCTTTAGCTCAGGGGAAAGCAAGAATTTAGTGCGCGTAAAAGTTATATTCAAACATCTCCCAACATTGGGACCGAAACTACTATGTAGATCCTCCAAACCCGAATTTGACAATATAATCAATTTTTTCAAAATACAAATATTGTAATTTTTGATTATGAAACTTATACTTATGCTTCTTGTGTGTTTGACCGTTGGAGTTTAATACTAACTTGTAACTAAAAACATTTTATAAAGCCTCAATCCTAATTTTCAAGCCAGTTTAGTTAGCTATATGAATCCAGATCATATCACTATTTAATGTCATTTCAGATCCATATATTAAATAATAGTAACAAAAAAACAATAGCAATTCGACAAGTTTTCTATATTTTTTTAGTAAGGTATAGATCTCAAATAAAAATATTAGACTTTTGGAAAAGATAAGACCTAAAACAATGTGACAACGAAAATAAGATACATCCTCACTTCCAACTAAAGCAAAGTATCACCCACATTAAAAATCTTCGTCTTTTATACGCACTAGTTTGTGCAAAGTATATGTTGACTCGTGACGTAAATTTGGATATAATGAAAGAAAAACATATATCTAGGTCGTACAGTAATATACCAAAAAAACTTCTTGATATGACGTACTATTTATCTTTTTCCAACCAAGTGTCCAAGCCCTGAAAACATCATTTTCCTAGTGAAGTACCACTACAATATTTATGTATTGGATATTTTCGTCTTTCTTCAAACCAAAAACAATAACTACGTCTAAGTTCCAAACACGGGAAAGAGAATAATATGTTCGGAGCATGACATCGGGAGTACCAACATTGGACCTTTTTAGAACAAACCTATAATAGGAAAAGAAAATGAGACATTTCTAACAGTAAGCTTACTTTTTTTTTTCCTACTTGTATAAAAGAAAAGCAAACTGCAGTTGTTTGCTGGCCTATTCAAAAGCAAAAAGCTTGTATAACATGAGCAAGTTGCAACTAACATTAAATTCCCTGCCCTCCTTATGCTAATATTCAAAAGAATTAAGCACCCTACTTAGACAAAAGAATGAGAGATCCTAAAATTTACACTTTCCTCTGAATCTCTTGAGTCAATGTTGCAAATGCTGTTTGCCACTCCGGGCTTGTCGATCCACTGCACAAGATCTCGTGTAGTATCCTCAGCTCTTCCGCATCTGCTTTACTTAGAAGCCTTCTAAGAATTAGCTGTAACTCAGTGTCAGATGAACGATAGTTAGCATGCTGCACCTCCTCTGCACCCACCTTGATTCCCGAACACTGGCCTCTTTCCACCGTAGCAGGTCTTGACACGAGAGACTCCACTGAACCTGAAGTCTCTTTGACATCACGCCCGTCCTTGAGTTTTTGCTTCTTGTTCCAGTACTCCAGACATTGGCGGTTTACATCAAGAGCTTCAATAGTCTGTATACACCAAAGTTAGCACAATGTTAGGAATAATTCACTTGGAAGCAAGTTTATAAGATAAAAGTCCAAATGGATATACGTTACCATCGTTTTAGACTCTAGGTTTCAAACAAGAAGTGTGCGTAAAGAATCTAAAACTAAAGTGGATAACAATAAGGTGATTCCGCTAGTAAACCAATTACAAGATCAATCACAAGATAGAAGTTTCTTGTCCTTTAGCGGGATCCATTTTGTTGGAAATGTTGTGCTAATCCTGTTCATTTCTACCGTGCAAATTCTTTATTTGTCTAATCCAAAATCGCATGTCAGATTACTCGTTGATCAAACTAAATCCAGTTAATCACAAACTTGAAAAATTGAGCAAAGTCATGCACATAGTGACATAAGTAGGTATACCTGAACTATCTGTGGGGAGAGTAACCCAAACATTCCAAGACCATTGATGCCTTCTGCGTCACGTTGCAATGGTGGCAGATCTTGCTTTCCTAGATTTATTTTCGTTGTTAGTTCTTCACATACTCTCTGTGAGACCATTTCCCAGCATTTCTCTGTTGATGAACACACAAAATTCGTATCTGGACAGTCTTCTAAGCTAACCTGAAATCAGAAACTCCAAGTAGACAATAGTTAGCGTCCAGCAAACTGACAGAAACTAGAAGTCACGACATTATTTACTCCCGTGTTAAAGCATTAAAGACATAGAATGCTCAAAAACTCTCGGAAGTGTGCTACCAGCCTTTCTTCAAATTTCTGTTTCTTGCAATCAAATTCCATATTGGCAAGCTAAGTTAGGAGGCCAAGTGCTAGATTCTAGCTAAGACGAACAAAGTACATGTACCTCCACTACAAAGGGAATAAAGAGAAATTTTCCTTCCAAACACCACTATGCAAAAATAATGAGAAATAACTCACATATTCCTTCCAAGTACAACTATGCTAATAGAATAAAATAACAGTGATCTTCATTATCCAATTTTTTCTTAACTTGTATATTTCATCGGGCAGACTTATGAATAGCATCGTACCTTGAATAGAGGTCCAAGGAGTCCACCATCCAGGATCTCACATATATAGCTACAAGTTATGTCGGGATTGCACACACTGAAGAACTTAACACGGCTTCTAAATCCTGTTAAAGAGCATCAAAGTTGAAATATATAATGAGATCATCGAAATTTTAATAAAATGTTACATCAAATGCAAACTTCTTCTTAGTATGAAAGTTTTATTTAACAAACCTTTGGGGAATATTGCCTGCTTATTGCACCAAAGCTTTCCCGAGGCAATTGACCCAAAACTTAGAGGGTCAACCTGATACAAAAGCTTTTGTTTAGAAGTCTTGGTGCTCAGCGAATCCTTTTCAGACTCAAGTATTCCATTTTGTCGAACACCAGGAGAACACACTGAAAGATCAACACCAAATAACTTCTTGCCACTACCGTGGTTCGAAGAATACGAGGTGGTTGCATCATCAGAGCATGAGCTGCAGTGCTTCTTTGAATTATGGTTTAGCTCTCTCAACAAACCTGAGAAGCCATCATTTTTCATCGAGGGGTCTATTTCCAATTCATCCCTCTCTGAATCCAACTTCACCAAGTTAGGCTGCTTCCTATTTAGAGAACGGAAGGCTAAATTCTTGGAAGCCCATTGCTCAATAGCATCCATTCTCCCCTCCAATGCTTGCACCAGTGTGTTCAATTCATCCTTGTCGTATCGGACAAGAATACTTTTGTCCTCTGGTTCACAGGAACACATGCTATTAGCATGTTTAAGACATGAAAACTGTTCCGGGGAACACTTGCAAACAACCGCAGAAAGGTGCAAGTCATAGTAGCAGGAAAAGCATTCCTGCTCATCTTTCAAAGCAAAATCTTTATCCATCTTTTGCAGTTGTACAGGAGGTACAAGTTGCTCCATTCTTTCCTCCTCTATTTCGATTCTTCTCTGCAAGTAGGAAAAGATAAACCAATTACTAACAAAAGACGTGCTTCTTTTACACTTTTAAGTATGTGAATCTTTGTAATATTGCATCTGCATACTTCCTTAAGAACTTAATTCTATGATACGAAAGCAATATGTAACAGACACCTTGTTGACTGGTCAGTTCTTATTCCTAGAGAATGGCACTCTTAAAGTTGAAGGTACTTAGTCATATCCTAACCTGTGTTGTTACTTGGAGGGATGCGTCCACAATTATCAAAAAATCTCACTGAAGAGATAGAAGTAAAAAAAATAAAAAAACGAAAAACAGTGCCACTCTGTCCTGCCTCTCTTTCCTTATCCTAAGTTACTGTTGGTAAGTCATAAAAGAGGAGGTGATTCTATGCTAATCAAATTTCATATTGATATAGAACTCAAGTACAAGTACACATGTGCCTGACAATGGGAAGTATCTATTTTTTTGATCGGAGGGCAACTGAAAATTTCAAATGAAAACTGGAAGTACATCTAAGGGAGTTTATGCCGTACATACTTGCACCAGCAGGGCAGAACCTTGTAACACATAAATGAAACAATCCTTTAAGTGCGACGATACTTATTCTATGTGGTCAAACCACAATGACAGATGACTTAAAATCGACAACCATATGTTTTGAAATACACATTCAGAAATTTACCTTAATAGCTTTGGTTAGGATCCCATCCTTCCCACAATAACTTCTCCATCTCAAGTCTGTCTTGTTGAGATTCTTAACAGCTGAGAGCGCCTGGATAGCTTCACTAGCTGCTCCTATAAGCAACTTATCATGCGAGAGAGAAGTTTTACGACACTGCTTACTGTAGAGCTCTACAGCAGTTAGACCATGCTCTAACCAATCCACAGGGCCTAGATTAACAGCCTCTGCACAGTTGAACCCACAGTTAAATCCAGAATGATAGGCTCTTGGGAATGTGAGCACAAACTCCCCTGCGTTCTGAACGGCACGGTACACTGGTACACCCTCTGACTTCAAAACTGAAGGAGACAACTGAGTCACCTGAAAGAAAGAATAATGAGTTTGACAGGAGCATGAGCCCAAATTATACCACTCAAACAATCAAGAAATGTGCCCATGCAGTGGAAATAGATTAGAGTACTGAAGGGAAGCTGAATTAACACGAAAGAAGAATCTTGATGGCAATTGTTATAATTTACAGTTAAAAATTGTCAAATAGAACGTCGGATATTTCATATGTGACGAGCCAAACATACAGTTACAGTATTCCCATCAGTAAGTTGATGAGCAGACTCGGCAATTAGGTGGAGTTTATTGAAACTTGTAAGTCAAAAACAGTAACTCGTAACTAGATGAGGTTGGTGAACAAAAAGGGCTTGCACAGCTCAGCATTGCCTGACTTAGTAGACTAGAACCTATAGAACGCTATATGTTTATTTTTCAAATACAATTAGGACGACTAGTGCTTGATCAAGATTTAATTTGTATACTTACCAGTTCATGAAGCAAATCAGGTTGTTCCTCAAACAAATCTGGCAAATGCTCTCTCATTGCGTCCTCCAGGGCTGAAGCATGACTTCCTGGAACCCCATACCAAATCTTCGGCTCACCCCAATGCATATAATTCAGAGAATAAAGATGGTGGTCCTCAACATGCTTTTAGAAACCAGATAAAAGGAAATAAGTATATAGTGAATATAAAGCAAATAACTTGATCTAATAATTATGAGGGAAACAAAGAAAAGAAAGAGAAGTAAGGGGAAAAAGAAAGATGGACCTATGACACGAGATCCATCAAAGAACTGCCGTCAGTAACAGTATATACTTGGAGAAAAAAGATCAATACAATTCAGGTTTATATGTATAAGATGTAACAAAGGAAGAACTCATAAATGTACCCACTTTGCCATCTTTGATGAATTCGGTTGCTCAACTATATATTAAGTAGAATGCTTAGATGAAAAAGTTCTCATGACATACCCAACAAAATGATGACAAGCACATTCCAATATACAGCCATGGGACCAGAACTCCTGATATATTGCACTCCTCAAAGCACAACACAGAACATGGTAGGCGCGGTAAGTTGTTTAAGTTCCAACCAGAAGTTGCATACTGATCTGAAGTACTAGCTTTTGGAGATGAAGATTCTAGAGGGAATCCACTGCCGAATACCCCAGTTTCAAGATCAGCTCCATAATACACCTATTCATCAGACGAAGGCAAAAAATTCAGTCTTATCCAACTAGTGAGCATGCAATAGACATCTAAAAAGCCAAAGTAAATATCAAACTAGATTCCCTTACCTCAACTTCATCTGTTGGCTTCTCAATGATGCGCCAATACTCCCCTTCAATTTCTTCGATGGAGGGTCTCCAAACCTCATTATCATTAGTCCCAAAATATAACTCTTTAAACTCTTTGGCAAATGCCTCAAATTCCTCAAATGTGAATTCAGACCCTGACTGAAACCCAAACTTGTCATCGCTGCTGTCTGAATGAGTATTTGATTCAGAACCTTGAGATCTGGGTTGTCTCCTTGTTGATCCCATCTTTGAGTGCGATCGCCTTTTCCTTTTCCTGGTTTTTTTCCTTTTCATGGGCTCCCTATTCTGAAGTAAATCAACTTGCTGGATTCGAGTCGAGAATTTAGCATGTTCCCACACACTCTTCTCTCTAAGTGGACACAGTGGACTCCAGGATGCAGGTGGTACAATCCTGCATATGCCATACTGTTGAGCAATGTGGCGGATGCTTGCAATATAACCAAGTGGATCTTTGAACTCCTATAATTTAACCACAGGATGAGCTTAACCAATGGCTTTAAGAGCACAAAAGGGGATACAATAAATCTTGAATGTGACAATTACCTTATCATTTGGATAGTACACAGGAGCTTCCTGTAATGTGGGCCTACACGCTTCACCAGGACTCCATCTTGCTGATACCTGTTCCAGAACAAGAAAGAACTACTTATGTAAAGAGAGATAGAGAGAGATCATATGAGTGCCAGGATAAGGTGAAATAGATTATTGAAAAATTTCCCCACCTCCCACCCCATCCCAAGGGGAAATGCATTAGAAAACAAAGGGATCATGCCTGATATAATAGAGGTTAGAAATTAAACTAAAAAGATAATGATTTTTAATTATCCAAGTGGATTATCAACATCGACCAGATGTCAAGAATTGAAAAAACATGCATAAATATGCTTCCTACGACATCAAATGTGGAGAATGGGCACATTTTTAGACATAGTACATGACTAATCATATTTCTGCAAGCTACAGGATGATGAACACCAACTTATAGCTATGTCGTTTTTACCTTCCGACTACGAGGGCTTCCTGAAGTATCAATGTTATTTTCACCTTTTGGAGCCTGTCTAGGAGGACGTCCCTGCAAGAGAAGGCAAAAGAAATTAAATTTGAATCAGATGAATGAATACAGTCTTGAAATGATCTTCAGAATCAAATGTGCTACTTAAGAAATTTTCTATTAGTCAAAAAGCATTAAAAAATAAATTGTTCAAATTTGTTTAGCTATGCCTTGAAGCATGTAATATCTTGCCAGTACGGAATACAGCATAAAGCTGTGCAGGACTAGTGCAAAAGAATACAACAACAAGTGAGGTCTGGGGAGGGTAAAGTGTACACAGACCTTCCCACTACCTCAGGGAGATAGAGAGGTTGTTTCCGAAATCGAGTGCAAAAGAATAATAATGGATATACCAGTGTACATTTTATCAGTCAGACCCCCACCCTAAAATATTCATAAGATAATGGTAATTGGGTCTCCATCCTTGGATCACACAACCCTTTTCAAGAATTTTCCCTAATTTCATCTCAGTAACATTTACTACATCATGATTACTTGCTGATATGCACCAGAAACTAAGTACGGACCAGTTCATAAGTCAAATCTAGTTCCACAAAAGGCCCCCTCTATCTTCTGAAGGGACTAATTACGTGGTTTATGTTTCATGCATCTTCTTTTCCTTATCATATGCTCCACTGTAGTTGAGGGATCAAAAGAACAAGAAAACATGATTATTTATCAGCATTGTCTTCACTCAGAACGATCTTTTAATCAGACAAGAAGCAACATAGAAATCATGAGAAGTACTCAACTGATCTAGCTCTTTCAAATATAAAGATCTGTTGAAATGAACCACGGGCAGTTTGCATAATAGGAAATTGTTACTTCTCTCTCTTCTCGCTAAAAGAAAATTCAGCAGAGTAATGAAAATCAAAATTTGAATCTTGCTTGAAAGTCTTAATGAAATATAGTAGCTAGGAGAACCAGCTATGCATTTGAGAATTGGAAGATGTGACAAAGCACTTAAAAGTTTTAGGAAAAATACAGTTTTGTTAACAAAATAGATCTTGGGCTTAACTCAACCCAAAAAGCTAACTCACGAGGCGAGAACTGCCTAAGCCATATAAGGACCACCCATCCCTTTTTCATCCAATGTGAGACTCTTCAACAAACACACACCACCTGCACGGGACTCTTCAACACCCCCATTAGTTTTAGAGGTAATCCCGACGAAGCGTTTACACCCATCTTGCATACTAAAATGTTTATTTATCTTATATGCCCAGTTTAATTAGTCGTCATATCCAATTCTTTTTTCATCCAATGTGAGACTCTTCAACACACACACACCCCACCCGCACGAGACTCTTCAACAAACACACACGCCACCCGCACGGGACTCTTCAACACACACACACCCCCCCCCACCCGCATGGGACTCTTCCACACCCCCATTAGTTTTAGAGGTAATCCTGATGAAGCGTTTACACCCATCTTGCATACCAAAATGTTTATTTACCTTATATCCCCAGTTTAATTAGTCCTAGACATATCCGATTCTTTTTTTCCCTTTTATGTTTCTTTACAAATCACTCAATCATAGAAGTACAGATCTAAACTACACATATAAGGTAAAGGCCACATAACATATTCGAGAACAAGATAGATACAGGAAAAAAAATCAACACTTCAAAATCAATCAAAAATACAAAAACAAGTTTTAAATCAAAAGCCAAGCTTCAAACCTTCATGCTCCTTTTTTTAGATGCACCCTTGAGCACAAATACCCCTAATTTTATGCCTGGAGGATAGTATATAACCTTCACCTTGTCAAATATTTTATAATTGATCAATGCTTATTGAACTGGTGCAGTGGCAGGCTCTTCGGTTATAAAGGCCTCGCTGTGAAGATGACAAACGCACTGCTTCTGGATTGTAGAAATCTGTATTAATGATACAGATAAATTTTCAACTGCCAACGGAGGAAAACGACAAGGTAAGAAAGAATGAAAGGCAAATCGATATAAATGACATTTGACGAGAATCTTCCATGGATTACAAGTTAAGAAAGAATGAAAGGCAAATTGATATAAATGACATTTGACGAGAATCTTCCAAGGATTACGAGTTAAGAAAGAATGAAAGGTAAATTGATATAAATGACATTTGACGAGAATCTTCCAAGGATTACTGCAGACTTAATTAGACTGGTGGTGGAACAAAAAACAACTTTATTCAATGCATGAATCATTATTTACATTTCCCTTAGTAATTCAAGATCTTGATAATTTCTCAAAATGCAATATGGTTTCTCGAGAATATGCATGGCCGTGCAGGGTAGGTGTATTGCTCGTGTGCCTAAGTTGCTCAGACTCTTTAAAAGTGTTGCCGATCCCGTGTCGAATCCTTAAAGAATACACTAATGTTGGAGGATCCAACACGCACCCATCAACATTTTTGAATAGTCTGAGCAGCATAGCCATGCACCATGCGGGCCTGTCCTGTGCGTTCCCTTTATATCAATGTGTTGACCAAGCATTTTCAAAATTTAATGGTGATCTTCTTCAATGTACCTAGCACCTAATTAATTTAGAGTTCTGCACTAACGTCTAATTTACAACAATAACATAGCCAGTGTAATACCACGAGTGAGGTCCGAGGAGGGTAGAGTGCATATAGACCTTACCGCTACCTCATAGAGACAGAGAGGTTGGATTCACACACCTCATTCCAATAACTTGAGGAATGAGGTCAGATTTGCCGAATATATTGATGTATAGTCTTAGGTCTAGGGAAATGATTTTGGGAATAAGTTTTTAATGTTAAGGGTAAAACATGAAAAAAATATGTTTTTCTCTGGATATGCTAAACGTTGACGAATTTCTAGATTTGCCACTGTGCCCAAACCCCGCAACTCCAACCCCAACCCCCTCCCCACCCCACCCCACCCCACCCCACCCCAATCCCCCCCAAAAAGAACTTCTCTTTGGAAAAGGTCTATTAAATCACAAATATTACAATGCAATAACAAAATGGAGACAATTAGACAATGGGAGAATTAAATACAAAAGATTGAACTTTTATACCTCCAAGATCATGGAGAAATTCAGCTAACTCAAACTGTAATAACTGTCTACCACTCAACCCTAAATTTACCACCCGCTCAGAGACAAACGGTTACGGTCAAAATCCATTAAAACAGAATTCTTGAATATATGCATGAAATATTCACTCTGCAAAAACTGAATACTATAACGATATAAATGACATTTGACGAGAATCTCCCAAGGATTACCGCTGACTTAATTAGACTGGTAGTGAAACAGAAAACAACTCTATTTAATGCATGAATCATTATTTACATTTCCTTAGTAATTCAAGATCTTGATAATTTCTCAAAATGCAATATGGTTTCTCGAGAATACATATGGTCGTGCAGGGTAGGTGCATTGGCCGTGCGCCTAAGTTGCTTGGACTCTTTAAAAGTGTTGACGCACCCTTGTTGGACCCTTAAAGAATAAACTAACGTTGGAGGATCCAACACGCACCCATCAACATTTTTGAAGAGTATGAGCAGCATAGCCGTGCGCCACGCGGGCCTGCCCTGTGCATTCCCTTTATATCAATGTGTTGACCAAGCATGTTCAAGATTTAATGGTGATCTTCTTCAATGTACCTAACACCCCATTAAGTTAGAGTTCTGCACTAATTTATAACAACATAGCCGGTGTAATCCCACAAGTGAGGTCTGAGGAGAGTAGAGTGTATATAGACCTTCCCGCTACCTCGTAGAGATAGAGAGTTGGCTTCACATGCCTCGTTCCAGAAGCTGGCAGGAATGAGCATCTTTGCCGAATATATTCCAAGCAGGTTTATAACCTAATTTAATCTCAGAAGAGGAGACAATTTTGATACACTAAAAAAGCAGTCTACTTTCATCAAATACTCCCTCCGTTAACTTTTACTTGTCCGCTTTGTACTCGAAAAATCATTCACATGAGTATTTTACCACAATATCCAATTAAAATTGATGTATAGTCTTAGGTCTAGGGAAATGATTTTGGGAATAAGTTTTTAATGTTAAGGGTAAAACATGAAAAAGAATATGTTTTTCTCTTGATATGTCAAAAGTGACGAGTAAAAGTGGATGTATTTTGGTATAGTGGACAAGAAAAAGTGAACGGAGGGAGTACCTCAACCGAGAATATAAATGGGAACACTAGAAAAACAGTCTACTTTCACCAAATACGTTTATATCCAACATAAATGCAATTCTTGAGCTCTACTGTGCAGCGATCCAATGGAAACACGGACTAATAAAATGGAATTTCAAAGCCTTTTCTACGTCCTGGATACATTCATAAATGAATTCTGAATTCTCCAAATCAACCATACAAATCTTTAGCGCTATCTTTTTGCAGTTTAGCTGCATTAATTAGTTATTACAGCTCCTTCGCCAAATAAGATTAATGAATTAATTCTGACTTATCTAATCGTGATCGTGATCTCTCACTGCCCTCGAGTTCCTCGGTAAGGGACTAAGGATAGAGAGTCAATGTTGCATTAAAACGTTTTAATTCTAAGTTCACCAAATCAGGACTATTGACGCTAGAATTCATAAACTCAAGTAAATTCTTCAGAGGACACAAAACTAATCAAAATACAATCCTTTTTGCAAAAGAAGCAAATATTATACAAATGGATCCATGCTCATGATATCCAGAGTTATTCTAAGGATAAATGTTCTCCCCACCTCGGCCACCACCACCGGACCTCTTCTCCTGCCCCCGGTTAACCCCATGTAATGAAGGGTGACTAGTTGAACATACTTTGTCGAAAAATTAGACTATGTATATAGAAAATTATACGAAGTGTATATATAGGTTAAAGATAACTTTCATACTAATTATATTAAATCTTGAATGCCCTTGACGCAATTTCTGGATTCACCACTGTTCCAAACCCCCCACCCCCACCCCCCCAAAAAAAACTTGTCTGTGGAAAAAGCATTATTAAATCACAAATATTACAATGCAATAACAAAATGGAGACAATTAGACAATGGGAGATCAAATACAAAAGATTGAAGCTTTATACCTCCAAGATCATGGAGAAATGTAGCTAACACAAACTGTAATCACTCTCTTAATACCTCAACCCTAAACTTACCACCCCTGCACAGATAGACAAATTAACGGTTACAGTCAAAATCCATTATAACAGAATTCTTGAATATATGCATGAAATATTCACTCTGCAAAAACTCAATACTATACAGAAATAATATAATATTTAACAGAAAACCCAAAAGAAATTCTTTTTTTAATCAAAAAAAAAAAAAGATACACAATTGTATGCCAAATTTAACCTTTTCTGTAATCAATGATTCACGTAAGCAAATTCTTGTACTGACAGAATCAGAACAAACTATTCACACCTCAACTTTCACCAAATTAAATTCCAAAAGATATAAAAAGAATAAGAAAAGATCAATCTTTTTCACTTGATTCCAATTAATGGGTAAAAATCAAATCTTGGAAAACTGGTAAATATAAGGAAGAGTTACAAAATTACCCAAAAAAGAATATGAATAAAAAAAAGACCCTACAAATTACATAAAAAGTAAAAAAGATTTATACTTTTTCATAAATGTGAATAAAAACAAGAAATCCCAAAATAAAGACACCAAAAATTCACCATTATTTTTTTATATAAATAAATATTTTTATATGTTCATGGGTTTCAAGGTTTTTTCACTAACCATACTACGTGATGTACATTACATTACAAGAAAGCTCAACACTGAAGAAAAGAATAACAGAATTTTTTTTTAAAAAAAAATACCTAAAGAATAACAGCTCCTTAATTTTTTTGATGGAGTTAATATTTGAGTATTGATCCCTTTTCATTTTTAATTATAAAACCAAATGTTATACACTTAAATTAATAATGTATATCCTAATTCAATTAGGAAAGGATTATAAGAAACAAAAATATTCTTTGTTTTGTTAGGAAAAGACGTTATATTGGTACTTAAATGAAAATATTAATATAGTATATAAACTATATTATCAGTTCAAGGAAAGTACGTGAAATTATTCTCTTGTATTAGTAGTTAAATAAAGTAATGTAATAAAGAAAAATAAAGAAGAAAATGGATTTAAAAAAAAACAAACTATTTAATTAGAATGAGAAAAAAACAAAAACAAACGAGGAAGTTGGATCTTGAGAGAGAAAGAGACTATTGAAAAGGTGTTTCTGTTTGTCAGTGAAATTGTGCGTTGAGAAGTGAATGGCTTAATTTTTGCTAAAAAAAACCTCTATTTCTATTTCTTTTTCATTTAATTTTCAAGAGTAATTTTCTATTTTTGGTATAAATGCTTATTGTTTTTAAGAAAATCTAAATCTTTCATGAAAAATAGTAAGAGTTCTTTCATTAAAAATAAGAGTTTAAATTTTGTGCATTGTTAGTGCGCAAAATATTCTTACTTTCAGTAAATTTATAAGAGTTTAAGTTTTGTTGTCAGTGTACAAAATACTTTTTACTATCAGATGAATTTAACCTACTATTACAGTTTATCTAATTTTTTACATAAAAATTGAAAAAAAAAAGATTGGGTAACATGATAGTGTAGAATATTTTGTGCACTAACGGCGCACAAAAATTGAATTTGAAAATAAATAAGTACTTTCTAAAATAAAAATAGAAGTTGTTTTTCAGCTTTCGAGAAAAAACTAATTTTTTAAAGAAAATATAAGGGGTTTTAATTTTTTTCCCCATAAAATTAACCTTATAAAAATTATAACAACAACAATAATTATAACATGCTTAATATAATCCCACAAATAAAATCTAGAGAGAGTAAAATGTGCGCACGTCTTACCTCTACATGTCAACCAATAGAAAAAACAGTACTGTATTTACCAAAAAAATTAATAATAACTTTATTTTAAATAATCTTAACTCTTAAATAAGTGTTTTTGATTAATAGTCCAACCTATTTTTTTCAAAAACTGAAAAGAAATATTATTGGATAAACTATCTTTTTGTTGCAACAAAGACTAAACGAAATTTGACCGTGACAAATTTCTTTGAATGGATTCCATTACCTTTTGAGTCAAGCTTGAAAAGTTGTCAAAATGATTATATTATGAATTAATTTGATAGTCAAATCTCATATGGTTTCTTTTCATAAGAAAACTAAAATAGTATTAGTATTTAATTTTGGACGGAGAAGGTATAATATTTTGTATAGTTTTAAACTACGTTTGTATTAGTGTTAAAACTAAAATACTTATTTACTTCTAAATTGTTGTAAAATGTATATATTAAGTAATAACTTTTAAAAATTCAAGTTTAGAATGAAGTCATTTTTATGAATCGTGACAGATAAATATGATCTCTTAAATTTTAATTAAAAGCCTTGAATTTAAGCATTAAATATAAAAAAAAATTGTAATATATAATATACAATGTAAATTCTAATTAGTCGGAGCAAGATCAACTAAAACAAAGGTAAAATAGTCCTATACATACAGAAGAGAAGCCAAGTACGCACGCACGCGGGTTTGTGATAAGAATTAACCAATTGGTGGGTACGTGTGGGGCCCTATGAAAGTACTATTCAATGTGGGCCCACTTTTTGGAACTTGGTTCTGATGACGTGGCACTTTGACGTCCCATTTAAGTTCAACAACTTATACTGTTTTTCCCTTCTTTGCTTTTCTTTTTTAGTTTTTAATTCCCACAACAAATTTGATTAATACTTCCTCCATTTTAAAAATAATAATTTCTTTTGATTTGATCATAAAATTTAACAAAAAAACAAGATCTTTTAAAATTTTAAATTAAAATTATATTAAATATATTAAAATATTTTTATATTTTTATAATTTTAAATATATTATATAAAAAATTAAAATTAAAATATTATCAAAAAAATCATTTTTTTTTTAAATTTACATCATTCTTTTTTAAATAAATGGAACAAAATTTACCTAAGTACAATGTTGTCAATTGTCAGTCAAAAAACAGAAAGTGAGTACTATGTTGCTAATATGGCATCACAGAAACTTCCCATATTTAGTTAGAACTATCATATCATTGAGTCAATTTCACTTAAATGATACTCCTAGTATATGGTTAAAACTATGGAGATATTAAATAGATATTTGGCCATATTTAAT
This sequence comes from Capsicum baccatum var. pendulum, assembly GCA_030864225.1. Taxonomy (NCBI): domain Eukaryota; kingdom Viridiplantae; phylum Streptophyta; class Magnoliopsida; order Solanales; family Solanaceae; genus Capsicum; species Capsicum baccatum. Next base: position 131,055,119 of record CM061551.1, on the reverse strand, counting down.
TTTGGAAATAAAAAAACATAGTCTTTATTTGTAACGTGAAAAAATAATATTTAAAAATTAGATTTGTGTTTGGTCATGAAAAAGTGAATAAAACAAAAATATTTTTTTTTTTTTGCAAATTTTATGGATAAATGTGTTTTTCAAAATTTAATATCGAAAACAATTGAAAATTTTCATGGTCAAATGCCCCTAAAATTAGTTATACGGGACTTAATTTTTCATGCTTAGTTATTCAAGTCTTCTATTCCATATGAAATAATATATCCTTCTTAATCTCAATTTATACGACTCACTTTTCTTTTGAGTCAATTTCAAAAAGCATGACACATTTATATCTTTAATAATATTTTGGCTTTAAAATAACCAATTTACCTTGATAAAATAATTTATAATCACACGAATTTATTTTAGATCACAAATTTTAAAAGTCTTTATTTCTTTCTTAAACTCTATGCCGAGTCAAATTACCTCACATAAATGACACTAGGGGAGTAGATTTCTTTATAACTTATACATGTATCCAATGGGTTTCTAAATTATAAATCAAATATCATTTTGGTGTGCAAAATGATTCTACCAGACATGATATTATTTATCAGAATTTAATACATGAATAACTTGACTCCTAATCAACTACTAAACAATTCCTAAATATTTAGAGTTTGAGAAATAATACTCTCTCCACATGTTGAATGAAAATGGTAACCCATGCAATATTTTGAGTACGCGTCGAAATATGTTGTCAATCTAAAAAATGACACAAATATGTCATGGATATAAAATGTGATATAAATATAGGTTGAGTGCACTATTTTTGTGCATTATATACTTTTTTTTTAACGACACCATGCTAACGACGTGAAAATTGTAGAAAAGTGGATAGGGCACAAATTTAGTGCACTATCCATTTATTTTTTCATAGTGTACTATTTTTGTGCGCTATATAATAAAAAAATATATAGTGCACTTATTTTGTGCAATATATATATATATATATATATATATATATATATGATACTATTTTTTTCGCACGATATCTGTTTAACCTTAAATTTCAAAAACTCAAATCCCCACCATCAGATCCCCACTATATCTTTTTGTGCATAATAAATTTGCATTGTCAATCAAAGACGTCAGTCAGTCAAAAGAAAAGAACACACTAGAAAACTCATATATTATTGCGCTATGTACCCTGTACGTTGCAGAATGTGACATAAAATTATGTTGGCAATCAAAAATGTAAGTAAGTCAAAATAGATGCGGACACTAGAAAACACATGTATTATGTGTGCTATGTAGCTTGTAGGTATGGTAACAACTAGTATATAATGTGCATCAAATGCACAATTAAAGGTTATTAATAAAAAAAATTATGGCATTTGCTAAATAAATTATGTCCACTATCCCTCTCGATGGTGGGGATTTGAGTTCTTGAGATTTAGAGTTACAAAGATATAATGTACAAAAATAACGCTATATATCTACATTTATATTTACATCTATATCTACAATATATTAAAAGTGTGAAGGCATTAGAAAACTGATTCGAACTTTTGCTCTTCATTAAAATACTCCGCAATAGATAAAATTATCTTTTCACTTATTTCCTTCAATTATTATGTGATTAGTTATGTAGTATTTAAGACTTTAAAATAAACTAAATTAATTATTAAAATTTTCCTTATCTATATCTATAATCTATATCTATAATATATTAAAAATGTGAAAACCTTTAGAAAAGTGATTTGAACTTCTTTACCCTTCAATAAAATACTTCATAATAGACAAAATTGTCTTTTCACTATTTTCTCAAACTATTAGTTAATTATTTTAATAATATTAACTATAATATTGAATCCTAAAATATATATGAAAAAAAAAATTAAGAATCCTAAAATATATGGTAATAAATAAATATTACAATTAGAAAAATTAGAGGAAAAAACTACTAAACTCATAAGTTTTAGGAATCACATCTATATATGATTTTTTAATTTCTTTTTAAAAAATAAGATAATGAAACCTATTTTATATTAAACAAAAAGCAAAGCAAAGTCTAAAAAAGCTATAGAAAACGTACATTATGCCTATTTGTGGTAATTTATTGTTGTTGGAATTCTTACTCTTCTAAAATTGATAGTTATTTATGGTGGTGGGAAATATAAATTTACCATATTCAGATAATTTAAAAAGCTTTTGGACTTTTATAAATTGATATTCTTCTAAAATAATACAATAGCATCTTCAATGAACATAGAAAATAAAATTATTTACTTTTAGTCTTAGATCATTCTTTATTGTTTGCTTTAGAATTATTTTTTACGTCAGAAAATATTTCTGTAATATTTAATTTACTTTGAGGTGCATTGATTTTGTAGGTATTTTGAAGATGGATGATGATGATAATATATACAGGCAGTTGATGATCCAAATTTTGAAAGGTGATTAATTTCGCGTGACAATTTTTAGTTTTGAATGATATAAATTATTATGGCTATTCATTCTTATTCTTTTCATATGAAATACATTAACATCTCCTTATAACAATGCGACAAACAGACACATCAAGAGACAAAGAAGAGAACGAGGAAACGTTTCCTCGAAAGTATTCATAGAATCACAGTACGAATGAATTGATAACTATTTCTTCAAAAATATTCATGAATGAAGTAAAAATTTAACGTACAATATAATTCTTGGGTTTATTTGGATAGTAAATACCATTATAATGACGAGTTATTATAGAGAGGTCTGACCGTATATAGATTTTTAAAGTCGTATATTCATTAATTTGAATATAATGAGTTTGTTCTTTACATACAGGCAACTTTCTTCATTAACATTAAATACACGTGCAACGCTCTTTCAAGATGCCAACAAATTAGTGTTCCTCAATTTAACTTGTGGGTCTTTCTTGTTTTTTTCACTTCGAATAATTTGCACAAATATGATGTGATTAGAGGTCATTGTTTATAGGATTGTGTTCTGTTTAAATAAGTTAGGTAAAAGTGAAGGGTCGGAAATATATTTAAAATATTTTTGTCTTTTGAATTTCTTATCTTAACTATTAATGATGTGAATTTTTTACTTGAACTATCACTGAATATTTATTGAAACTAGTGTAACTGCACGTGCCTCGCACGTGTAATGTTTGATTATTTAAAATTAATTGATTTTTTCTATGGCAAATTTTTTTAATAATGTATGAAAAATTCAAATCAACTGGTAACAATTGATACAATAGAGCAAGTGAATACAAATGAAATTAAAGAGAATGAATACAAGTGTTACAAGCTAGTAAAAATTGATACAAGTGGTTTTTGAAGTTGTAGCTAGATTGTAGATATGTGTTGTATCTTGAATATTTTTGGGTTGAAGTGAACCAAAACTTTTTCTCTTTACTAAAA